>JAHHUM010000054.1:0-542243 GCA_036173005.1 Crenichthys baileyi | reverse complement strand
TTTTTTTTGACTAGCATGTACTGACAAAATTTGTTGCTGTAAAGAAAAGAGGACACTGCCTAATGGCAGACAGGGTAATATCATTTGTCATGTACAGGTCTGTGTATTCCTTCATGGATATGGCTCCCCAGACCAACAATGACCCACCACCAAGCCAACCATGCTAAACAATGTTGCAGGCAGCAAAATGTTCACCACAGCTTCTCCAGACCCTTTTACATCTGTCACCTGAGCTCAGGGTGAATCTGTTCTCATCTTTGAAAAGAACATGGCACCAGTGGCAAAACCTACCAAATCCGGTGTTCTCTGGCAACTGCTTGTCGATGCCAGACAGTAAGCACAGGGGCCAATAGAGGACATCAGGCCCTCATGCCACCCTCATGAAGTCTGTTTCTAATGGTTCACGCCAGTGGGCACTGAAGGTCACTTTGTAAGGCTCGGGAAGTTCTCAGCCTGTTCCTCCTTGCTCCAAGGAGCAGATATCGGTCTTGTTGATGGGTTAGGGACTTCCAGTGGCCCTGTCAAGCTCTCATAGAGTAACAGCCTGTCTCCTGTAATCTCCTCTATGCTCTTAAGACTGTGCTGGGAGACACAGAAAACCTTCGTGTAAGGCATGTATTGATGTGCCATCCTGGAGTTGGAGTGCCTGTCCAGCCTCTGTAGGGTCCAGGTATCATCTCATGCTACTAGTAGTGAAGCTGACCCTGGTCAACTACTGAAAAGCTGTCAAAAAAATGAGGAGGGAAAAAATGTCTGTGGCCTCGATCTGCAAAACCATTCCTATTTTTAGGTTCATCCCGTTGTTGCTCCTTTAGTGCACCTGTTGTTAATTTCTGATCAAGCCCACTCTACTTAACTGACCAGATCAATATTGCCGAGGTTTAACTGACTTGATTAAAAACTGTTCCCTTAATTTTTTTAGTAGTTTATATTTGAACTGCAAGTATAATACTTAGTTTACTTTTACTCAGGACTTAAATGATCTGCTGCTAACGTTTTAGTTCCAGATACAATAGCAGACCCACAGGTGTCTAGAGGAGTCCTTGCCTTGATGGGTCAGGGCTGTGCAGCGAAACAGGGATCAACACACCATTAAACAGGTGGTTACATCTAACCGGTGTATATCATCTCTATACATGAGCCAGAAAGCATAATACTGAAGGTCTTTTTTTCTCTTTAACCTTAGTAATGTTCTCTTGAACATAAAACCTGCAAAAGCTTGTGCTATTTTAACTTTGACAACCAGAAAACAGCACCGTTTCTAAGTTTCTAGTAAGCAATTGCTATAGAAAAGGTTGCTTTGAATTTTCTAGAATACAAATGATGATGATTTAGGTAGAAAAGACGCCAATTACATTAATAGCTAACAAAATGAAATTTATATTTGTCTTCATTACACCTACTGGTACTTAAAATTAAAAGAAAAATAATTAAAAATGGGTTCACGCACTATGACCTTATGCAAGCACTTACATACAGGTGGTAGTATTTCTGTCTTTGAAGGATAGCAATGATTTCTTTCTGTAAGACTGAAATACTTTGTGACCATAATAAAAGAAAGAAAGGACATTCTTTCGTGACATAATGACCGAACACAAATGGCAGCAGTACAAAAGAGGTTGAAAGCTGAAATATGACATCCTGTTTCAAATGGAAAGTATTCTGTTCAAAATGACTATCTCACTCTACTTTGTGTTCCACCCTGCCAGCAAAGGACAAAGCATGCAGAGCCATACAAATGGACTTGATATTCAATCGTGTTCCTCACTTAAACAAAACATGTTCAACTGATGAAAAACAGAAGACGCAGAGGAGTTTCTGGTCTGAATATCAAAGCAGAGGACTGGTGAATAAGTGAATGAGTGGATGGGTAAAGCATATAAACAGGCACAGTCACACAAACACAAACATGTAAAACCAAAGCCCTGAATACCAATTGGGCAAATGGAAAAAAATAAAAATCCCAAATGTGTCAGAAGCATTCTGCGAAAACCCTTTGGCTACAGGATTAATTTGTTCAGTTTATGTGTGTGGGTGTGTGTGAACATTTTACCACGCGAAAGAGAAAACTCTAGAGAGAGATGTCTCTGTCCAGCCGTGCTGCTGCGACCCACTACCATGGGCAACAGATTCTGGATGCTTCATCATCTTCATTATTCCACAGGCCATGAATAAACAGATTGAAGAAGGAAAGAAGGATGCAGACGACCAGCCAGCCACCACTACAACCGCTATTTGTCCTAACACACAATCTGTTAGCACTAACAGATTACCACTGGGCCCAACATAAGTCTTTGACAGTGTTTACTTCACGAGGCCCCCTTCTCACTCTTTCACTCCTCTGCTTTCTCCTTCTCTCCGTCCATCTTTACTGGCTACCTCTAGAATCCGAACAGTTGATTTTGACCAGGCAGGAATCCGGTGGATTTAACAATACATTTAATGGGACCAGGAACACACTCAAACATCTGGCAATGCAATAAAAATTAACGTGTTGACTAACTATTTCCAAGCAAGTTTAATACACTGACTGAATCTCCACATCTGAATATATAGGTTTAGGTCAACATGTGGATTTGCTATGACTATGTTCATCATATAGAAATTTGTGGGGCTGTTTTGCGTTATTAAATTTCCCTTGAACATATGTTTTCTTCTGTAGTGCATAAAGGTGCATTTGTCTTGATAAGTATTTTTAACAAATTATGTTCATCAAAACACTCAAACCTTACATGAAACAGCCAAAATGTGCAGAGTCAATATATAATCAGCTGAGCAAAAACGAAATGCAGTTTTCAAATGGTATGCTAGCAACTGCAGAGAAATTTCACCACCGGGCCATATTTTCTCCATTTGTGGATAATTGCTAAAATCCCAACGCCTTGGGCATAAATGTCTTTGTGACACATTTTTCAGACTGATAGATTTTGTTGACTTAGTTTTTTCATCTGCTGTTCTTGAATGTCTTTAGATCAGAGCATGGTGTGTCGCTTTGTAATCCTTAATCTTACTTCATGTTGTGAGAATTTTGGTTCAATTTAAGTGATTCCTTGATTTTATAGGTCGGACAGTGATTAGGTTTGTAGCAAGTGAAATTTAAGTAAAACATTGTTAATCACTGTTTCTAATTTATAAAGGGGTTAATTATTTTTTATATTGGGCCTGGTAGCTTTTTTGCACCCTAATGAATAAAATATTCATTTGAAAACTGCTTTAGGTATTTACTTGGATTATTTGTGTTTGATATTAACATTTATTTGGTGAGCTGAAATATTTAAGCTCAAACCAGAAGAAATCTGTAAGCAAATACCCTTGACTGTACTTCAGTGCTTCCTGACATTCTCCTTGATTCATTACCATTTTATTCCACCATTTTCTTTCTTGCCGAGCATGTACCTTCCAACCTCAGAAAACGGCACCTGAACGTGGTTCATTATGTGTCTTAGCATGAGGTTAGCCTTTCCTGTTTTTCTCTGACTATCTCCTGGTGTGATCCAATCCTTCCCTTTCATGAACCCCACTGGTAAAAGTCAGTGGTTCAGCCCTCATGGGACAATATCAGTTCTGCTATCCATCTGTCACACAAATGCTGGCCAGATCCTCACACACCAATTACAGAGCAATGACAACTGAAATGGTCACATGATGTTTAATACACCAACAAGTGAACTGCATGTAAAACTAAAGCTGCAAGCGGAAAATAAAAAAAATAATAAATTGTGGACATAACTGTGTAAAGTTACTCACATTACAGCCGATTAAATTTTCTTTTATATTGAAATTATTAAATCCTCAAAAGCATACTTGTTTCAATAAAATTAAATAAAGGTGTCAAATTGAGGATTAAGGATTTTACTCTAAATCCAAGATCATTTATATTTAGAGTATTTGCACGTACTGTGTTTGAATACATCTGTGTATGCTCTAAAATAGGTGTGCAGAGTTGTGCTATGATTGTGTGAAGCCAAAATCATCAAATCTAAGAGACGCAGATACAGACGCAGATACCGCCTCACTGTCTTCCACTGTGACACAAATGGAAAGCTAGCTTCTTATTCATCTCCAACATTTGCATCCTCCCTCCATCCTTCTTACACATCTCTCCACAAGTCTATATTTGC
The DNA here is from genome assembly GCA_036173005.1 of Crenichthys baileyi. NCBI lineage: Eukaryota > Metazoa > Chordata > Actinopteri > Cyprinodontiformes > Goodeidae > Crenichthys > Crenichthys baileyi. The sequence goes on along the minus strand of JAHHUM010000054.1, from coordinate 538,122 downwards.
TGTACTTTTACTATTTGGCTCAATGCTGACATAAACAGGTTTCTTGAAAGAAAAGGAACAATCATTTAAAGTTTTGTTAGAAAGTCACAAAACTGCAAATGTGGCACCTTTGGTACAAAACCATTAAAAGAACAGGTGTACTTTCTATTCTAAAGGTTGGCATTAAAAGAAAACGTGTTTGGACAAAGTTCTGAGTCCAACTAATTGCATTTTAATCATGCAATCCCTAACAAATTCCCATTTTTTTCTAAGAGCTGCATATCAGTCAATAAGATTTTTCCAACTACCCTAAGGTTATGGAGACGTCACAGTGAGAGCTCTTATGGTGCGTTCACACTGAATGCGGATTCTGCGAATTTTTCGCGTCATTTGTGTGCTGTTGCTCGCTTGACATTTTGCATGCAATCCGCATGGCCAAATGTCAACAAACAGCAACGCTTCGCCGTGTCATCAAATAGGAGGAGCTTCTATCTACTGCTTGCTGGTTTTAACTGAACATGGCGGACATGGATTTCACAGATAATCACAGTGTTTTACCTGTGGAGAGCCGCAAAACGTCGCCGACGTTGACTGTCCCTGGTTTGGAGAGTACCACCACCTACTCCAGGAGCTGCGTCTGGATGACGTTCAATTTCAGCGGTACATCCGTCTATCCAGGACCCAGTTCAAAGATCTGCTGTCCTGCGTTGGGAGACGAATCGGCCTCCGGGGCACCAACTACCGGCGCTATATCCCCGCTGCTGAACGCCTGTCCATCTGTCTTCGGTGAGTAAATAAATCTCAGCTAGTTAGTTGAGTCAATCAACTCAGGCTTGCCGCACACTGAAAACAGCTTCTTCTCTGCTGCGGTCCTTCACCCTACATCACAGCCACATTCAGTCCCTGATTGGTTGACGCGACGCGAATTTAGAAAAAAGTTCAGATTTTTCAACTTGTCCATCGCTCTCGCTTTGCTCGGCACGCCTTTCGCACCGCGTCCTTCGTCTCCTTTGCACCGCCTCCCGCCGCTCCGCTCCTGAACGCGCCTCTACATAGGGATAACATGTAAATCGGCCGCTCCTCTCGCAGAATCCGCGTTCGGGGTGAACGCGCCAATAGAGTGACTAAGTTTGATCATTACACACCCCTGCTATCTAACAATATGGTGTACAGAGAGCTTAAAAACTTCCCTTAAGTATTGTATATATATTTGAATTGTATAATAACGTATATGTCACTTTGGATATTGTCTTAAAACTATTTATTGAATGTGGATGTTAATGTACCTGGCTTGTGTAAAAAGTATTAATATTAAGGACTGTTAAACAGACAAAGACTAGTTTTTATAGAACTGGACACCAAACCAATATAAGATAAATTCTTGTGATATGTACACTCACAGAATACTTTTTTGGGTTGAAATAGTGATTAAATAATGATATGGCACCAACCCAAGGCATTCAGGCATCTAAAAGTGGGGTAGAACATACCCTGATTGGTTGTGTCTGCGCATATTAGAAGCCTCTGGTCTACCTGGATTTCTATGCACAAGCATCTATAGGGTTTATAGAAAATTGTCTTAAAAAAAGCTGAACATATCCAGCAAACAGCAGCTAGTGTACCCATCTTCTGATGGTTACTTCCAGGAGGATAATGCACCACATCACATAACTAATCATATCAAACTGGTCTTTTGAACATGGCAATAAGTTCAAAGTACTTCAATGGTCTCCACAGTCACATGCCTCAACCTAATAGAGCACCTTTTGAGTGTGGTGGAATGAGAGACTCCCATCAAGGACGTACATGAAATCTGCAGCAACTAAGTAATGCTATCATATCAATATGGACCAGAATCTCTTGCAATGTTTCCAACACTTTGAATGGTGAATTTAGACTATGAAGAATTATTGCAGTTTGGAAGGCACACATGGGGTTGTTGTGACTATGAATCAGGAATTATTATTTAATATTAATATTTTTATATTTCATCAAATAATATTTAGATCTGTTAAGGGTTATCCTGTGAATACCAGCCTAGTAAAGCGATGGTATTAGGACAAAACAGAAAGGTGTGAGCCAAGCTCTGACATTATTCAGCAGCCAAACTCTGCACACACATGAAATGAATTCACACAATTTCTTAAAATACAAGAATTTATTAAAAAAAAATAAGTCAACTCAAGTCAACTATTCAATCAACAAACCCCTTTACTTGCTAAAAACAAATTTTAAAAATACTAAACAGAATTAAAAAATAACGAAGATTAATGGGCTATGTACAATATAAAAAAAGTAAATTTAAAATGATTGAAAAAAATGACCAAAAGAGTGATGCAACATTACCATGCAATTTCTTTTTGAAAACCCAAAGGATTATCTTGAAGAATCGGGAAATGGATTAATTTATCTTGGAACCAAAACCTTGGGCAATAACATACACCTTTAGACAAAAATTTCACAATGCAGATCAGAAAAAATTATTATTTTAATAAAAAAAGTTTAAGAATATCGCTGAAAAAAACAACCTTCCGGGATGACTAATTCTCAAAGTGTCTCATTAGATGCCTTTATTTATTAAAAATAATTTCAATAAATATTATTAGGGAAGGGGGAAAAATATTAAGGGAAAATATTTTTGGAAAAGAGCCAAATCTTTTTGGGGGAAATGGGTTTATGGTTTTTTTACTTATTTATCAGTTTAGTAAAATAATGTTTAGGGAATTTTTATTTACTAATTGAAAGCTAACAACCTTTCTGGTAAATTTTTTAGCAGGCAAGCACGTGTTCTTAGCTGTTAGCAGTTAAAGCTAACAAAAGAAGCCGATAGCTTAGCACCAGAATCAAACACACACCTTTAAAATACCGTCAATAAAAGGGTTAAAATGCATAAGTGAGGACGGCGCGTTATGATCAATCTTCTGTGTTTAAAACCACCTTTTAAATAAAGTTTGTCTTAACTTTAAAAACACACAAACACAGAACACAAAACTGAGCACATGTGCTGCAGATAGCCTGCTACCACTAAGATAGCAGAGTTTCACAAAAACAAACTTTCACAAACTTCAGAAAATTAAAACGTTCAGATCATTTCACCCTAAATCTCTCTCTGCCCAAACCCTAACCTCGTTTGAAACGTGTTGAGGAGGAGTTGTCCGGGCGACGACGACGTTTGAAGAAAGCTCTGTGAACAAAGGTTTAGCTTCCAGCTAACCTCCGGAGCAGTGACTGGGCGGCCGCTCTGTCGGGCCGACCAAACTGTACGTTACCACGGTGATGCAGCTCCTGTTGTCCTCCTCTCAGACTGGGAAAACCGCTCCACTCGGCTTCGTAGACACAGCGTCTCTACTGGGGACTTCTCTGGAACACAGTTTGCTTCTGCAGGCCTCAGAGAGAAAGTCAAGCAAAATGCTTATACCTTAATTTCCCCTTTTTATGAACGAATACCAGATACACAAACAGTGATTCATTCGTACTTAACTCAGTGCATATGACCAATGATCGTATGACACCCTTGGATCCAGTTGAAGAGTTATGCCTGTTTGCCAGCAAAGAGACATTAGTGCGCTGTCTCCCTGGCCAGTCTTGCAGCAGAGTCCGGGTGGTAGAGAAAGGACCATTGGAAAGGTAGGGGTTTTATACGGGCAGTGGCATCATGGGAAGTCCGCTGCTACCCCCTCCCTTTTCCAAATGTTGGAAGTAGGTTAAATGCAATTTATTTTGAAAGTTCCAGAAAAGTTTGTACCGCATCTTTCATGTTGTTTCCATGGCTGTGGGTCCCAACAGGGTCAAACCCAATAATTTGCAAGGTATACCTAATACAGTGCCCAGCGAGTGTCAGTTGAGTTTATGAATGAGAAAAATACACATTGGGTGTGTTTTCTGCACAACAATAAGGGCCTAAGACAAACAATTATTGTCTGTGTGTTTTCCAACTGTAGACTGACAAATATTAATGCAAGATGTAGAGGTTCATAAAGCAAATATTTATACAGTGTATTATAAAGGCAGTATCAGGACAAGTGCCATGTTCTTCCTGAATGTACCAGTTTAGGAGTTATACAAAACAGAGACAGGTATTTACCAAGATATCATTATTCCTTCCCATCAGTCTAAAAATGGTAATATTGATGCGATAAGAAAGTACCAAAATGTTATGTGAATTGAGACTATTTCTGAGTATGGTGCTGCTGCTGTATTGTCAGCTATGATGTTTTGTTCTTTCTTTGAAGTTTGCACTGTATACCGTTACCACAGCCAAAAGTAATAAATAGTCTGACACTTAAAAATTATTTTTAAACTTATGTTAAGAGATTCTTGATACAGGGTTCTTATCTTTCAGAAAAATATGAAGCTACTGGAAGAAGATGGATATCCGTGCATGGGCATTATTCCTCAAAACCAGAAGATAATTAGTGAACAACAGATGACTTGTAGTGTTTCAGCAATAGTTTTTTTCATTGTTCATTCTTCAGTAAGTGTAATAACTAATCCTCAGCCAGAGGAACAAACAGGTATTATTTCCCAACCTTTTTTAACAATTCCTCTAAGTTTCTGGAAATTCTTGGAATTTTAGACCAAATTTTAATTTCTGAAAAAGGGAAAATTGAAATTTTAAGGTTCAAAGACAGCCCCACTAAAGAAAAGAAACTGTTTGCTTTTACCTCTTTTGGAAGCCCATAAAAAACCCAAAATTTTGCCCCCAAAGAACATTTAATTAAGTCTTTTCATTTCCCCGTTTACTGTCTGCTTCATACATAATCTGATGCTCAGCCAGTTCCTACTCTATGTCTCCTGGGAAATCACAGCTGATCCCTGCCTCTATTGAATACCCATCCCCTTTAAACCCTCCTCCCCAAATTTGTCTTTTTCCCCTTTTTATCCCTTTGACCCAAAAAGGGACAACCCCCCAATCAATTTTTGGGGTTAAAAATTTAACAATCTTGTCTTTACTGATCAGCAAATCTAAATGCATCCCTGTTTTTCCTACCTAACACTACCCCATCTTTTATCTTTGCCATGCTTCTTAAGGTTTTTTAAAAAATAAATTACTTTACATTTGTTTATTCCTCCACTCACCTATGTTGGAGTGCTCTTTTAATCAAAGTCAAGAATATGGGGGCAAAAAACGGGCCCATGGGGGGCTGCCGTTTAAAAACTCATCTTCCCAAACCCCCTAAAAAATTATCCCACGCTTAAATACACCTGAAATTTCCCCATCTCGGGTTTCTGACTAAGAGGCATGCACACAAGCAAAGGGATCCATCTGTAAATTTATTAATCTCCCCCCAAATTTTTTTCCCCACTAAAATCAGAGGTTTTTTTATCTGATTTTTTGGTAAAAAAAATAAAACCCTAAAACCCCATTTAAAAACAGATCTTGATTGTCCTTTATATTCCATATGCGATTAAAAATTGCCCCCAGGGGAAAAGCCCATAAAACCAAAGGGATGACGAAAAAGTCTTTCAAAAAAAGGGAGCCCATTTACGTATTTTCCTAGTTTTTTTACTACCAAGACTATTTTAAAGAAAAACTTTTACAAAAAGGGAAACATTTTGGTTTGCAGTTTTATATGACCAGGAGGAAAAAGAAATCAATGAATCCAATGAAACAGCTCAAAATAATTCTAGGTTCAGAGTAATAGAAGAAGCCTAGTACAAATTTTCAGATTAAAAAGGCCCCACATTTTTCTTTCTAATAAAAAGGGAAAGGGGTGTATATAAAATATATTTTATATATATATATATATATAGTTATAAAATATATATTATATTATATATAAAATATATAAAATATAAAATATATTTTTATATAAAATGTGGGGTCGCGGGGAAGGGTGGGGCCTTTTTTCCAGCAGGGCTATGGGCAAGAGCCGGGGGGCCCTCCCCGGACAAAAGGGCGCCAATCCATTGCAGGCAAGACACAAAAAACCATTGCCCCACAAATCATTCATACACTAAGGGGAAAATTTTGAGGACCCAAATTTAAAAATAAGGGATCCCTTAAAATTTTTTTTGTATAAGTTTTCTAGAAAAAAATGCTGAGATATTATTTTTGGGGGTTTCCCCTTTATTTTGAAAATCCAATATAAACATTTAAATTGGGGTAAAAACATTTCACAGCATTAATATTTTGTAAACAAAAAAGTTAAAAAATGATTTTTAAAATTTTTGGGACTCTGTAACAACTTTTGGTGCCAGATGTAAAAATTAAATAATTAAATAACATTTGTGTGTGTGTGGCAGCTCATAGCCCTCAGGGGAGAACTGCTGTTGATGCTGATGTTCAGCACTGCTTCCACCTTAAGGTTCTGCCAGCCCGTCTTATTCACATGAACACATCTAAAACGTAAATCAGATGTGGGGCCGAAAACAGGGAGAAGAATGTATGTGCCCCCATGTACAGATTCCATAGATATTTTTAGAAGGATTACAAAGCAGTTGGGGGATTAATATAATTTTTGATTGAGGTCATAAAGCAAATTTTCTCATTTAAGCACAGAGTTAGCAGTATCCCACCCTTTCTGATACTATTATAATCCAATAATTCCAAAGATACAGCACCATGTGTTTCCAACCATCTCCAACTGTTTTTACATAATCGCGGATGCTTGACCTACCATCTCTCTCTCAGCGCCTCCTCACTTACACAACTCTCCCACCTACAATACTTTTATGTCTTATGAAGCCAGGAGATGGAAGAGCGAGATGCAAAAGATATGCGCAATACTCAAAATTTTTATTATTTTTATAGATATTTTATTATATTTTATATATATAAAATATTTTAATATTATATATTTAATAAAATATAATTTTATATTTTTATTATATATATTTTATATATATAAACAACACACACAACACACAATAGCAATCTGGAACTCATGAGTAAGAAGTAGCAAAACAGTTTATGAGCAATCCACCTTCTGAGTCAGAAGCAAATGCTTGTTCTGCAAACTGGAACGCTTGTGAACACAAGTGGTAATATATGTTAGGAAGTATTTAAAAACATGTGAAACCTAAAATTTTTCATTGGTCTAAACTGATGTTTTTTTGAAAACATTTTCCTTTGCAATATGCAGTTTTAATACATTGTTTGCATCATTTCATCTGCACAAAAACTCATGGAAGTGTACGAAGCGGTAATATTTTTCCCTCATCAATCAAAAATTAAAAATTTATATCAGAATCATGGGTTTCAGACATATTGGCAACTTAAATCTATAATTTACTTAAATACTTAAGAGTTTCTAGAAAAAAATGTAATTTAATCCAAGGCTTCCAACAAATATGAATTTACTAGGAGGCTCCTTTCTCCTAGTCACTCTTGAAAATGACAAAGTCAGGAGAACGTAGCATTTAAGTAAGGCAGTTGTGTGTTCATCTTCACCAATCAAGAAATAGCTAAAACAATGCTACTTGCCTTAACATTTACAATAAAAGCAATATATGTTTGAGTAAACTCTTTAATGCTGCGTTTAGACCAAACGCGGTTTGAGCGTTTGACCAACGCCTCAAGTTGGACGCTTGTGCACTTGTGCACTTTGACGCGTTTGGTTGGGAGGAGCTTCCTTTCCCTGTCTCTTGTGAACAGTGGCAGATGCAATCGAGAGAGTGGCTTGGCCTTATTTGCTGAATAAAGCAAGAGAACGTCGTTGTCTTCTGGCGCCTCTGCGCCGTGTCTGGATTCACCAGACAATTCAGAGGCGTTCAGAGTGTGGTGAATTTAACCACTTGCTCCAGGAGCTGCACGCGAGAGGAGGATCGCTTTCAGCGCTATTTTCGTCTGTCCCCGGCCCAGTTTGACAACCTTCTGACCCGCATCGGCACCCGCATCTCATATCAGGACACCAACTACAGGCGCTCGATTTCAGCTGAAGAGCGCCTATCCATATGTATACGGTTAGTTGGCATCTTTCATCAATGATTATTAATGGTAATTATTGTAATGATTACATATTATTATAAAAAAAATAACTGGATGGGCACAAACCGCAACGATAAGCTTATCCTCCATTGTCTTTGTGGGATTTCCCGGGATCTTTGTGGTCTTTCCGTCACATGATAAAATACATCACTACGTCAGAAAGCTGAGCTTCTCTGATTGGTTGACGCGGTGCGTCAGAGGTTTGAAACGCTCGAAACGGGTCAAGATGCGCCGCGCCGGACTCATGAAACCCGCCGCAGGACCTCTCGCCGCTCCAAGAGGCGTGTCCACATAGACTTTGCATGAAAACCAGACGCCCCCGATGCTCAAACCGCGTTTGGTCTGAACGCAGCATAAGACCTGGGACAAACAGGCTGGGAGATGACTCAGGTTTATCCTTCCAAAGCTTGGTGTTAGAGAACTTGAGCAAGGAACGGTATTTCACTATCACAAACCCTTCCTAATAACCGTCTTTTATACATATTTACCAGTTGTCAACAATTGTGGATGTCACTCTATGTAGGAAAGATGGTCACACTCTTCCTAAGTAATCAGCCTGCTAAATAGTTTCAAGATGTGCTAAAGTTAAAAAAGTCACAATTTAAAACCTATAAAAATGTCTGACACACCATTCAAGTGTTACAAATTGTTTTACAGAAAGTGTAGGAATCCCTCAGGAACTGTGTTGTGCACATTTGCTTTCCTCTTCTCCTTTAACATGTAAGATGTGTGTGATCACCAAAAAAGGTGACGCCTCAAAGATTTTGTCTCTTTTAAGGAATATTGTACTGACTGTTCAGGATGTTCTTGCACTTAGCAGCCATAGGAAAATGTCTTGAAATTCATGATTACACATTTTTTACCAGGAGGCAATTCACAGAAATAGAGATGTACCAAAAAAATCATGTGTTGACTAGAATTGATTTTTAGCTTGACAGGCACTGACTGATGACAGCAAGCGCCAATGCTGGCTTTGAATATATCCACAACTCTTTGAAAATCTCCAAGTTAAAGGTAAGGATCTGTAAGGATTATGATTATTGATTAATTCATATTCATCAAAAATTATAATTAAAAACCATAAATCAGAAAATAATTTCTTAACCAAAAATCGTTACTTACGAATAGAAATCATAGATGTCTTCTGGTGTTTACTAATTGGTACAATTAGTAAATTATCATTAATAATTGATAATTATTAACCAATAACCAAGCCAAATGTCACTGTTTAATCAACCTCTTCACTGAAGGTGGGGGAACTTTGACCTTATTTTGACAGATAAATCACTCTTGCTCAAAATAAACACAAACGCTTTCTCTTTTTCTACGTAAAACAACATTGAGTGTCTATAAAGTCAAACCAGCAGTTTATGGGCAAAAATGGTAATGGAACAAGCTTTTGGAGTGGCCTCCACCAACCCGCAGTCAAAGTTGGAGCTCAGTGAAACACAAAGGGTTGTAAAGTGTTTCGGCAGCAACCAGTGGAAAAACACTAAGAGTGAAGACAATGGAACAGTGAGTGTTCCAACATGAGGTTCTAGCTGCAGCTTCAGGGCTTCTGCGAACCTCTAACAGTCCAACTTTTAAGTTCACATGAGTCTGCGCTTAGGTGTTCAAAACACAGAGAGACACACACGGCTTCAACGCACGGCATCTTTCAGAGTCCGACAGCAGTCAAAGCTTTAATAAGGCATTGCATGCACATACAATTTAGAACATATTGGACAACATTAAGTGGCGATTCTAAATCACCCTAAAATCCTACTCTATCCTGCCCAAGCTATTTCTATCGTGCTGACAAAAATAAAACCAGAACGGAATTACTTGTGTCGTCTTCTCTGGAGCAGGGGAGGGGGGGATTTGTTATGTGTCCGTAACAAACTCAAGGACGGTCGGCATCTCCTCTTTTGGCAAAAGGGGAAAAATGGTTTTAGAAATGATAGGGGCACTAACCATGCTTGTTGCTTTTATGCCAAAGACATTTAAAAATCCTTGTCCTTTTTTTTACAGTGGTCAAACTTGTGTTTTACAGAGACAGCTCTCTTACAAATGGTGAGACATCACATCTGCTATATGACTGCATATGATGAGTAGGTTAAAACATTTTTAATGTTCATCTTAAAGAGAAATCATAATTAGACAAAATTGATATCGTTAGGACGAAGCTTTACGAAAGGTGGAGATTGGAAACCAGCCATAACAGTCTGATTGGTGCATCTCTAACGTAAAGTTATCTTAGAGTCAGAAACTCTCATTGACTCATTTTCTGGTTCATACATAAGTAAGTTATACTATTATGTAGAAGGAGCCCCATTAGTTGCAAACTGGATAGATTGTGTCTGAAAAACCTTCAAAAATCATCATATTGCTGTGACAAAAGTGTCACCTCTAACATGACAGCACACAGAATGATAGTAACATACCATTATTTATGTTAATTCCTTTCAACATAACCATTAACTCATAGGCAAATTACTCTGTACAGCTGCAAACTGCTGGGATCACTGTTGCTTTAAGTCTTCATAACCAGTGGAAAATTAGTAAATATATGTGGTAATCAGTCTTTGGTTCCACATTAAGAAGTTATTGCTCATACTGAGCCAGTCAGCTTTGGTACATTATTTTCCCGTCTCCTGTAATAATGTTTTTGAGAAATTAATTATTTCTGACATTAGCAGGGGGTGGTTTTAATGGTAAGAAAACAGCTACACAGCACACCCACAGAGACAACAAAAAACACAAAAAAACCTAAGTTCACAGACACACATTTTATACACCAAAAACTGAGAGTACTAAATTCAGTCAATGATTTGAGTTCAGCCACTTTCGCCTTTCCTGGGCTATATTTGTCCTAAGACCTGTTATTTACCTGAAGTCTTGCTCTTTCATAACCCAAATGAACCACAGACATGTCTAGACACATCTCCAAAATATATTGTTTCCTTTGTAGTAGCTTTTCAAACCCTTTTTGGTTTGTCTGAGATTTTTATTATTATTATTTATTTTGTATAGGGTGGCCTTTTCTGTTTTGTGTTCTCTTAACTTCCTGTTTTCTTACGGTTTCTGATTTTCCCACTCTCCTTCTGGTTTTGAGTCTTTCTTATATCTAGTTATGTTCTGTTTGTATATTACTTCTTATTCTCTGGTCTGTGTTCATTTCAGTTCAGAAACAAAATTAACTTTTACAATGTTTTTAGGCGAGAATGTAGCTGTGTAAACCTGAAATATCAGCATGGTTTTTGAAGATATGGCTTAATTGCAAAAGTGATCTGTTTGGAGATGTCTACTCTCACTGTGTCAGCTGGCTCTCCTCGCCAGCTGTCAGCTGACCAGGTGGTCGAGAAGCGCTAAACCCAGAGAGAATAACTGACTCCCGGAACATCATTTTCAAACTCTCGCTGGGTTTCCTCATTGGCTGGAAGCTAAGCAGAGATGTAATTCAGTCAGATGATATCTAATGTTAATGTTTGGTTTATTTATTATTATTATTATCATCATTGTGCTCTACAAATAATCTGATGTAAACTTTGTTGAGAAAGTTAATATGTTGGTGTTAAAGTTGTTAAAGATTTTACCAATAAATTCATCATCAATATACATTATTTACAGTGATATATTTTTATATCAATGAACATAAAAATTCTTTTGAAGATTTAAAATGGCTGATGAATAAATGAGAATAAAATGAAAAGATATAATTCAAAAACATGCTAAAGAAAACAAGCTTATAAGCCATCAGGAATATGTAAAGGAGTAAATAAAAACCATGTGCAGATATTTACAGTGGAGACAGGAGGATTAACTTTCAGGCTTCATTTTTAGGGCTTCACAGCTCTGGGCTTTATGCTGTTATGGTTGCTAGGTGACAGATGTTATGCTAAGGTAAGAGCAGGAAGGTTAGACCATCCTAATTCACAGCTGATGGTGTCATGTTTTCCGCGACCATCGAAGGACCCGGCCCACGAAGACCGCTCCTGCATCGAAGGATGCAGCCCCTGACTTTGGACACACCCTGTGTCTCTGTTAGAACTCTCAGCTGCTTCCACTCTGTTCATTAGTTTCAGGTGTTACTTGTTCCACTCATCAATTTTTCTCAGCATATATTCACCTTCGGTTCTTTAGTCACCACAGGTTCATCTGCTCAGTACTGCTTGATCCTGCTGTGGTTTACCCTGTGTAGTTCTGCCCTGTTCTTCCCTCCATGTTCCTGTTTTGCTTTTGGATGTAAAATGTTTTATGATCTTTAGTTCATGTTTTTTGATTTTTGGACCTTGGACTTTAGTTACATGAGTTGTTTATGGTATTATAAAACATCTTGATTTTTGCTTCACCTATGCCTCCATTTTGCCTGCATTTGGGTTTTTCACAACCACCTCTCCCTTTTGTGACAGCGCTTCCATATGATGTCTTCATTAACTGTACCTATATTTTTGTCATGCTCTTTACAAATCAGCCAGATAATGTCCATACCAACGGTATCAGATTCTTTACACTATTATATTATATATTATCAGTGCAAAGAAAGAATGTATTTTTCTAAGTCCAACAAAAGGATATGCATTCTCTACTTTTCATCTTTACCAGGAAAAACATGCAAAGTGCCAACAAACATCTGATCTGTTGTTCACTGGGGCAAGCTGAAGAAAAATATTACACCTGACACTTTTAAGGCTCTGCTTGGTGTGTTTGCATTACTGCACAAAATTGCCTCTTTGCTTTCACCAACACTGCCCTCTGTGTGTGTTGCTTCAATCCTCTGAGCTGAAGAATAACAGATGGTGGCGGTACAGTAAGAACCAGAGACAGAGCAATGATAGATGAGTGTGTCACGCTGTCATTAGTCCTTTATGTGAATGTCAACAGTATGTCCATGCCTGTCTACTGCTTTCACTGACTCGTGAGTGCCCTGTGCACCCTTAATCTGTATATACCTTTCAGCAGAACCTAAGCATTTGAATCTCATTCCCTATATTCATCTCTTACTATTACTCCACATAGTCAATATATTTAGGAAGAAATATGATTTCAGTATGGTGTGGTAATAATTAAAGAGGCTAATGTAGCACTAATGACATTTGCTGTGCTGACAATGAAAAAAAGTAATTGCTCTAAAATTAACGTTTTGTTTCTTAGTGAAACAGACTAGTGACTGATCCTATTCACTGAATGGTATATGAGCAACCTGGCCGTTTAAATGTTTATACCAATATATGCAGTAAGCTGTCAGTATCAACAACACTGGGTGCATGTACAATAAAAAAGACACTGCAGTTACATTCTCTTATGCATGCAGGGAAAACTTAGAAGAGACTATTGATTTTATGGAAAAGAGGAGGCTGGTAACGGATGTTCGAATTTGTCATCCGAGGAAAGCCTCAAAGGGAAACAGCCAGGGCAATCATTACCAGCGAGGGGCCAGTAGGGAGGCACTGGCACACAAATGAGCATGCACATCTTTATAAAAATGGACAGGAGGCTCGGGACAAATATATCTAAAAAAACCTGAATTGAAAGCTCAGAATTAATGGGGTCAAGAAGTTAATGTCACACATAAACAAACCAAAGCCTAAAAAAAACGGAAAACTGATCTTTCCTAGAGTTGTTCAGGGTAACAGCTGATTTCTTTCAAAGCTTTAGCCATGTGGAGGATAAACAAATCGTACTACACAGTTGCACTGTACAAATGAAAGCACAACAGGTGTCCGATGGAAAACAGGGCACACTCAGAGTGAGTCACTGCATATTAACCACTTGCACAAGATGAGGAAGAGTTTGATCTGATGGAAGAGGAAGGCAGTGTAAAAATCAATAGAATACCATTTACTGGGACTACTATAATATTTTTGTCTTTCATGCTGCATTACTCTTGGAACAGATTGTTACCCTGCCTGGGTACACTTAACAAGCTCTGTTGAAAATAGGAAAGGTCACTGTCCCAGACAATAGCCTACCATGATCTCTCATGGAAATGACACATTTTATGCAAATACATATGTAAAGCAAATGTGGTTTTGAAGGTTGTAAAATGACGGTCAGGATGAGTTTTCTCTTTGGAGCTGTTTAAACATGGAGGAAGTCCACTTTTGCTGTGGCCCCTTGATTCAAAATGGTCAAATCTTAGAACACCACCTTAAAATGATATAAATGAATGGTTCTCCATTTTTGTAGAACAAGCACCACATCAGTAAATACCAAGATTTACGAGTACCAACACCTTGATAGCCATTTTTAAACAATATTACAGCAGGGCTAGGACTTTTTTGCTCTGTTGCTCATAAAAAAAGGGTCAAAATATAGAATCCATTGGCAATAAGTAGTTGATCAAAGGATGTGATTTAATAATGCATTCTACTTTAGTCAGAAGATAACATTTCCAACATAAAAGGTCAAACGTTGTAATTTCTAGTAGGAAAGTCCGAGGTTGCCCTTAAAGCCTGACCTCAAAATCCAATATAGCTACCTTACATTAAAAACTAACAAAGGAAGTGTGCTATACAGCCTCCTTTAATGAAAAAGCGGCTACAGTGTTTAAAAGTGCAAAATGAAGAAATACATTAATCAGGCATAATATTATGACCAACTGTCCAATGGTGTGCTGACAAATAAGTAAATGGATCGGACTCGTTTCTTCAGCATATCCCTCAGATGCTTGATTGGATTGAGATCTGGGGAATTTGGAGGCCAAATCAATGCCTCAAACTGGCTGTGCTTCTTAAGCCATTCCTGTACCATTTTTGATTAGTGGCAGGGTACATTATCCTGCTCCAAAAGGCCAAAGTCATTAAGGAATTCAGTTTATCTGAAAGGGTGAACATAGTGTACAAAAAGAGTTGGATTTGACCCCAAGATCCAAATTACAGCTTCAAAGATGAACAAGTAGCCACCTGTACTTGTTTATGGTTCATCGTGGTCCGCTGCAGTTTGTACCGACTCTGCTGTATGTCTCTTTTGAATACTTTCTGTTAAAATCAAAGATTAGTGCGATTGTACCACTGCTTTTTTTGCTTTACATTGCAGATAATTTGTTTGTGCAAATTATTAATACTAAAATATATCCGAGTACCACTAATGGCAGTCCCACCAGTGGCAACTGTACCACAGTTTGAGAACCATAGATCTAAAATGTCTCTTTAAAATTCTGCAGAAATGGAGGGAAGGGATCTCAAGATCATCACCAATAATCTTATGTGCACCAACGTAGCTTTTAATGTGTACATGTAATAACTATGCACTCAACAGAGACTGCCTAAAGTTGCTACAAAGAAACAAACATTACTGCTCAAATAACATGTTTAGAAATATGAAACATAAAATTAAAGTTCAAGCCTCATATTTAAGCATTTTTTAAACTCTTCCAAATACGTACATAAAGCTCATGGTGCAGGTATGCATCAAGTTTATATGCTGCATGCTATGTGAGATGTGTGAATATCAAGGTTCTGCGATGAGACAGAAAAAGAGGGCTGTGTTAAGAAAGGGAAAATAATATGAGGGGAGGAGAGGTGATGGTGAAGGTGAAGGTGGAGCTGATGATAGGAGTGTAGATGGTTTCTATTTTTAGCTCACATGTGTGATATATGCCAAAAGGTGTTCAAACCAGTGAGTAAGACTTTAACAGACATTATATAAGGATTCTGTCTGCTTTCACATTTGAACCTTATCCATAAAATTGTAAAATAGTGTGGGAATGACAAATTGCATTTCTTTGTAGATAAAATCACCATCACTAATACATCACATTCCAGTCCATTTTTCAAAAGGTGACTGAAGATAACCACTAGCCCCAATATTACTTTCCCTGCCAGAAGGCAAAGGTGCTACAAACCTCTATAAAGATGAGTGAATTGAACAAGTCAAACTGAATTGAGTGCAATATGAAAACATATCTGGATAATTTTCATAAAGTCAATGAGAAAGTGGGTATTGCTGAAATGATTGGGCAAAGACAGAAAGGATACAGCTTAAAACACTCCAACACACACATACAAAGTGACATCAATCAACAGATAACTGGAACACCTCCCGAGGAAGACGTCCAGGAGGCATCCGGTATAGATGCCCGAGCCACCTCAACTGGCTCCTCTCGATGTGGAGGAGCAGCAGCTCTACTCCGAGCCCCTCCCGAATGGCCGAGCTCCTCACCCTATCTCTAAGGGAGTGCCCGGCCACCCTACGGAGGAAGCTCATTTCAGCCGCTTGTATCCGGGATCTCGTTCTTTCGGTCATGACCCAAAGTTCATGGCCATAGGTGAGGGTAGGAACGTAGACCGACCGGTAAATCGAGAGCATCGCTTTTCGGCTCAGCTCTCTTCACCACAACGGACCGGCACAGTGCCCTCATTACTGCGGCAGCCGCACCGATCCATCTGTCGATCTCCTGCTCCATTCTTCCCTCACTCGTGAACAAGACCCCGAGATACTTGAACTCCTCCACTTGAGGCAGGAACTCCCCTCCAACCTGAAGAGGACAAGCCACCCTTTTCGCTCTCGATTTAGTAGATTACTATTAACTATTAACTTAAAAAATATATATTCGCAATTAGTGATGTTACAATTAAGCTTTTTTGTTCCAATATCAATTTGAGTCATTTAGGAAGTCCCATTTCAATACCACTACTACAAGTGCAACTGTCATAGTGGATTTAATAAATTTGACCCACATGCAGAAACAATTCAGGAGACAGAGTTTTGTGATTTGAAGTTTTATTTACAATGACAAGGCAAGAAACTGGAACTGGAACCGGAGTATGAACTGTAAAAATAAAGCAGAAAGGTAAGCAGGGAATAACTTGGGATAGATAATGATAAGTAATGATTAAATCTTACTGGGGAGAAAGAGATGATCCGCCATAGGGAGAGGTGGAGAATAAACCCAGAGGATTGTTTACCTGTGGGAACGGAGATGGTGAGTTCAGGTCTGCCAGGAAGTTAGAATGTCCAGAGTTTACTGTGGTAGAAGCTTGGGTGCGTGGGAGGGTGGACAGGGCTCGCTGGGGAGGATCTCAGGTATAGAGGAAGCTGCCAGCCGGTGAGATCCACAGGAGCAAACGGAGGTTTGAGTCTTTGTTCATGGGGTTTAACGACTTCTTCTCAGAAGACAGTAATCCAAGACGTTCAAAGCTGACGGCGAGGTCAGGTTCAGGTACACCTGTAAGGTAGAACATGCAGGATTTAGCAAAGGCAAAATGAGGACTAGGCAAGAGTAATGTGGCTGGAGTAGTACCACTAAAGGGCAACACTCTGGCAATGAGTTGCTGGCAGCCTCCTCCTTAAATCCTCCTCTGGAGGTGATCAGGGTGATGGAAAACACCTGTCGGACACCTCCACGTCCAGACGCCCTCTAGAGGCTAAACACAGTAAGCAGCACACAAGAAACAGACATGGCAGAGATCCTGACAGCAACCCAAGTAAGGTGCTGACATTTTTTCGGGAATCCCACGGGTCACGGGATTTCCATGGAAATCCCACGGGACGGGAGTAAAGATCACGTGATTGGGACGGTACAGGATACAGGGACGGTACAGGACGGGAGCGGGAGCTAACCAATAGGTGGGAAAATAAACTAGGATCAATTGTCTTTGGAAATGTAAAACTGAGACTTTGTTATAAACTTTAAGAAAAAAAAAAAACTTGGATCGATGCCGCCATTGTGTAGTTTTTTTCCAAGAAGCCTATACTATAATGCGAGTCAAACGAACTACACGACCCACAAGCCAACACTGCTTCTGATCGATGTTTTCCACCTGCGTTCTGAATGGAGGGAGCAAACGCAGGTGGAGAACTGGACGTGGTAAAATTGGATTTGCAACGTAAAGTAGGAAGTAAGGACTTATCTATTAAACTCATAGAGCTGACAGAAAAATCGCAAATATTACCAAACTTCAGGATAGTTGAATGTAGCGGTGTTAACACGCAGTATGCTGCTTGTAAAACGTGTTTAGTCGTAATCAAGTACACCAGTGACTAAGGCACACTTGTAAGGCAAATTCTGGATTGAATCAGCCCTGCATCTCTTAATTCATCAAACAAAAAGTACCATCATGTGTCAAGTCTCATCTGACCAACAAAATTGCTCGCATGTGCACTAAAGATTTAAGAGCCTTTGCCACAGTAGAGGGGAAAGGTACGGAGGCCGCGAGGGGACATGGGGTGAATTTATTTTTCTTTCGCATCCCCACGCAATACTTTTGCGTTTGCTCGCAAAAATTGTTAATCGGCTTGAGAAAGCTGTGCATCTTGGAACAGCAGCACATTTGACAAACTGCTTACAAAACAAACAGCACTGATATGGCATTGATATGGTTTATTTGTCATATGCAGGTTACGATGTAGTCAACAATGCGATTAAATGCTTAGGATAAGAAGAACCGTTCAAATCCGATAAAAAAAAAACACTAATGGCGTGCAAAAAAAAGTACACATGCAGCAGCAATAAGCAAATAATGTGTCACAGATGTGGTTTCGTGCAGTATTATTGTCCAGAGTTCAGTAGTTTGACAGC
Organism: Crenichthys baileyi; assembly: GCA_036173005.1. Lineage (NCBI taxonomy): Eukaryota > Metazoa > Chordata > Actinopteri > Cyprinodontiformes > Goodeidae > Crenichthys > Crenichthys baileyi. The sequence goes on along the minus strand of JAHHUM010000054.1, from coordinate 519,712 downwards.
ATGTGGATAATAACTGTCTTTATGTCTGATTGAAGATAATTTTTTTAAAGGCCGTTTCAAAAAAAAACCAATAAATCCAAAAAACGGGTGTAGGGTTTTTTCCATTTTTGCATTATCTGGTTTGGGAAACTATCACACAAAGAATTGCGTGAAAACGCAAAAATATTGCGTAGGAACGAAAAAAGTATTGCGAGCGAACGCAAAAGTATTGCGTGGGGACCAAAAAAAAAAATAATTCCCCATGTCCCCTCGTGGGCTCCGTAGAAAGGCTTCATCAGGGGAAGATTTAAATAAATTTTTTGTGAAATAAAAAAAAATTGGGGGGAATGAACCCTTTAAATGTACAATTTATTTTAATACATCATTAAATATTAGGTTCCCCACTAATTACGTCATGTCGTCTTTAACATTATACTTAATTATTCAGTGGGCCATTTTATTGCATAATAGTCCATTTCATGATATAATGGTAGATTTATTTTTTCTAATGATGTATTAAATAAATAAATGGTACCTTTAATTTAATGGCACATTTAATGTTACTTTCTTTTATGTTACATTTGCTTTACTCATGGGACATTCACAAAATTTATTTTTTTAAAGATGATTTTTTTTGTTTTTAATTTTTGTCCAGTTTGACCCCCCATCCTTGATGCCTGTATAGGAGGTCATGTCAGAATTGAATCAGGTTTGGAGCAGAGAAACACTCTAAAACTTGCAGGGAAAAGGGGGCCCTGAGGACCAGGGCTGTGAACCCTTGAGGTACAGTTTTAAAATTATGAAGGTAATGCCTTTTTTTCACTTTTTTTTCACCAAGTACATTCTCTTGCTAGGTGCATTTGTCTTTCGCTTCAGCAATTTGAAACATAAAAGTAATGTCATTGTTCTAAAGGAAACAATCACTTAATAAAAGAGTAAAATACAAATATGTACATTTTGTCTTATTCAGCTAAGATAGGCATGGTCTGTTTCCTTGTTTTATTTTTTATTATTTCTTCATTGTTATTCTTTATACTTTAAGGCCTTTTTAAAAGCTACAAAAAAGGGACCCAACTGGTCCTTCAAACAAAGAAAATTGCCAAAAGACTAACTGGAAAAAAAACAAAAATGGAGGTGGCACGGGGGTGGGAGTCGTTGTAAATGGGAGTGGGAGGGGAGTGGGAGTCAATTTACCAGGAGTGGGATGGAACAGGATTTTTTTTTTTTATGCTGGCCTGGGATTGGGATGGGACAAGACATTTTTCTGTGGGAGCGGGATGGGACAGGAGAGAAAATACACTCCTGTGTCACCCTCTAATGCTGACCTCACAGTTGCACACTGTCATTCTATTGGCTGGAACAGTTGCTAAGCTATAATGCTGCTTCAATCTAAGCGAGAGCAAAAAGATTTCGCAAGCAGGGAAGACAGACTTGTAAGAGCAGTTTTCATCCCTGCAGAGAGCAAATTTGCATACAAGGAGCCAAGAAGGCAGACAAAATATCTGTGCAAAAAATTACGCAAACAAAGATTTGAGAGAGAACAGGGTATATGTTTTGAGTGCAGCATTATTGGTTTGAATGCAAGCAGAATGAAATTCTGCTCTTAAATTGAAAATGTGTGCTCTTGATTTTTGGCAGGTAATTTCCCCCATATTCAGCTACACAGAACAAATCACATGACACAGAGTGGTTGCTGCAGCAGCTGATGCTGTCTCTGTTTCATAGTAAAGGTTATTGAAAAGAGTAGAAACTGCTTGGCTCTACATATAAATAATAAATATTGCAGCTTTATGAACCATGTACATAGAAAATAGGCTGCTGGTTTTAATATTAATGATGCAAAACACACACGCCTCTAATGCGTATAGCTAACATTTAAACACAGATAGATAGATTAGCAGCAGGGAAGGGAAGTTGAGTTTAGATGAAAACTTTGATACTAATAACTTCAAAAAGAACCTGGTTAGACGTTAGAATCATACTTAATGTACCAAATTTAGAAAGCTTACACAAGGTGTTGCTATGTTTTGGCCTAAATGCTAAAACATGTTAACATGCAAATAACTGAGCAAATCTTACATAACATTAGCTAATAATAAGACATATGGGTTTTTCTTTAGCTATACATCAAATCATAACATTGCAACACATCTACTGTAAGTATTTCAAGTTTAAAAGACTAATATTATCTGTTTTAACCATCATTTGCCACAGGACATATATTACCAATAGAACATGAGTTGATATCAGTAGATTATCTTGAACCTGAGAAGTAGTGTTTATGACTGAAACCTTCTGACAAACAGGCATTACAATCTCACAGCACGAGTAAACATAAAAACTGCAGAAACCTTTTAGTTAATTAATAACCTGTGATGGTATAAAAATATTTTGACCAGTTAGGCCAGTGCATCTTCTCACACTGTGGGTCTAAAACCTGAAACATGTTGTTTTTTTTTCACAAACCTGAAACAACCTTCGCTTCTTTGGAATCTGCAGAAGTTTTTCCTTTTAGTCTGCTTTTCTCACTTTGTATCCACATGCACACATGTAAATCTATGTAAACAGCACAGGCAAACACAGACAAGGGTATATATACACAAAAAAATGCACACATTTGGAACAGCAAACTCTCAATATCACCCATCTGTGAATGTCTAAACACATTTGGCCAGGTTTTTGGCAACAGTTCGCTTGTCCGTGGGGTCTGGCTCAAATCTGTTACCATTTCTCAGCATGCCTTCTGTACAGAGCACATATCAGTGCCCTCGCTGCTGGACGATGGGGCACAGGCCAAGTTTACAACTAAGAGCTGCTCTACGGGGAAAGGAGGAACACACAAAGATACTTCTATATTACTGTGCTGTCCTCCTTAGAAACCCTAATTCGCTCCCTGACCATCTCTTGGCTCTTTGCATTAGTGTATCACTTTCACTTGGCTTGAGAGAGAGCCAAGGAACTGTCCTCTCTGAGCTTATTGGAGGAACTATTTGTTTCTCAACACTCTAAATGAAAATGCAATTAGGCCACACAGATAAGACCATTCAATTATTTGAAACCTTAGACAAAAAGGCACCTCTTTCCAGCTGAAATACAGTCAAAAAGAAAACATTAAAAGATATGCAAGTTAGAATTTACCTTCTGTTAATTATAGCAGATCAGGTCTCATTTGCATCTGTCTAAAAGTCACAGCTCCTCTATGATACAGCTGGAGTCCAACCATCATGGAAACACTGTCTCCATTATTCCCTAACATTGTGGTGTGTGATTTTTTTCTGTTCTATTACTTAACCTTTAGATTTTTCTTTCCTATTGGCAGTTTGACATGCACTTTGCCAAATCTTGTATGAATTGAGTGAAGTTAATGAAAACCCGAAGGTTAATATGTCCTTTGCCTTGCCATGCCATGCCTAGTTGCAGGGAACAAATTGAAAGATGTTATCCCCCTCTCAACCACCTGCTGCCGACCCAGCCCACCTGGCCATTAAACATTTATTATGCTTAAGAGCACATTGGCCTGATCTACATCCACCTATTAGGCTGGCTATCATCTCTAAAATGATTAAGCCAGCCATGCATTTAAAGGATGGCAGCGACAAAAGTCAGCTGGTTCTTAATAGTATGAATCTTAGTTGGCTGATTTTGCATAACTTTTATGAGAGATCCAAATAGAAATCAACCTGTGACTGTCGCAGGTTAAATATGAGGCATGAACTATAATTTTTCTTTGAGTTGTCCTGGACCGGAGACTGAATAGTGAGCCATAAAAAAATCTGACTTTTTTTTAACAGTAACTACACTATAGCTTTAGCGCTACAGTGTCATAGTAAAAACACTCTGTGCAGAGAAGTCTGTTACTGAGTAAATAACACTCAATGTTTGCTATTTAAAATCAAGGAGGTTTCTAAAAATATTTAAGGAAGCATAGGGATAAACAAAAACAATTAAAAATATAAAGTATTTTCTACATGTTTAGACTAGTCTGCAGTTTGTTCAGGGTGTGAGAGAGTACAATACTTTCAACAAATAAAACAACAGGAAGGCTGAACATATTAAAGAAAAAATGCTGTATTTTATCATTTTGAATTTTGAACCTCTGTCTGTTATGGAACATGTTTTTGTTTTGGAAATAATGGCAGACTTTTAAAAACCTCAGAGTTACGGTAAGGATCTCCAGGATCTCCGGTTAATGCACACAAAGACTACGGTTATAGTTATTCTAGTATTGAGCATGCTAATTACAAATATCTGATGATAAAGGCAGTTTCAAATGTGAAATCCATTACTATTTTGTTTTAAACTACTACAGTGACTCATCTGAAACATGGATTTATGTCACCTCTTCTAATTTGAGAAACTCATGGCAGTAAGGCTGCAAAAAGTATTTTGATTACAGTTCTTGTTTCTTCTGGTATTATAGAGAAATCAGAATAGGTAAAAAGAAGTATTGGTATGTCTACGTTTTACCAAAAACAGAATGTAAATGGCCATAAAATTCTGATCGTAGCTGATCTAGTTTTTATGCAAGATTCTGGTTTTTGTTTGTTAAGTTTCGACTCCATGCCTTGAAAACCCCTGCATGCTCCAAACCAAGCCTCAACAACTGATCCAGTGGACTGCAGTCTTTTGTTCATGTTCATGGTTTAGAAATGAATCCCTGAATGGCTATATTTATCCAATTTTAAGAAAGTCACGAACATAGTTAGCTATTTAATAAGCATGAAGATGGAAAATGCCTATGGAGGTTAAGACAACATTTGTAGTATAAGGAGAACAACTTTTATACAGTTTATGTTCAGTCAAATATTCAGCCATGGACAGAAGAGTCATTAATGATTCAAATGAGAACTGCAGCAACAGTGTAGACCACATGAGCCCCAAAGTCACATCAATTTCTTTGGTAATCTTTTAGAAAAAATATTTAGTCATGACAGTCACTATCTTGAGAGTGCACAATACTTTGTTATTTGAACTTTTTTAATCTTAAAATGCAAGCTATTTAATCAAGACAGAAACCTACTATAAAATCAATTGGAGATTCAAGCATTTCTAAGCTTGTTCAAAATTCAAGCACTGTTCAAGACATGAAAAAAAAACAGATTAATAATTCAAACTGTTTTAGAATCCTGGACATTATTTAGTTGTGGTATATTTGGATTTGGAATAGGTTAGATTTGTGCCGCATTCACTTACAGAATGAAAAATAATCAAGTGTATACAGACAAACTGATGAAGGGTTAAAGCTATAATACTAGCTGCATATTTCTTTTCTTCTTTAAATAAAGATCAGTGTCTCTTGATAAAACATAAACTGACTATTCATTCTACCAATGCAGCAGACACAAATTTGTTAAACCAAAGGCTTTGCTGGGTTTTTTCCACTCACTGAAAAAAAAAATTAACACTGAAATACAGTTAAGCTGTGCGACAGGTTATTTCTACATATTTGTGTTTTTTTCTTGAGGCAAAAAAATCAAAACAATAGCGTTATTTATACTTAGCATCATCACCTCCCTCCACCTCCTTTGTAATAGAAATAAGAAAAAAGATATATATTTTTTCCTCTCTCACCTTCACCAACATGCTGGGGAGACGAGATTCCCACACAGTGTGTATGCCCAAGGCAATTATGTATAGAGCACAAGCTGTGATAAATTAATTGTAATTTAGACAGGTTTTAAATGATGCTTGTGCACTGCAGCACTGCAGGTGCAAAGTAGTGTCTGTAGGAGAGAATTGAAGAGAGGAGGAGGAAGAACAAGAAATGAGCAGCATATAGGCAAATGTTTCATGGACTGTGGAGTACTGCATCACAAAACAATACTCTGAAGTCTTTTTTTTTTTTTGTTATTTTCACAAAGTCAACATTATGTTGTAAATAGAAAGAAAAGGGAGACAAACTATGCAGATGTATTAGAAAGAAGAGGAACGTGTGCACAACGACAAACAGTGCTAAGCCGTTAAAAGGGGGCACTAACATTAAAAAAAATTGTCAATGTAACCCATTACATCGTCTACAAAAACGAACCAGGCTAAATGTTATTGTTGACAAGTGATACCACTAAGATATCATCACTATTGTCTGCCAGCAAGTTGAATGAGAAAACTGTAAAGCATCTAAAAGGCACCATGAAGCCATGTGCAAATTCATTATACCCCTATTCCACTACTGTTTATTTCCCTCTTGTTTCAATGGTGTAGGAAGGCATGATGCCACAGAAATAAATTGCTCCCATATACCTTACTAGGGATCTGACACGGTACCAAACACAATTCCATCACCATAGAAGTCAGGCTGCCACATATTTTTTTGGATATATCAAAAATTTTAACTCAAATGTTACAGAAAGTTGGTATGGTATAACGTGATTAATATAAATATTGCGAGAATGTGATTTTATTTTGTTCATACATGAAATGTATATGTTATAACATTAACAACAGTGGGCTGCACAGTGGCACAGTTGGTAGCACTGATGCCTTGCAGCAAGAAGGTCCTGGGTTCAACTCCTTTCTGCGTGGAGCATGTTCTCCCCGTGCATGCGTGGGTTCTCACCGGGTACTCCGGCTTCCTCCTGCAGTCCAAAAACATGACTGTTAGGTCTCTCTAAATTTCCCTTAGGTGTGAATGAGTGTGTGCATGGTTGTTTGTCCTGTATGTCTCTATGTTGGTACAGGTTGTACCCTGCCTCTAGCCCGTAGCCTGCTGGATATAGACACCGCCCCCCCGTGACCCACTATGGAATAAGCGGTATAGAAGATGAGTAAATGAATCATACTATATTGTACAATCATGAAAAGCGTATAGTCAGGACGATAAAGGTTTCATATTATAACATGATAAAGCTATATTTTACTTTAGCCTGGGTGGAGGCTTTATGCTTAGTAATCAGCAAAGAATTTTACTTTACTGATTACTAAAAAATAATGTAGTTAAACTTTAACCTAAATGAATAAGTTATAGCTATGGAAGAGACAGCAAGTATCTTTAAATTCACATTTAAAAAGTCAAATATGGAAATGTACAATTTGATATAAAGGTATCAAGATGAAATTGGCAGGTGAGCAGGTGCAGAAAAACCACGTACCTGTACTGTGAACAGAAGGTGTGCCCACAGAAACCAGAGATTGATCAAAATAATCATCAACTAATAGTGGAAAAGTAAAGGGACCTTAGTCGTCTAGCAAAATAATCATTAGTTGCAGCTTTAATGATAAAACATGATGATGACTAAATAAATGACTCATCAAAGAGAATAGGATAAAAAACATATTAAAGTTCTGGGTTTGGGGATACTTTTGTAGACTCTGAAGGAAATGTCAGTGCATCAAACAGCCATTTACAAATGTATGTCCTCTACATGTCATTTGAGACTGAATGTCAGGAACTTATGTCCAAAGAAAAACACGTAATCAGCAACAACAAATAAAATCTGCTAATGCTTTTAGTCCATTACTTGACTTTTATGCTCTTCCCAGGGCTTGGTGTTTTCAGATGGCACATGGCAGGTTTAATCCCTCTATATGGGTAATCCCCCAGAGACATCTGGATAAAAAAAGTTGATTCCTAGCTTTCCGAAGGAAATATCCTGCATTCACGTTCTGATATAAATATGACAATACGGGCCAGAAAGGTCAAACAAAAATGTTGACCATTAAATGAAGAGAACAATTTTTTATTAAACTGACCTAAATCAAATGCCTTGACATAAAATCCTGTAAGATTATCCTCTATCAAGGGTGGAGAGGAAACCTCCCCGCCCCACACACACACTTTCATAAAGGCACACGTTCACTAGAGCAGAGGAAAAACTGCGAAGACAAACACTAATCCGCACAGATTTAGTGTAGCAGAACAATTGCTTTTGTCACCCTGGATAATCAGCCCAGAGTACAGTTTATGAATTACAGCACACGCAATAAAAAACAAAAACAGGGCGACGGAGAGTGTGCAAGTGAGAACAAATGCATACACTGCCAGTGCATGAGTGAGAGCATATAAAAATGGATGTCAAACAATGATGATGTCAAACTGTTCAAAGTCTGTCTGCAAGCCTCAGAAAATTACTCAGTCTCATTCAGAAATGGTTTTTCACACACTGAGAGGTAATTTCTTTCTCTGACTTGCCCTACATATATAGATAGGAATCATTAACATTCCCTTCAGCCTCTATTATTCAGACAGTAATGAGAATGTCTGCCCAGTGGACACAATAAAGAATAATCCATTATTGTTTACATTTGGGTATTTGCTTAAAGCAAGCTAAATCAAGGGCCACTCCAGTGAAATGACAACAATAATGCCATACTAAGAGATGATGTAACTGTCCCTGTGTATCAGGCATTATCTATGCAGTTCGGTGTTATGTTAAATAAAGAAGCAGTTAGCTTTTTTTCCACTTTTGTACAACATTAGGAAAATATGCTTTGGGGAAAAGCTGTGCTTGCTTTAACATCTCACTCATGTCATTGAAATCCGAGATCTAGGGCAGTGAGGACCTATTTAATTGCCCTAATATATTATTGACATGCAGGGCATGAATAGATGGGTAGGTTTAGCATTTGCCTGTGGCAAAGCATCATCAATTAGTGCTAAAAACAAAGCACAGCTGAGGCTGATGGGAATGTGAGTATTTCTGCAGGTAATTAAAGAAGAAAAAGCCATTTTAGTTCATAAGCAATTTGTATTTCATGCAGAAGATATACTATTTTAAACCAATTTGATGAACATGACTGGAGCTACCAGTGAAGCTTAGAAATACAGGAAATGTCCAACACTATCGCAACACAAAACAGAGATGCACTGAGAAGTTAGGTGGTGACCAGAATTCACCAAATTTAATCTTGATCAGCCACGACACTTAAAATTTTTTAATCAGTGAAGATACTGCTGTAAGCTACTACCCCCGACGTTGCGGTATAGATAGCGGTGCATAACTTGTGTTGATGTAATTGATGCAGCAGTGTTTGTGCATTGTGTTGCTGAGATTCTGACGACTAGTGTGCATATTTCTCTTGCTTATTAGTTAATTTGTTTTATTAAATCTCACAATTGTATTCTTATTATTGGGCTTATTTCTTCTGTTGCAGACCACCCACGTCTTTGCATGGTTCACAAGTAACTGTGTAACTCCGACTGTGATGGACAATATTCACTATTTTACAATTGGAATAAAGTTGGCATTTTCTGGCTGGAATCTCCCGTCCATGTTGTCACTCAACCAGTCTTTTTTTATGTAAGAGTGATCTACTACATTAATACAGGTGAGTTGTTTGTATTTTTTTTGTCAGAGAAAGAAAAGAAATGTAAAAACACTATATAAAGGTTTTTCAAGCTGCAAATGAGAGAGAGAGAGCAAGACTTTGAGTATACAGCCTGAATGTGTACCACAGTATAGTGAATTACCTCAGATCTCATAGAACATGTTAGATTTTTAAATGTTGGTAGCCTGAGGATGTACATTCTCTAGGGAATACCCTGTAGTAATGCTAGCCATGCTAATCACTAACATAAGACCTTAAAACTGTTTAAAATGTTAAACCCACTATCACTTTGTTTTTGTTTTAAAACAAACAAACCTTTACAGTAATTGCTCTTTCAATCCCATAAATTGATGCTGACCTTGTTCTTGTATTAATAAACATGACCCTGAAAAGCAGAATGAATAAAAAAAGTATCTTAAATGCTGCTCCTAGATCTTCTAATGTCATATTTCTTGAAGAGAAATCACAATTGGCTGTAAACAGCAGCAAAACCAGAGATCAGAAAACGGTCACATTCTTTGATCTTAGCTCTGATCTCAATCACAAACTAAATTATAATTAATACAGAAAAGGGTTATAAACCTGTTAATTGGATTTGCTGTGGGCCCGAGCCTTCAGCTGAAGAATACCACACCACACTGGAAACTAATAATCACCAGCTCATTTTGAGGATCCTCGCTGAGAGCCTGATGGTAATTAAGATGGACATGAAACAAGTGTATTAGGCATAGAGGGATCATAGATAAAGGCAATCAGCTTCGACAAACTAAAAGACAGGTTTGGTGGTGGTGGTCAGTCAGGTAATTTATCTTAGTTTCTAACAGAAAACATTTGACCTAAATACAACATTGTTGCTTTAAAGCTTTAAGTATCAATTCAATCATTTTTGTTCAGTTAGCCATGATTAAGATGGCCAAAATACAATGTGCTGTAACACCGTTTGCATGCATGGCACTGCAATAGCATAAAGACAGACCTCTTGGTAGATTACCCTTTACAGTCTCATTCGCCACAAAGCCCAGCAACCTTCTACACACTTTCGTTGACAGATGGCCAGGTAAATAGACTTTACAAAAAGCTTGAAAGGCTTGGCAGTCAAAAAAAATTAATGGGCAAACATCCAGATCCATGGATGGGTAAAATGCCAACAACCGGACAGGGCTATATGAACAAGGATCCAGCAGAGCTGAAAGTAATCATTTTTAGTTTATTGGGAACAGCAGATTTTATTATTGACTTCTGTGACCTCATACACAAATAAAGGGTATGCAATCCACAACCTATTGCAATGTTCTTTCTCAGATCTGTCTTCATTTATTCATCTATTTATAAAGGATTCATGTTTTATTTTTAAGGTTATTTTAATTTTAAACTTTTGAAATTAACGGAAATAAAAGGATTTTGCTCTCTGACAACAGAAAGATTGTCACAATGTGGATTCTTGGTTCTGTATTTGTTTTACGTTTTAGTTAGGTTGTGTTTACTTTTTGTTTGTTTACATCCTAGTCCTCATGTTCTCTGCTTCCCTTTCTGTCAGTTCAGTCTGTGTGGTGTTAAGTTTGCTGTATGGGTTCCTTGTTCGTTCTTAGGTTATGGTGTTTCTTATGTTCCCTCTAGTTTCTCGGTTCATGTTTATTCTTTACTCTCATGCTTCATTTGGTTATTTGTTTATAGCTTTGTTTCAGTATTGTTTATTAGTCTCTTCATCATGTTTTAATCTATGTATTGTTTTCACCTGTTCCCTCTGCTTCCCTGCCTCCTTGTCTCACCTGTTCCCTGTTCCTCTGATTACCTGCCCTATTGTTTCATGTCCACCTTTGTCTGTATTTGAGTTTGCCTTCGTCCTTTGTTCCACGCGGTGTCGTTATGTCTCTTCCATTTCCTCGTGATATGTCGCCTTGATGTCTCCTTTGGGATTCTCGCCCAGTTTCGGATCCTGTTTGGTTTCAGTTTTGAGGTTGCCTTGTTCTCAGGATTATGCTGTACGCCTGCATCTCGTCTGCACTGTAAGAGACTCTCTGAACCTCGAAAATTAAAAGGAGATTTTTTTATCCCACTCTGCTTCCTCCGTGCTTGTCTGCCTTTTGTCCATCACACAAAGATACCCCACTATGAAAAAGATTGATTCAGCAGCATTTCTGTGAAAACACAGTGCAGGTCCCTAGAAGTTTTACAAATAAATTATTTTTAAATATGTGTACTAAAATATTTCCCAGTTTCATTGGGCCAACTAATTTAGACCTTGCCTGAAAAAGATGACAGCCACTTATTTAACTGATGGTTGACACTGATGTTTATCTGATATCAGGGCGTACTTGTACTCCTACTCGTCGTCTTCCGCTTTATGCGGGACCAGGTCGCGGGGGCAGCAGACTCAGCAGAGACACCCAGAGGTCCCGATCCCCAGACACCTCCTTCAGCGCCTCCGGGGGGAGCCCAAGGCGTTCCCAGGCCAGCCGAGAGACATAGTCCCTCCAACGTGTCCTGGGCCGTCCCCTGGGCCTCCTCCCGGTGGGACGTGCCTTGAACACCTCCCCAGGAAGGCGTCCAGGAGGCATCCGGTATAGATGCCCGAGCCACCTCAACTGGCTCCTCTCGATGTGGAGGAGCAGCGGCTCTACTCCGAGCCCCTCCCGAATGGCCGAGCTCCTCACCCTATCTCTAAGGGAGTGCCCGGCCACCCTATGGAGGAAGCTCATTTCAGCCGCTTGTATCCGGGATCTCGTTCTTTCGGTTATGACCCAAAGTTCATGGCCATAGGTGAGGGTAGGAACGTAGACCGACCGGTAAATCGAGAGCTTCGCTTTCTTCACCACAACGGACCGGCACAGTGCCCTTATTACTGCGGCAGCCGCACCGATCCATCTGTCGATCTCCCGCTCCATTCTTCCCTCACACGTGAACAAGACCCCGAGATACTTGAACTCCTCCACTTGAGGCAGGAACTCCCCAACCTGAAGAGGACAAGCCACCCTTTTCCGGTACCAGGACGTTTTCCTCCATAGATGTTCCCAGACAACAGTTAAATGAAGGTTATCATTCAAATTCAGGCACAATTAGATTTTTATTTCCCAAGTGCATTTCTCATTCTTGAATGGCTTTTATGCCATCGGACTCCTTAACTTGAGCTCTGGTAAGCATGCATTATATCAGCACTGGCAGCAGTGGATTTAAACCTAAACATGGAGAAAAATATAATGTCACCTCGGGCACTGTGGTGCTGACTGTCAACCAGTGGGTAGATTAGTCATCTTGCCATTTGAAAGATTGTGGGTTTAATTCCAGCCTCCTCCGGCCACATGACGATGTGCCTCTGGGCAAGGCACTTAACCTCAAGTTGCCTACCGATCTCCGTAACACCTTTGAGTTTGACTGGGGGAATGTGGCTCTATACAGGGCTCTTTGGACCTTCCAGTGGTTCTTAATAACTTTGGCTAAAAATGTTACTAATTGATGTGTTCGAATATAGATAGAATAACAAATGTGTGACACTAAAAGTACCAATAATGTTTTTATTTTATTTTTCTTGTCACTAGGTTTAAAACTATGCACACATTTTCTTCCATGCAACATTGCATGGAAGAAAAGTTTCTGATTTTTCTTTTTTTTTTTTAAACCTAAAAATATGTATATAAATATAAATAAATAAAATGGTGGTTCTTTTAAAATGACAACACATTTCCAGTAGTAGATATTTATCAGAAATTCTAAGTGGTCTTTTTTCAAAAGGTCATGTAACACTTGAGGCTCTAAACAAGTTCTATTTAGCTGGAATGAGGATGGTCTTTGGATGGTAAAGGTTGCAGACTCCTGCTCTAGTATAAGGCACTTTGAGTTGTCCATATGACAAGAAAATGCTTTATAAGTTCTGCCCATTTACCATTTAATAAATTGCAAGACAGAACATACCAAACACACAAACATGCGATCACAGTTAAAAAACGACCTTAAACATTGTAGCATTGTAACCCAGTCTCAGGCACAAAGCAGTAACCTCAACTTCACATCAGGAGTTGGGTGTGTACTAATGGTCATTACCTTCCTACTATCTAGATTTTCTTACTGTGACAAGTACCCATTTTTACTGCAGGAGATCTGCTGCATATTAACCTGCTCTTTAATTTGATGTGAAAGCAAGTAGTATTTAAGATAAAGAAACCTGCCTTGCAGCTATTTAAACTGAAATTAGTGTTGATCAGCGTGCTATGACTTTTTTCTGTTTGTGACTAAAAATCACAGCTTGAAGTGATTCTGGAGTAAAGAATAGTAGCTTGCTCTATATAATGGTGCATGCTTATCATTGCTGTGAATGTAAATGTCGCCTAAAGTATTTCCATTTATCATCCCCTGGAATAAATCCCTTGAAAACCTCATAATGATCACATTTTCCCTCTTAATGAATAATTAATTATTTTCTTAAATTAATCTTGATTTAATTAAGGAATTAAAAGATACCTGTGGGGGAGGAGATGTTGATTTGATTTAGTATATATATGGTGAAGTGCTCTGAATAGAGGAAAGGTTTTTTATGCTGAAAAGCATAATAAATTATGAATGTTATAATCTTACATTTTTTACATTTTGTTTGGAAGTGCCAATGAAATAGGATTATAAATCATTCCCACTCCAAACCCTCTGTGGTGTGTGCATATTTTGCCCGAATGATCTCTTCCCCATTAATCAAAATCCAAAAAAGTCTGTGGGCGTAAAGTCAGGTTACCACTAATTTTGACCTTGAAAGGAAAAGGCAACAAACAGATAACTGCTTTCATAAATCCAAGATTTAATGTGATGTCGGCGACATCACATTAAGTCATACTCTCATCACCGGATCTAATTAATAGCCCTAACAACAGCTGTCACACATTTCTCGCTGCTGCACAAATTTATACTCGCTTGTTTCAATCTATCATTGTTTTCCACAAGATGCTGGCTCAAATAAAAATGCTCTATAAATTTAATGGCAAAGAGCGTGGAAACTAATGACTGGATGAATATAAATGAGCGCTCAAACGGGAAAATACAGTCATATTTGTTGCATCACGAGCAGGCGTACTGAACCCAGTTACGACAGGCAAATAAAACCAATGCACCTGACTTAACAATAACGCGTCCAAGAGGTTTTGTGTGGTTGTCAAGGAGACACTAAGCTGCACGTTGATCCTCAAGGCTTAGTGATCAAAAAGGAGCTGGCTTCTGATAAGCATATTAAATCACACAAAGGCATAGCTACAGTAATGACTAAAACACAACTGAACGACTCCAGCTCTTATCTAGATTTCACCGGCTGAAGCAGCCTAATGGGTCCACAAAGATGGCAACATGAGTAAAAACATTTGACATGTTTTATAGACACATACTACTGTAATTAGAACTTTTACTGTAATGACCAGAAAACACATGTAGCTTAATTTTACACAAATGTGTTTATAATGTTTTAAAAATCCACAATAGAAAACAGAATAAATATACTGTAAAATAGACATGTTTTTCTTTGATTTCTGACATTCTGTTTTAGGTCAGTTAGGTTAAGAAAAAATATTTATATTTGCTAAACGCCAAAAAGAATAATAAGAATAATAACTTGTTATCAATTTCTGCCAATTCAGAAGTTGACATACACTAAGATTACTATGCATTTAAACTATTTGGACAAGCTCAGATGATGAAGCCATGGCTTTGTAAATGTCAACTCACAGCCTTATAGAGGCACACCTGTTTATTTTTCTTAAGGCACACCTTAAACACACTGCTTTCTTGTTTTAACGAAGTCTCCAGATTTCTTAAGGTACTCATACTCGTCGTCTTCCGCTTCATCCGGAACCGGGTCGCGGGGGAAGCAAACTCAGTAGAGACACCCAGACGTCCCTCTCCCAGACAACCCCTCCAGCTCCTACAGGGGATCACAAGGCATTCCCAGGCTAGCCAAGAGACATAGTCCCTCCAGCGTGTCGTGGACCGTTCCCTGGGCCTCCTCCCGGTAGGACGTGCCTGGAACACCTCCCGAAGGAGGTGTCCAGGAGGCACCCAGTATAGATGTCAGAGCCACCTCAACAGGCTCCTCTCAGTGTGGAGGAGCAGTGGCTCTACTCCAAGCTCCTCCTGGATGGCCGAAGTTCATTTCAGCCGCTTGTATCTGAGATCTCGTTCTGTCGGTTATGACCCAAAGTTCATGGCCATATTTATCTTAAGGCACACCTTAAACACACAGCTTTATTGTGTGGCATCATGGGAAAATAAAAATAATAAAATAAAAATATCCAAGATATAAAGAGATTTGTGGAGCTCAACAAGTCTGCATTATCCATTAATGAAGTCTCTAGATAAGGTAAGCATCATTATTCACAGCAAAGAGTCCTGTACTGACATGGGCTGACATGGGCAATACAGTGAGGAAGAAGCTAAAACATAAAAGCCAGATTACCATTTGCAACTAAATAGAGGGACAGTTTTCTTAATTTTAGCTTATATGTACGGTTTTGTGATTAACTGAATTTGAAGTGTTTGTCCATGATGACTATCAATATATTTTGGAAGGGAAAGGGGGCTTGCAGGCCTGAAAACACCATCCCTGCTGTGAAGTACAGGAGTGGTAGCATCGTGTTTTATGGGTGTTTTACTACATGAAGGGCTGTTGCACTTCACAGGACACAAATGGGTCTTCCAAATGGACAATGAAAATAGACACAAGGTGGCACAAGCAAAACAAAATGTATTTTTTGGAGTGGTCATCACAAAGCCTTAAACTCAATCTTATAGAAAAGTAGTGATTAGAACTAAAACGCTGTGTGTTTAGTAAGTAGAAATTACACTGGCAATCCTGACCTAAAACAGGAAAGGTTTAGTTGGACCTATCAGGGAGATTCTGTCTAAACATTTGGCTTCAACTTTTTTTAGCAAAAGTAAGATTTCTGGGCCCATATTCACAAAGATTCTCAGAGTCCTCTCAAGAGGTCCTATCTTAGCCTAAAATGTCCTGCCAAAGAGTCCTAGCTTAAGAGTTATTCTTTTCGCTGCTGAGAGCCATTCTGAGAGAGGAGACGACAGAAATTCCTGTCTTAGGTAGGAGCAGGGGTGAAAGTGAGCCGGTACGGTCCGGTACTGCGTAACACTAAAAGATTCTGCACCGGTACGCAGTTCCGGGAAGAGGGAAGAACGGCTGTCTGCTATGAAGCCGTCATCCAAAACCAGTTACGGCTGCAAAAATTCACAAGCACACAAAGAAGAACAGATCCGCTAACAATAGGCAGTCTAAAACACGACTTAATCTGTTTATAAATATAGTTATTTTCCCCTCATTCCAAATCGTTTCTGAACTGTTCTGCTATGCTGGAGCCTCAGTGCTCTTGCTTTGCTTCTCTCCCCTCAGAGCTCGAGGCTTTTGTGAAAGGCCAGCCTTTAAAACGAGCACCGCTACGTTTAATGTCTGTTCGCTGCTAAATACCCCAGTTAAAAGCGAAGGGAGAGTAACTAGTTGTTATTTTGCTGAATTACAACAACACAGTACAGTAAGAAAGCACCGCTTATGACCAGAGATTTCACATACACTACGCAAGAGCGGATGCACGCTTACCATCTACAGACTTTTAAATAAAGAGTTTGGACTTTGCCGAGAGAGAGATCTATACGTCTATATATCTATCTATATATATGTAGATAGATATATATATCTATCTATATAGATATATAGATAGATATATATATATATCTATCTATATATCTATATATATATATAGATATATATATATAGATATATATACCCCCAGTATGCCCCCAGTGCCTCCCCAGCCCCCCCTCTAGCTCCGCCCCAAAGTACCGGCAAGAATTTAAAACTACT
The DNA here is from genome assembly GCA_036173005.1 of Crenichthys baileyi. NCBI lineage: Eukaryota > Metazoa > Chordata > Actinopteri > Cyprinodontiformes > Goodeidae > Crenichthys > Crenichthys baileyi. Next base: position 502,632 of record JAHHUM010000054.1, on the reverse strand, counting down.
TTCACCCCTGGGTAGGAGGTGTTGTTGACCCCGTTGCTAAGTGTGACGCTGTTGCGAAAAACAAACAATTAATAAAAATTGACCAATGATAGAATTTAGACTGGATTCAGAAATGTGTAATCATGATGATGACATAGCAAGATTAATTATCGCACAGCATTAACATGTTTGAATGTAACTCATTTACATGCTCGTCATTATTTTGATCTCATTATTGTGTTTACTCGATATGCTGGTTGTTTTCATACTGCATCTATTTCATATAAATTTATTTCAAATAATGTTAAAATTCAGATTTTTGCTGAGATCTCCTTCTTGTACAAAGAGGTTTAGTTTGATAAAATGACCAAAACAAAACAGAGAAAAAAAAGGTGGCGAAAACCAAGGAGCAGAGCCTGCGGAGGAGAAAAGAGGAGTGTTGAAAGGTAGATTCGGTCCTGGGACCACGATGCCAACAAGTAGGCATTCCCGAGCAGATCAATGCGTTGTTCCCACTGGTTTCAGCACCAGGCTGGAATGTGAGCAGCGCTGGTACCTGCTGCATTCAGAAGCTACAGAGGAGATAGCAGCACACCAGAGAACGTCTCCACAAATGGGGGAGAGTTGTAGATGACCATTTAGGCTTATGCTGCGTACAGACCAAACGCGGTTTGAGCGTCAAAAAGGCGTCCAACGCCTCAAGTTGGACGCTTGTGCACTTGAACTCTTGACGTGCGTCTGTTCACAGTTTTTTGACGCGTTTGGTTGGGAGGAGCTTCCTTTCCCTGTCTCTTGTGTACAATGGCGGATGCAATCGAGAGAGTGGCTTGGCTTTATTTGCTGAATAAAGCAAGAGAACGTCGTCGTCTGGCGCCTCTGCGCCGTGTCTGGATTCACCAGACAATTCAGAGGCGTTCAGAGTTTGGTGAATTTCACCACTTGCTCCAGGAGCTGCGTGCAGAGGAGAATCGCTTTCAGCGCAATTTTCGTCTGTCCCCGGCCCAGTTTGAAACCGCAACGATAAGTTTATCCTCCATTGTCTTTGTGGGATTTCCCGGGATCTTTGTGGTCTTTCCGTCACATGATAAAATACATCACTACTTCAGAAACCTGAGCTTCTCTGATTGGTTGACGCGGGGGGTCAACCTCCAAAAGTTCAGATTTCCCAACTCAAGCGTCGGATGCTTTGGATGCGCGTAACGGGCGTCAGAGGTTTGAAACGCTCGAAACGCGTCAAGATGCGCCGTGCCAGACTCGTGAAACGTCCCACAGGACCTCTCGCCGCTCCAAGAGGCGCGTCCACATAGACTTTGCAGGAAAACCAGACGCCCCTGATGCTCAAACCGCGTTTGGTCTGAACGCAGCATTAGGCTACGGACATCATCATGTACAGTACAACAAATACTTATTCACCTCCAAGTTTTTCCAATTTTTGTATTTTTTGTAAACCTTTTTACAGTCTGTAAATATTTAAATAAATCTGTACTTTAGTGTTTGTAATTTTTGCTCACTTTTTATGCATGTTTATTTATTATTATTGTTTCTATTATTGATTTATCCTTCCTAATATTATCTTACTAGAGGTGAAGCTGATGATAAAGTTAATTTTATCTCTATAATAATAATTGTATGATCGATATAGAAGTTTATGCACTCACCTATTCGACTGTTTAGTGGCTGAATCACTGGGCGATCAAGCTGGGCGATCGCAGTTATTCATTGTTCTGAGAATACCTCTCCTTTCTCTCCGTCTATCCACCATCGTCTCTGCTTAAGACACTCTTAAGCTCACTAAACGTCCTCACTACTCTTAACATTTCCTCACGTTAGGAGCTCTCTTAAGGCCCAAGATGCTTTGTGAATAACTTTTATCTTACTGAGGGAAAATTCTGAGAAAAATCTTAGAATTCGAGAAATTCTACAATTTTTCTTAGAATGACATCACTAGGAGCTACTTTTAGTCTTAGGGTTCTTTGTGAATACGGGCCCTAAATGTTTCTGGGATTATTCCTGACACATACCTGCTCCTGCATAGCGCCATAATCTATACATTAAAAGGCTGAGCCAATCGAGCCTTCGCTGTGACCGCCCAAGATTGTGGAATACCTCACCTCAACATGTCTGCAAAGCTCAGACTATAGAAATACCTACATGTAAAATTGACACAAAATGTTTTTTTACAAATCTTAATTCTTTTTATGGCTTTTATTTTTTTTAACTTAATTTTAACTCTATATTTTTGTTTGTTTGGTCATTTTATTACACTTTGTTCAAGTTTTTTTACTGTATGAATAAATTTACAATACCTCCTTGTCATTCTTATTTTTTATGAGGTTTGTAGGGAGTGTAGCCCATTTGAAGATGATGCACAGCTCTCTCTATCACCAAAGTGTGAGTATATACTGGCATTAACCATGAATTTTATAGCCTATTGAAATTAATGAGCAGTTAAACACATAACTTTTGTAAATGACAACTCAAATCTATCAAAGCAAAAACATTTGAATGCTTTTCTTGCCCTTGCAAGGATTTCATGAGAGTGAGTTGGCCATGAGAGGTTGAAGAGAAAAGAAAAGTAATTTATAGCAGCAGAAGCGGGGAAAAAAAATCATACAATGGAAGAATGAGCAGAAGGAGAGCGGACAGGATGTTGTACCATGTGATCAGAAGAAATGACAACACCTGCTTCACTCAGTCTGTTGTACAGGCGCATCTTCGGATAGGGTTTTAATCTGCAAAGTTGTCAGCCTGCTGTGTCCCCTGCTGGTGTCTGATAAGGCCAGTCAGCTGATTTGGACCAAAAATAACTTTTAGAGGGGACAGTTTGATTCTGTTATATTACCATAATATTATCAAATGTTTGTTTGAGGCACCGTTTATTATTTAAACTTTTTTTTTCTTATACAGTAGAACTGAGTAATAATAATAATAATAATTGTCCGTTACATCCTTAATCTAAGGTTAAAATTAAACAACTATTAAAAAACCCAAATACCCCAATTTACATGCTGGTTTAGAAAAAAGGTGGAAGTATATACTGTCCAAGTAAGAAAAAACTTGCTTTTTACTGATAATACTGTTCTTCTCTTACTTTCTCCTATAGAGTCTCACATACTTATTTACATCAATGTAGGCTGCAGTAATCTTGTACTCTGTGCCTTTCATTATACAGCTTGCACTAAAGTTGGCTGCCCATTGGTGAGGTGAAACTAGCTGCAGCTGAATTTAGATAAAATACCTTTTGTGGAAATGATATCATGTCATTTGCAGTCTTTCTTCCGGTGTACAATCATGTTCTGATTTAATGCATATGTTTCGAAAGAAGAAAGAGCAGATGTGAATCTGTTGTGTGGGAGAGGCAGAGAGCCTGAAACAAGGTGCGCCGAACAGTTGTGTGATCTGATTTTAAATTGCAAAGAAAATCCATAATCCTAACTGAACTAAAAGAGTAAACATTTAGTCTGATTTAATGTCAGACAGTAAGGGAAGAAAAAGTAATGTCTCTTAACATACAGTGTAAGTAAATGTCTCGCTTCAACTGTTTCTTCCTAGAACAAGGTTACAGTGATCCTAAACCTAACAATCATAAAAGCTCCCTGAGACAATTATAAAACAAACCTTACATTTAGATGTTTAATTTAGACATGTTTCTGTGCATCACTTTCACAGAGGAACTCCTAATAGCAGTGCAAAATAGCAGTGCTCATTGCTATTTTTTTGGCAGATACAAGCTTTTCTGCACAGTTTACAAGCACTTTAAAGCCAAAACAAAGGGACAGAATTTGTTCAGCATCCCATAACTGATCAAGGCCTTTACCAAAAGCAGACTGTGAAACCAGATGAGTGAAAGGACAGACTGATGTCGTCTTGCAAATCTGAAAGGTTGCAATGTCTCTGCAGTTTCCATTGTCCAAATCTGTTGTCTTGCGTCAAGAGTTTTAACTACACAAAGAGCATAGTTACATCTGAGTAAGACATGTTCAAAGCTTTTCTATTGTGCAAATCTGGACTTGTCAGTCTGAGTATCAGGTCAAGTATTTACTAAATTGGAATTTACAAAATGTTTGATTTAAAAAATAATTAAGTGAACTGGAGAATTATTAGCATTATCAATTTTCCAGCTAAACGTATACCAGTCCCAGGCACCAATAATAAAATATCAGTCACCAATCCAAACGCTGATTTGCTTTTTTTCATGGTTATTTAAGTTTACTGGCCATTGTCCTTGTTCGAACAAAAATAAAGTTGAAAGTTAACGTTTTAAAATTGTCCAAATTTAGTATTAACAACATTGAAAGTCAGGCTGAGTTTTCCTTTTTAATAAAGCCCAACAACATTTTAACCAAATTTAGTGCGGCGCTGGTGGTGTAGTGGTTAGTGTGCGACCACATATAGAGGCTATAATCCTCAAAGCGGCCGTCCCGGGTCGAGTCACTGACCCGGCGACCTTTGCCGAATATCGCCCGCTCTCTTTGCCCCTCCTTCCTGTCTGCCTACTATCAAAAATAAAGGCCTCTAGTGATGAAAAAAATTCTTTAAAAAAAAACTAATTTAGATGTCAATACATATGTTGAAGTGGCAATTTTTAGCTTAAACTTTTTATCCACATTTATACCTTAAGATGTCATCTTTTCCATGTCTTGAATGAAAGTTTGCTCGAGAGAACTTCTTGCGGTAAGAGAAGGTACGACCTCTAACAAAATTTGTAAGATAACCTATCATGCACTTTTTTATTTATGGAGGCAGTGATTTTATTTTACAACCATGCTGGTTACATTATCAAAAAAAGGCGCCTAGAATCAATCTATTCTTTTTTTTATAAATATTTGTTTCTCACAGGTCAATACTATGAAAAAGTCTTTCAATCAGCTTGTCAGCTAGGGGAACTTATTCAGTCATCATAGATCTTTGATGACCAAAAGCATTTTAGAAGTAGAAAATGTTGCTTGTGGTTAGTATACTCAGTATAACTTCCTGAGTTTCTGAATAGGGGACGCCAAGGAATAGGCCACAAAATTAGACAAACTTGAAGACGCTCCAGAGATTCACAATAACAGTAGGGATTTTCATTAGACTTTCTCATAACCTCAATAATTTGATAAAATATGAACTTCAGCTGCAAACGGGGAATCTTTAAAATAAATGCAGCTAAAGAGATTTAGAGAAACAGCAAAAGGATTATGTCTTTTAAATAGATAATGCTAATTCGTTTTCCTTCATGGAAGAAATGAGTTTCTCAAGAGGTGCAGTTGGTGAAAGCATCAGATAAGACAAATATACTATGGGAGTATCTCACTCTTACATGACTCAATTAGCATTCTGATGAGCATAATGCCATTTTGAAATAGAGAGAGGTGATTCCAAGCTTGAAACATTTAAATGACTGACTCATTGCTAGAGTGAAAATACATATTGTCTTCGATTACAACAGCTGAATAGTTTTATAAAGACATTCTCTGAAACAATTTATAATCGTATTCTGAACATCATGGATTTGTGTCTCAATTGGTATGATATTTTAGCAATGTGAGCCAATAGAGCTCCAAAACCCACTATCAGAGCACCTTTGGGATGTGGTGGATTTTCACATTATAGTTGTTCAGCCAACAAGTCTGCAGCAACTGTGTGATGGCTAATGTCACTATGCACCAAAGTCTCAGAAAAGTATTTAACACCTTGTTAAGTCTATGCAAGGATGATTTAAGGTAATTCCATAGGCGAAAGAGGACCCAGCTCAATGTTACCATGTTATACCTAATTAAGTAGATGTAGATTAAGTGTAGGCATGTCTCTAATGTTAGATACATAAAATACTATAAAAGCTCCAGCAAATATGCTATTATATAAATTTAGAAAAAAAAATGGTTAGGTTAAAGTTTACTAATCACATGGTGTTTTCACCAATTGAACAGAGAGAAGATATGCTGCACCAAGTTATTCAGTGTTTAGATGTTTCTCCTTCCTGGACATAGTCCTTAGCTTTCAGATGATAATTCTGCAATAAAGACGCAATTACATACCCCACCATTATGAATATTTGTTTTTTCTCTTCCTTGGAGCCAATATAGAGATCACAGTCTATGTTTAGGTCAAGAACATATAGCTGGGGTTGCAGGACCAAAGGGAGCGTGGCTAACAACTTGCAGCATTCACCTGAGCAACATTCATAAGATATGCACCAGGTATTTCTGCTCAGTGAGCTCTGTGTTGTAGTCCTTACTACTGGCTGTCCAAATGCACTCAGTGTTTTAAATAAAACAAAGCCTGCTACGTGCCATCCTCAGCATGTTACCTACATCAGCGACTCATTAACATCTTGCTCAGCTTGGACTGACAACAGAAGATCATGCGGTGTTCCTGCTCTGTGGATACCCCTAGACTGTACAATTGTTGCTGTCCTTGCAGCACACTTTGTACCCAATCCTTTATCAATCCTAAAGCCCTTAGCTGCCATACATTTGTGACCACCTCCAAATGTATAATCAGGCATGTATAGTTGGGTCAGCTTCAACCTCGGATCTGTCTAAAGACCTTTCAATTGATCTCAAATAGATCATAAAGTGAAACTATGATCTTTAAAGGGGCTCATGAAAAGAGTTATTTCTGCCATTCACGTTGTGTACTTTTAGTTTTTTTTTTCCCCATAGAAAGTACTGCTGGCTCAGTGCTTCTCTGTTTAGTTGTGTTTCTATCTGCACAAAGCCAATGACAGAGCTAACCATGTGTTAATTCCATTTACTCTTCGTCTTTTTTCCCAATTTGTTTTTCCTTCCTGTCCTCTGTCCTGGCGGTTGCAGATGACTGGTCATTCTGAGCCTACTTCTACTGGAGTTTTCTTCCAGTTTAGAGAGAGAAGGTTCTCTCCACTGTCACCACACACTTGCTCAAGATTAGGAATTGCTTCAAAGTCAAAATGTTGACACTTTTCATTTATTATAACCATTTACCAACTGTAATTAATTAATCAACTAAATTTGACTGCATAGTATTACACTTTCATTTAAATCAGACTGTATGTATTTTAACCAATGGTTTGAAATGAATTCAGTTAAGTTGGGTTCTACATAAACAGACATTAATTGGACCCATTTCTTTTATAAGAACCTTGGGACGTCATGAATTGATAAGCGGAATTGAACTGAATTGAACAAAACAAGTAGAAAGAGAGTGGAAAATGATTTTTCAAAGATTATCCAAGATACTTAAAAACTAATACAACCTACATGCAAAAAGAGAAAATGTAGAATTGTTTAATGCACCACGTGGTAAGGTGTATTCGTCACTTCCTGTTTTGCACTTGGTGGATTGTTTGGTTTGTGAAGGCTCTCTCGTTTGATATGATTTCTCTCTACTGTGATATCCTTACTTTTTAAAATACATAAGCACGTTAAAACCCATCTTTTCTGTTGCTGTATTTAACGTTTGGGGACTCACCGTGTTTTACACGGTTTTTTCTAGTAGTGGTAAGGGGTCGCTAGCTTAGCGTTAGCTTTAGCTCCACCATGAATACCCGTTCTGCTGTTTCTCTCTCTGAGTCTCCTCTTTCCTGCTCTGTGTGTCAGATGTTCAGTCACTCCTCTGCCTCCTTTAGTGATAATGGTACGTGTAATAAATGTAGCATTTTTGTAGCTTTGGAGGCGAAGGTGTCGGATTTGGAGGCCTGGCTCCACGCTGTTGAAAAACCAGCAGATAGCCGAGGCCCCTTAGCCAGCGCGGAGCCACCGAGGGTAGCTCCCCGTAACAGTCCTCCAGCAGAGCCCGCGCAGCCGCGGCCTCAGGCCGGCTGGGTGACGGTACGTAGGAAGCATAGTCCTAGATCTCAGCCCACAGGTCACCACCAACCCGTCTGCGTTTCTAAACACCCGCTGAGAAGCCAACTCTGGTAATTGGCAGCTCCATAGTCAGAAACGTGGCACTAGAGACACCAGCGACCATAGTCAAATGTCTGCCAGGGGCCAGAACGGGCGACATCAAATCATACTTGAAACTCCTGGCTACAGTAAGATTGTTATTCACGCTGGTGGTAATGACACCCGGTTACGTCAATCGGAGGTCACTAAAGTTAGCGTTGCTTCGGTGTGTAAGTTTGCCAAAACAATGTCGGACTCCGTAATTTTCTCTGGTCCCCTCCCCGATCTGACCAGTGATGACATGTTTAGCCGCATGCTGTCATTCAACCGCTGGCTGTCTAGGTGGTGTCCAGAAAACAATGTGGGCTACATTGATAATTGGCGAACATTTTGGGGAAAACCTGGTCTGATCCGGAGAGACGGCATCCATCCCACTTTTGATGGAGCAGCTCTTCTTTCTAGGAATCTGGCCGAATTTATTAGTTCTTCAAACCTCTGACAACCCAGGGTTCAGACCAGGAAGCAGGGTCATAGTTTAACACTCCTCTCTGAAGCTTCTGTACTGCTACCCACCCATTACCCTATTAAGATAGTGTCTCGCCCACGGCCAAAATTGAATAGATTAAAAAATTATCTAAAAAGAGGAAATCAGGAAAATCTAATAAAAATAAACACAACTCAGACTAAAAATAAACATAAAACAATTAAATGTGGCTTACTGAACATAAGATCTCTCTCTTCAAAGACTTTGCTAGTTAGTGACCTGATTTGTGACAATCAGATTTATTTATTTTGCCTCACAGAAACCTGGCTGCAGCAAGAGGATTATGTTGCTATAAATGAGTCAACTCCTACTAATTATTTCAATATTCACATTCCTCGAAATACTGGGCGAGGAGGAGGAGTGGCAACCATCTTTCAGTCTGATTTATTGACTAGTCCCAGACCAATCAATAGCTACAACTCTTTTGAATATTTAATCCTCAGTTTTCCTCATCCAAATTGCAAAGCACTAAAACCACTTCTGTTTGTTGTTTTTGTACCGTCCACCAGGTCCTTACTCTCAATTTTTAGATCATTTTCAGACCTTTTATCTGATTTAGTGTTAAATACAGATAAAGTTATTATAGTGGGGGATGTTAACATTCATGTTGACACTGAAAGTGATAGCTTAAATATACCCTTTAATGGTATCTTAGACTCAATAGGCTTTACTCAAAACATTAACAAACCTACCCACGTTTGTCTTCATTCTCTGGACCTTGTGCTGACATATGGCATTGAGTGTAAAGACATAACAATATTTTCTCACAACCCTGTGCTGTCTGACCATTTTTTAATAACCTTTGAGTTTAATTTAACAGAGTACTCCACACCTGAAAGAAAATTTCATTATAGTAGATCATTATCAGACAATGCTGTAACAACTTTAAAGAATCTGTTCCACTTTTTTCCTCATTATCACAGAAAAACACAGTGGAGGGCAATAATTTTGTTTCTTCCCCTTCACAAATTGATTCTCTTGTTCAGAGTGTTACTTTCATCATTGCGTGGTGCATTAGACAATGCAGCCCCCAATGTTAGAAATTGGAGCGAAAATGGCGCTCTACACACCTAGAGGATTCCTACTTAATCTGGAAAAATAGCCTACTGTTGTATAAAAAGACACTTCACCAAGCTAGAACAGCGTATTTCTCATCCTTAATAGAAGTGAACAAGAATAATCCTAGGTTTCTCTTTAGTACAGTTGCTAAACTTACACAGAGTCATAGCTCTGTTGAGCCATCCATTCCCTTAGCTCCCAGTATTCATGACTTTATGGGATTCTTCCAAAATAAAATTGATTCTATTAAGAAGAAAATCTTTGACATACTCCCGAAGATGATTACTCCATCCTCAACAAGTGAGACAACATTGGAAGTAACTGTAGAACCTGATCTGCGTTTGGACTGTTTTGATCCTGTGGAGCTTCCTGAGTTATCAGAAATATTAGCTTCATCTAAACCTTCAACTTGTATGTTAGACCCAATCCCAACCAAATTATTTAAGGAAGTGTTCCCTCTGATTACCAGCCCCATTTTAGATATGATTAATTTATCTTTAGTAAATGCACTGTTCAATGGTTAGGATTAATTGGAATGTATGTACCTGACTTTTGTGAAGTGCCTTGAGACGACATGTGTTGTGAATTGGCGCTATATAAATAAACTGAATTGAATTGAATTAAATGGGTATGTACCACAAGCTTTTAAGGTAGCTGTAATTAAACCTTTGCTTAAGAAACCTTCGCTTGATCGAGATGACTTAATAAATTACAGACCGATATCCAATCTTCCATTCTTATCTAAAATTCTTGAGAAAATAGTTGCTAATCAAATGTGTGAGCATTTACACAGCAATGATCTGTTTGAAGAGTTTCAGTCAGGTTTCAGAGCTCATCATAGCACTGAAACAGCTCTGATGAAAGTCACTAATGATATTCTTTATTGCCTCAGATAAAGGACTTGTGTCTGTACTTGTTCTGTTAGATCTCAGTGCTGCATTTGATACAGTCGATCATAATATTCTCTTAGAAAGGCTGGAATATGTTGTAGGGATCAGGGGAACAGCGCTAGGCTGGTTTAAATCTTATTTGTCTGACAGATTCCAGTTTGTTCATGTAAATGATAAATCATCTTTAAACTCCAGGGTTAATTCTGGAGTACCACAGGGTTCAGTACTTGGGCCAATTCTATTTACTATATATATGCTTCCAAAAGGTAAAATTATCAGGCAGCATAGAATAAATTTTCACTGTTACGCTGATGACACTCAGCTTTACTTATCCATAAATCCTGATGAGCCCAACCAGTTAGATAGACTACAAGCATGTCTTGAAGACATAAAAACTTGTATGACGTTAAATTTTCTGCTTCTAAATTCCGACAAGACAGAAGTTGTCGTCTTTGGATCCGAGTCTTTAAAAAAGAAACTGCTTAGTCAATCACTTAACCTGGATGGCATTAAATTGACCTCCGATAATAAAGTAAAAAACCTTGGTGTTATTTTTGACCAGGAGATGTCATTTAAAACCCATATTAAACAGGTTTCTAGGATTTCCTTTTTTCATCTCCAGAACATTGCCAAAATTAGAAATATCCTGTCCAGGATTAATGCTGAAAAACTAGTCCATGCATTTGTTACTTCAAGGCTCGACTATTGTAATTCTTTACTATCAGGATGTCCACAAAATGCAGTTAAAAGCCTTCAGCTGATTCAAAATGCTGCAGCAAGAGTTCTGATGAAAATTAAAAAGAGAGATCATATTTCCCCTACTTTAGCTTCCCTTCATTGGCTCCCTGTCAAATCCAGAATAGAATTTAAAATTCTCCTCCTCACATATAAAGCCCTTAATAATTTAGCTCCATCATACATCAGAGATCTGATTGTTCCATACGTTCCTAACAGAGCACTTCGTTCTCAGACTGCAGGTTTACTGGTGGTTCCTAGAGTCTCTAGAAGTAGAATGGGAGGCAGATCCTTTAGTTATCAGGCTCCTCTCCTGTGGAACCAGCTCCCAAATTTAGTCCGTGAGGCGGACACCCTGTCTACTTTTAAGGCTAGGCTTAAAACTTTCCTTTTTGATAAAGCTTATAGTTAGAGTGGCTTAGGTTATCCTGAGCTATCTTCCTTATTTTACCTCCGTCTTCTTCTCCCCTTGTTGGATGGAGTAAGGGGGAGTCAGGTTTAGCCTAAACCGGCACAGTTATGGTTGAGGTGCAAGCACACCCTCCATTTCTGCTACCTGTATGACCCCCTCTCTTTTCCAATGGTTATGGTCAATCTGACAGAGAGAGGTATCCCAATCGTTGTAGTTTTTAGTATAACAATGGCCATCAGTGGGCTCTAGATGGACAAACTGTCTACTTTTAAGGCTAGGCTGAAAACTTTCCTTTTTGATAAAGCTTATAGTTAGAGTGGCTTAGGTTATCCTGAGCTATCTCTGTAGTTATGCTGCTATAGGCTTAGGCTGCTGGAGGACATAATGACCACTTTCAACCTCTTTGCTACTTTCTCACACTACTCTTCAATTTTGTATTATTTGCTGTTATTTCAGCTTTTAACTTTGTTCTAAGTTGTGTGTCTACCTGTAACACCTTTCTGGAGAGGGGAATCCTCCAAGCTTCTGCTGGCAACAACTTAATGCTCACCCTCTACCGATGATCCACATGGCCCTGTCTTTTAGTGTTTAACCCTTTCTCTCTCCTAGACATGGCGATTGACTGAGGTTTTACTGTAACTAATTATATGTGCTCTCTTTCAGACTCTAACCTTGAAAACTGGCTCAGAGTTTATCTGTCCTTTCTTTCTAGGTGAAACGACTGAAGGAGCTACATCCATTAACATTTACTTTTCCTTCCCATAGAAAGTACTCCTGGATCAGTGCTTCTTTGTTCTCTTTGTGTCGCTGCTCTGTTCTCTCAAACCCCCAGTCAGTCGTGGCAGATGGCCGCTCACACTGAGCCTGGTTCTGCTGGAGGTTTCTTCCTGTTAAAAGGGAGTTTTTTCCTCTCCACTGTTGCTACATGCATTCTCAGTATGAGGGATTGCTGCAAAGTCAACGCCAGTGACTGTCCACTGTCTCTACATGCTCATCCGGAAGGAGTGAATGCTGCAAGTCACTGACTGGATGCAATCTGCTGGGTTTCCTTAGATAGAAAAACTTTTTATCCAATTTGAATAAATAACAGAATTAAGATCAATTGGAATGTATGTACCTGACTTTTGTGAAGTGCCTTGAGACGACATGTGTTGTGAATTGGCGCTATATAAATAAACTGAATTGAATTGAATTTATACAAACTTAAATATTTTCTCTAAATGTGTTTGTGAGTTCTTTCTGCGCTTTCCCGTGCCTGCGTTTATGACGTAAACTGTAAGCAGAGAGCAGAATGTCAGGAAGGTTTACATTAGTCAGCAGATGCAGTGGACCACATCATTAGTCACTCTGACACCCTCTTCTGGCCTCGGTTTTATTGATGAGACCAAGCTCAACAGCTACCCCTCTTTTAACACACACAAACACAGACGCTGATCCTTCTCTAAAAGCAACAGGAGACTGATTCAGCAGCTCAGGTGGAGAGGCCAGTACTCTGGCTGGGTATGGGCTAGGAGCTGCTGCGTGTCTAGAAAATTAACATCCAACAGAGCAGAAAATTTCCTCAGTTCAATGAATGTTTATTTATAGGTGGAGCACACAGCAGATCCATAAACGAATATCTCCACAACAATAGATCTGGGCAGGTTGTGAATGGCAGGGCATGATCATAGGGTTCCAAGTGTGTCACAGCAATGAGCTCAGAACTGTTTATGGCCTCAATGACTCTGACATTTAGCAGGATGCTGCAATTTATCAGCTTCTCAGTCTGACTCATGCACACGCACACACACACACACACACACACACACAACCACACACACACACACACACACACACACACAAAGTCACATAAAACATTACCATTAGCCCTAATAATGCTGCATCACAAAACTTTGCGTGCATTGTTAAATTGATGTTGTTTGTGTTGATGCATTTAAGAATAGAATAATTTCTTGTAGAAATGTATGACAACAACACAATAAAAGGAAAAAAGGACAAAACAAGACAATGCATCATAAATGTTCCAAATGTTCCTCCTGTAACAGCCAATCAATGACAATTTAAAGTTTTGAAACGGGATGCAATAGCAACCTGAATGCTGCACATTGATTAGCCATTTAGTCAATTAATGGCAACATGTATGCTTTTTAAATCTGTTGATAACAATAACCATAACTGTCTGCAATCTCCAAGCAAATATTTGATTTATGTAGAATAGAGCACAGTCTTGTGTTACACATTTATAGCCTTAACCATAAAGCACTTCAACTCCATCTTACAAAGAGTATATTAAGTAGGAGGAGTGCTCTCCACATGCAGAGTCACTGTTTCAGTTGATTCTGGAAGTATGTTGCTACTAACCACAGGGGGAGTTAGAGACAGCAGAAATGGCATAATCTGTTTCTCCATTTCCTCTCTAATGTTTTGTTTCAGTAAGGCGTTTTCAACTTTCACTTTTTCGCCACATTTCCCCATAGTCCTTTCCTCAGTGATGTTTTGAAGGCAAAGTCATTACTGAAAGGGAATATCTTGATGGCTGCTCCTCCCAAAAGTATAGACACGAAAGTAAAAAAAACTGTAAAAAAAACTGGATGGAGAGCTGAAAAGTGTTCTTTCTCTGCAGTTATTATATAAAAAGTGTAGAGACACAGAATCAGACATTTCAAGTTAAGCTGTAATCAAACATTTACCCACACAGCTTAAAATAGAAATGGATCCATTTCCAGATTTTTTCACACAGTCTCATTAACAGGCATGCAAGTACACACACAGCAAATCACAACCAGATAAAAGACGTTTGTGCTCTTACCCGAGCGTTGTCATAGTAACGATGGTGTACCAAAAGGAGGCCGGGATGCTGGTGAATTTGCTGGAGGTTGAACCCTTCTCTGCGTAGAACATGACAGTAGCAAAGATAATAATGGCCATGGTGAGGGAGAAGAGCAGGAAGCCCAGCTCCGAGGCACAGCTCTTCAGCGTGTAGCCAAGGATGCGCAGGCCCTGCGAGTGCCGGGAGAATTTAAAGATACGGAATACCCGGAAAACCCGCAGGGTCACAAAAGCCCCGCTCACATCCTCATTGTCGGTCATCACCAGCCCGATGTAATAGGGTAGGATGGCCACCACGTCGATGATGCTCATGACAGACCTCATGAAGCGGTAGCGGTTGGGTGCAGCAAAGAGGCGCATCAGGTACTCCACGGTGAAGATCATCACACAGGCTGTGTCCATGCAGAAAAAGGCCACAGTGTAGCGCTCGCCACATGGCACTTCCTTCATGTTGGGCGATGAGCCGCAGGGCACCGTCTCTACCACATTGGTCATGACAGAGACAGCAATGAAGAAACCAGTGACATAGTAGAAAACCAGAGCCATAGTGGAAGTGTGAGGGTTCTCAAAAGCCCGCCACATGGTCTCCCTGAAAGTCATGTTGGGCAGCTTGGCATCTTTATTGTCCTCCTGGTCATCCATGAGACGTTCTGCATTCTCCCTTTTCCTGTCCTTGTACTCTTCATAGCAGCAGTCCCCTATAATCTCTGGGACGATGCCAAAGAAAGCCAGCTCCTCATCATAAGAGGAGATGCACTCATATCGTGGATAGTGGAGCTTGCCAGTACGATAGAAGTTGAGCACACTGCGGAACACATCAGGGTCACGGTCAAAGAAGTACTCTTTGGTGTCTTCATTGTAGAAGAACTCCTTCTCCGAGCTGCCGAGCAGTGTGTCCGGATAGCGGTCCAGCGTGTTCCTCCAGGTCTGGAAGCGCCGTCCGCTGACATTAAGGACTATGAGCTCGTCCTGCCTCTTGTTCTTTTCGGTTGGGGCGACCGGCATGGGCAAGTTGGCCACAGGCATCCAGCCGATCGCCGCTGCCCGAGCAAACGGAAGCCATGCCGCTACTCCCGCTGCCATGATGGTTCTGGCTTGGGGCGCAGGGGGAAACGGGTCGAGCACGTTCACAACCAGCCTGACATCAACTTCTTCACCATCTAACATAAAGAAAGGGAAGAAATATGTGAGGATGGGAACCACTCACTAAAACAATGATAGTTCAACAATGATGGGGGGTTGATATGTTAATAAACAAAATAGATGCTTCAATGTAAAGAACATCACAAACTAATTAAGGGAATAAATGTCAGCCTGTACTAGAAATTTGTTATATGTTATTTTTAATAGGAATCACCTAAAGACCATGATCGAAATTAAGTTCATCATCTAGATGGAAGCTACATTCATAAATACATATAGCGGGCTTCAGTGCAGAGACAGCCTGCACCTCTAGTAAGCCTCATCTGCCTTCACTTCAAGGTTATCATTCCCTACTCACTCCTGTGGAGCTGCCATTTGAAAAAAACATCCTTAGATCATATCTACATCTTACAGGTAAAAGAAGAAAAAAGGAAGCAAACTGAATTACTAAACTGGTAGCATGTCTTTTTCTTTATACTGCTTTAAAACTTTGACTTTGTTGTAGGTCTTTTTAGGGGTAAATCAAAAACCTGTTGAGTTCCAACTCCAAAAAGCACAGAGAGAAAACAGAAGATCTACCTTTAATTTTAAGATTAAACAAACTTGTTGATCAACATTAAGTCAAACTGCAATCATTTGACACCTGGAATTTTAATAATTACAGAATGCGCTGCTGAACCTGGAGGCGTAATGAGCCACAGAAACACAGAACAGGTTGATAATAACATATTGCTGTTTGCAGCTGAATGTTGACCGCGTCGGTCAGTCAAGACTTGAAACTCACCGATTCAAAATTCTCCATCAAGAGAAACACGACCGTTTCCCAGAACAGTTAAGTTACAACCAGACGGCTTGTTTTTTTTTTATTACTGAAACCGTGTCTGAAAAAAAGACACCAGAAAAGAAGTTATTAAGCTAAAAGAAGGACAGCAGGGAAGGATAGCGGAAAAGTAACGTTGAGCGACGTACCACAGCTGTTTTCTATCAGTTTCCATGATGCGGGGGGAGAAAAGATGAGCGGAGTCCGCCGTGAGGACCGTGTTACCTTTGCTTTTCGGGATGAGTGCTAGGAAGAGACGGAGGAGGAGGAGGAGCGCTTTTCCTCTCTCTCCTCTTCCTTCTCTCTCCCTTTTTGCGCAGGGTTGGTTTGTGAACCCAACTGCAGTTGATTCAGGATTTTAGAAAATGCTCCAATAAAAAAATAAACAAATAAATGTCCTGTAGTTTTCGTTTTTAAAAAAATATATTTTTATAAATAACCTATCTTACCGCGATGTGTTTGCTTTTTTTGAGCAATAGAGCACAATATAAATCAATGCAAGGGTTTTTAGCCGCTATACAGCTAAAACTAGATATTTATAGTGCGTACAAGGACATGTGACTCGTTTTGTTATTGTTTAATAAAAATCAGACTAACCCTTTTTCTTTTTTAGGTCAGTTGAGATTTTGAAATGAATTGTCCAAAAGACATTATTTTAAACAAAACACTTAAAGCACCTTAGAAAAAATCAAAAGAAATTGACTAAGATATCAGGAAGAGAATTGTTGACCTCCAGAAATCTGCTTCATCTCTGAATACAGTTTTCAGATGCCTAAAGGTGCCACGTTCATCTGTTAACACAATAATATGCAAGTATAATCAGCATGGAAATGAGTAGCAATCATTCCGCGCAGGAAGGAGACAGGTCCTGTGTCACAGAAATGTTTAGGAGTGGAATGTGTGAATAAATACACAGACCAAAAACAAAACACGTTATTAAGAGTGTGATTAATAACAGTGAAATGAGACCTGTGCTGACATGGGCTGAATGGCCACTCAACAAGGAAGAAGCAATAATTCCAAAATCAACATAAAAAGTCAGATTACAGTTTGTGTATGCACTCACTGACCAAGTGTTTATTTTTTGGAGACATGCCCTGTCATCTGGTGAAACATAAATTGAAGTGTTAGGTCATAATAACCATCATCGTTTTTGGATGAAAAAGGAAAAAGCTTGTAAGCCTGAGAACACCATCCCAACTGTGAAGTAAGAGGGTGGCAATATCATATTGTGTGGGTGTTTTGCTGCAGGAGGCATTGGTTCACTAAACAAAACAGATGGCATCATGAGAAAAGAACATTATGTAAAAATATTGAAGCAGCATCTTAAAAGAGACATCAGGCTTGGATACAAATAGGTCTTCCAAATGCATAATGTCCTTAAGTTTACTGCCAAAATAGATATAAAGTGGCTTAAGGGCAATAAAGTCAATATTTTGCATTGGGGATCACACAGTTCTGATCTCAGTCGCATGGAAAATCTATCGGCAGTGTCAGGTCAATGGTGTGTCAGGTCAAGCCTACAAACCTGATTCCATTACACGTGTTTGGAGGAATGGCCCAAAATTCCAGCACACTTCTAGAAAACCACCAAAAATGTTGTATCCGAGTCATACAGTCAAAAAGACAATTCTATCAAATACCAAATGTGAATGTCAAGAAGGTAAGGAAAGAATATGTAAAATAATTGACTCTCAAATTATTCTCATATTTAGCAAATAAAAATATTTTTGGTAGTTCCTAACTGTCCTAATATGGGAATGTTTACACTGATTTAATGTCAAACAGTGAAAAAATTGTTAAATGCCTTTTTTACAGTAATATCTGTAAAATGTTGGATTTCCACAATTCATCTCAAAATTTGTGTTGCTGAAGACAATAAAAAGGTGTTACTCAAATGGAAGACAAAAAACCTATACAATAGTAATATGCAACTTACAAATTAAATTCTCTCATTCACTAAAATGTTTTCCGGTTGCATAGTCAATAGGTAAGAAGTGCAGTACAATTTTGGAAAATTTCATCACAGAGCTCCAATATTAAAATGTCAAAAGAAAGAGCATGTCAGTATACTTGAGAGGAATCCTCAGTGTGATGTTGACACGTAATAGTTAAAAGTGAGAAAATATACCTTTGTAAAACCACGTGGAGGTTGCTATGGCTCAGTTATTCTAACCAGCAAACTAGGGGCACAGTCCTCAGTCTTGCTATGTAGCAAAAAGGGGAAGCTGGGATTGCTCTTTCCCCTGAGCCCCAGGGTTCGGTTATAAAACAAAATCCCTCGCTTTGAACATCTCACAATGTTCAATCCATCATCCAGAAATGGAAAGACCATGATACACCTGCAAAAATACCAAGATATACCCATTTACCTAAACTAATAGGCTGATCAAGGAGAGCAATAATCAGAGAAGCAGTCAAGAGGCCCCTGGTAACTCTGAACAAGCTGTAGATCTCAGTTCAGGAAGGAGAATCAGGGAAACTATTAGTTGTGCATTGTGGCTTTTATAATCAAAAGGCACTGAAAGAAAGAAACTGTTGAAGGAAAATCAAAAGACATCTCATTCATTGTTTGCCACAAGTCATGTGGGCTCAACAAACATGGGAGAAGGTGCTCTAGGTGAATGAGACTACATTTAAAAATGCTGTGTATTGTGGAAAACTAACATTGCACATCACCTTAACACACCATCCCCACTGTTAGGCTTAGTGGTGATAACATCATGTTATGGGGATGCTATTCTTTTGTAGGGGCACTGAAGCTGGTCACAGCTGATGGAAAGATGGATGGAACCAAATATAGGGAAACGATGGATTCAAAACAAACCAGTTAAAGGCTGCTGCAAAAGGCTGGCAGAGGTTGACCTTCCAGGAGGACAGCAACCAGAGGTACAAGGGAATGGTTTGGATCAAAGCACATTCATGTTTTAGAAATGCTCAGTCAAAGTGCAGGCTGTGGCTCAGTGGGACGAGTAGTCGTCTTGTAATCTGAAAGTTGAGAGTTTGATTCCAGCTTCCTCCTGCCACATGTCGGTGCGCCCCTGGGCAAGGCACTTTAAGTTACCTAACGATTGGTGTATTGTGAATGTGGCTCTAGTTAAAGCACTTCGAGTGACCAGTATGACTGGAAAGGCGCTGTATGAGTTCAATCCATTTACCATTTATGTGCAAATGAAGGTTTTTTTTTTTTTTTTTTTTTACAAAGTATTCACTTATGGGGCTGTATACAAATGCAGGCCACGAATTTTCATTGATCTATCAGAATATCAATAGTATATACATGCAGACTGTAACACATCCAGCTAAATCATTTTGGTCACAGAAAACTCTTAATCAAATGCGGTCCATATGAAAAATTAATAATTCTGCCTAAGCTATATTTTCCACCATAAAGTCACCGTGTGATGTTTTATAGACCCTTGTTTGAAAATGACAAATTGCAAGTCATTGTTACTGAGACCCTCAACAACACACATTCATTGCACACAAAGACTCTGACAGACTTATTAAGGCTTCTGTGGTCCTGTGTAGATATCCTCAGAGGCAGCTTTTTCTTCTTTTCTTCGGACTCAGTCTAGTTCTAAGTCCCTGACCGTAAACTGGCCTCTTGGAAAAATAGAAAATAGTCAAAATGACCCTTTCTTCTGAAAAACATATCCACTCATTAAACTCTAACTGGATGTCACCAGAAAAGGAGTTGAAGAAAACACAGAAACACACAATGATCAGTCCTAAAACACATCAGATCACAGACACAAGACAGAGACTGGCCTGTGCAAACAAAGAGTCGAAAACTCAAATGTCTTTGAATAACAAGGGGGCCTGTATTTCATGGTCAACTGTGCTCAGTATTTATTTGTTAGCTCTAATTTGACATTAAAATTGTAACTCCTTTGTGTCATTTTAAGCTACAAAAAACAAGTGTGCTAGGTGGAAAATACTTTAGTAACAAAAGGGTCTTAAAAGACAAAATGTTTAACTAATCAGCTTTTCTACGGTGCATCTGTTGCCGCTGCCACCTTACAATGAGCAGGGTTCATGTATAAATCTGACCTTGGGGACCGTTCTGCGTGGAGTTTGCATGTAGCTTTTTTTTAATTGGGTTTCCCCTCACAGTCTATAAAACATGTAAGTTAGACTAAGAGATGATTTTAAACTGACACTATGAGTGAGTGGGAGGTTGCATGACTACTGCAGAAGATGGAGACAACACATGCTTTTAGCACAGGAAAGTTATTGTAGATGGACAACTGGCCCATTATTTGTTCCTTTCCAAGGCTGAAAGTTTACAGCAGAAACTAAGCCAAGGTCCACATCTGCTTTGCAATGATAATGCTACTTTTGACTAATGCAGTCAGCAATGCTTGAAAACAATTTTACATTATATACATACCTGCATCCTGTTGCCATCACCTTCTCTCTGTTAAACTTGACATTTGTAGGTTAGTTACACTGTATTATCAAATGTATTCACTCACCCATTCAAACCATTGTACATACAGGGGTTGGACAATGAAACTGAAACACCTGGTTTTAGACCACAATAATTTATTAGTATGGTGTAGGGCCTCCTTTTGAGGCCAATACAGCGTCAAATCATCTTGGGAATGACATATACATGTCCTGCACAGTGGTCAGAGGAATTTTGAGCCATTCTTCTTGCAGGATAGTGGCCAGGTCACTATGTGATACTGGTGGAGTAAAACGTTTCCTGACTCGCTCCTCCAAAACACCCCAAAGTGGCTCAATAATATTCAGATCTGGTGACTATGCAGACCATGGGAGATGTTCAACTTCACTTTCATGTTCATCAAACCAATCTTTCACCAGTCTTGCTGTGTGTATTGGTGCATTGTCATCCTGATACACGGCACCGCCTTCAGGATACAATGTTTGAAACCATTGGATGCACATGGTCCTCAAAATGGTTCGGTAGTCCTTGGCAGTGACACGCCCATCTAGCACAAGTATTGGGCCAAGGGAATGCCATGATATGGCAGCCCAAACCATCACTGATCCACCCCCAGCTTCACTCTGGGCATGCAACAGTCTGGGTGGTACGCTTCTTTGGGGTTCTCCACACCGTAACTCTCCGGATGTGGGGAAAACAGTAAAGGTGGACTCATCAGAGGACAATACATGTTTTAAACCCTTGTCCACAGCCCAAGATTTGGGCTCCTTGCACCATTGAAACCGACGTTTGGCATTGGCATGAGTGACCCAAAGTTTGGCTGTAGCAGCCCGGCCGTGTATATTGACCCTGTGGAGCTCCCGACGGACAGTTCTGGTGGAAACAGGAGAGTTGAGGTGCACATTTAATTCTGCTTTTTTTTTTTGGGCAGCGTGGGTTTTATGTTTTTTGGATACAATCCGGGTTAGCACCCCGAAACCCTTTCCGACAGCTTCCTCTTGCGTCCAATTTAATCTGTTGGATGTGGTTCGTCCTTTCTTGGTGGTATGCTGACATTACCCTGGATCCGTGGCTCTTGATACATCACAAAGACTTGCTGTCTGGTCACAGATGCGCCGAAAAGACGTGCCCAACAATTTGTCCTTTTTTAAAAATCTGGTATGTCCCCCATAATGTTGTTTGCATTTCAATTTTTTGAGAAAAAACTGTTTTCCCCTGCTAATTGAACCTTCACACTCTGCTTTTAGGTACAATTAAAATCAATGAAGACTGGCTACCAGGCTGGTCCAATTTAGCCATGAAACCTCCCACACTAAAATGACAGGTGTTTCAGTTTCATTGTCCAACCCCTGTAGGTGTTCCAGTCACTTCTATGGCAACAGATGTTTTAAATTATTTCATGTTATCAGGAGCAAGGACACACCTTGTGCAGTGAGATCATTAGTAAAATATTCCACAATTAAGCAATATTATAACACAGTGGGAGCAATTTGGAACAGCAACTTAGCCATAGAGCTATAAAGTGGTAGGCCACACAAAATAACAAAGTGGGATCAGCAGATGCTGAGGCACACAGTGCTCAGGGTCATCAACAGACCTCCAAAAATCACATAACCTTTATATTAGCTCAAGAACAATATGTAGAAAGCTTCATGGATTTTCATAGCTGAGCAGATAATTTCAGTGCATTGCAAAGCATCAGATGCAGTAGTACAAAGTACGCTGCCGATGGACTCATAAGCAGTGGAGACATGTTCTCTAGAGTGATGAATCACATTTGTCTGTCTGGCAATCCAGTTGATGGGGCTAGATTTGGCATTTGCCAGGAGAACACTGCTTGCCTGACTGCATTTTTTCAACTGCAAAGTTTAGTGCAGAGGGGAGTACAGTGCAGAACTGTTTTTCTAGACTTGGGTTCAGCCCCATAGTTACGGTAAAAGGAGTGTTGCTTTAGGATAACAAGACATAAAGTTCATACTTTATGGCAACAGTTTGTGGATTGTCTTTTACCATTTCAACATGACTATTCACCACTGCACATAACAATGTCGATAATGACAGGGATGAGCAGGTTTGATATGGAGACCTTTACTGGCCCTCACAGAGTCCTAATCTCAACACAACAGAACATGTTTTGGATTAATTAGAGTAAATACTGCGAGCCAGGCATTCTTGTCCAAAACCAGAGTCTGACTACACAAATGTGAATCTGCAAGAAGGGTAAATCATTTCCATAAATACACTCCTAAACCTCAAGCAAAACATTCTCATAAGAGATGAAACTAATATAGCTTTAAAGGGTATGTTGACGTCATAAAACCGAATGGATTAAGAACGGGATGCCACTCCTGTTCATACAGTATGTGTAAAGGCAGCAAGATAACACTTATGTCAAGATAGTGTATGTCTACTGATTGGGAGCTACCCTGCCACTGCAAAATATTTGTTCAGGTTCTAATGGTGTATCTTGTTATTACACTAGCAATAACCATTGCATGCAAAATATCAGGCAAAATTTGGCCTGAATATACTAAGTGAACATCTTTGCCAGTAATAAAATATCCTCATCGCCAAATTATGTTTGAGGGTTCGAGTAGTAAGGTGAGTGGTAGACCATTTTGAAGAATAATTTATGTTTTTATTTTAATTTAACCCTTATTCAACCTGGAAATAAATTTATTAGGATTAAAAATCTCTTTTTCAAGAGTATCCTGGTGTTCTCTCTCGAACTTTCTAGAGCTGATATAAGTTCAAACTATTTTGACATGGTTGTCACACTGGAAACAGCTGGAAACAGCTGACCAGACCAATTTTCAACTTATTGGTTCAAGAAATGTTCCTATTTTTGATGCAACCAAAAGATCTCAAAGTTTGTCCTTAAATGAGTTAGGTGAGCACCTCTAATCTAGAAACAAAGTTTTAAAGATACCATGAAATGCTACCGTGCAGTTTTTGACTTTCATAAAGCAGTTTGTAATGAATTTCCCACATCAAAAATTAAAGAGCAAAATGTAAGATTAATGCTTTTCCTTTTATCAAGTTTTTAAATTGTTTAAATTAATTCTAAATATTGATAATTTAAGATCAGTATACACATTCAATAAATGTTTGTGCTAATGTTTATTTAGAAAAATGTGATTTGTTGCATAAAAAAGAACAAAAAGTACCTAGTTGTAAATGCAAATTACACATTGTGTTATACAGTGTCTCTTCACCATCACGTTGTATGACAGCAAAAAAACAGTTTTCTGCATTTTATAAATGGAAAAAAAACGATTTAATAAGAGGGTTACCTGATCCAGTGAGACCACATTTTAATATTACCCTATGTGAATGCAGAATTAGGTTCTAGAAAATGTCGTAAGACTGAGCTGCAAGCATCAGAGTAAACAATATGTTTTTTTTCAGCCTGATGCAGTTTGTGGAGATATGCACCTTAAAATTCTAAAACATAAATAATTTTGATCTATGGAGTTCACTTTTCATACTGATAAGCTGTTGTAAGTGTGACAGTTGATTTACCTTCCCTTCACTGCTCATGCTGATGCTTTGATATTTCTGCTCACACCTGACTGGCTGTGTCACGGCAGCCACATACACACATATTCAGAGCTTTTTGTAAAACAAACTTTCCCTAGTAGACATACACCTCTTGTGACTTGTTTAAAAGGTTTTTTTTTGGCATTTCCCTCATTTTATATAAGTGTTTTTTGCAGACTTCTTGAGATCAATTATTCATGAATTGCTTTTTATGGTTTACTTAATCCCCATCAGGTGTCTAAAATATTCCTTTGGGGATAAAATCAGTGACTGTTATAGAGTTGCTTGGTGTGCCAAACACTGATTTGACAACTTTTCCGTCTAATGTTCAGCAAGGCAGATAACAGCAACAGGGGAAATTGAAGATGATCTCTTGGCCACTCTCCAGCACACATAGGGATCAAGACAGCAGATTCTGCACCCATGCAGAACCTCTAAAATGTCACAGTTTTGTTTACTTACACCTGCAAGAAAAGGATGTTTCTCAGTCAGCATATTATTATGTATATTTTATGTGAGCTGCAGGAACGTACAATTGTTTCTTAAGTACAATAAATCCAAGTTATAGTAGCTAAGGTTCAAAGTGAATAAGAGTCAACAGAAATGACAGAATACACCTGACTCATTTGTGATTTATATAAGAGCCAAAGATGAGTTTGCACAGAGCAAGCAGGCTGCTGAAACAGCTTGTGATGGACAAGTAGCAAATAATGCCCCAAAACTTATCATTAATTCTGCAACCAATTTCTCTTCTATCACCCTAACCCACTGGGTAGCGCATCAGATGGTTGTTGATATCATTGACACTTATCATCATTGAAATATCTGCAACACACACCTGCACAATGCATGTGCCTTAGAGTAGTATATTGCTGGAATTAAATATTGCTCCTTTGAGATTTCTTATGTTTTTCTTCTTTTGTCACACTTCCATATTTCATATCATCAAACCCTTTGTTATAACAGGCAAGAAAACTATCTACACAAAGTGATTAATCACCCTATCACTGTTAGTCACAAAGTGGGGTGGAGTGGGGGTGGGGGTGGGGGTGGGGGGTAGAATTGTGAAGAATTATCGGCCCTCTCTTCTTTGTTGTTTCAATTCAGCTACATCTCAATCAAATTTAGGTCTGGACTTGGACTAGACCCCTCCAAACCTTCATTTTGATTTGTCTTTTCTTTTTTTTTTGAGCCACTTAGTTGTTGAGTTGCTGGCGTGTTACAATTTGTTGCACCACCTCATAACCCAAGTCTGCTTGAGGTTAGAGTTAGTTTGGACTTTTTGAAGTGAGGTTTGGTGAAGTTATTATCAGTAGTACAAAGAGCATTTTGAAAATATAGTTAGATTTTCAGAGTTGTCAAAGCTAACAGGTAGTTAGACATACACCATCTGTTTTAGCGGAACCGTAGTAGTTCAAAAATTGATAGCTGGTTGTCCTCCTTTAGGATGTTTGGTTTACAGAATTCATGGTTGCATCATTTAATGCCTAAAGCAACAAAGCAGCAGGCAAGCCAAACTTGCAGTGCTTTAGATGTTGTTGTGGGTTATTTTGATGGACCAGCCACTCCTGGGAAGGTGGGGTTTAAAAATGGAAATTATATTAACCAGTGAATAATGAACTGAGTAATATAATAATTATCATTTGAAAACTGTTTTTGTATTTAAGTTTTGTTTAATGATCAGGAACATTTAAGTGTGCAAAAAGCACACCAGCAGACATCTTTAAGGTGCAAATACTTTTTCACAGTACTGTACACTTACCTGCATACAACTTTAGGTGTGAATCTGGACAATGTTTAAAACAAGAAACCTTGTATTTTACATTACATTACCCATTAAGGTGCATAAACTTTAACCGAGAGTTAACCAGGTCCAGAAGGATGACAAAATTAAACATATCAGCAGAACATAAGGTGATTGGACATCCTTTATTTTTATAGAAGAAGACAGGAAAGAAAAATAAGTGCAGTTACTGTCTTTTCAAACCCTTTTGACATTCCAGCAGAGATATACACAGCACCAACTTCATGCCCCCACTGCTTTTGCTGTACATTGAACAGACACAGTTTTCCCTTAATCAGTCACAGTTAGAGTTTAACAGGAAGCCAGAGAGACACAGACTGAGTGTAACTTTCAGTGCAGGACACGGACAGGCACATCCATACAGTAGTTTTTACTTTACAAGGATAGGAATGAGACCACATGATTTCCTTTTTTTCTGGCAGCACTTTACTATCCCCCAATGAATGCCAAAACCCAACCTTTTCAAGCAGATGGACAATAATCATTCCCTGTCACCATCAAAGACTTTAATGTTAAAACAGATCTGTACAACTCTAGAGCACGGCTTTTGCATTTATATTTAAGTTTAAGGACATGTATATATTTGATACAAAAGAAACAGGCAAACTTGTGAAGTAACAATAACATTTGTGAGTTCTGCCATTTTGATTGTTCAGGGTCTGTACTTTAGTTCATTGTTTGCATTCATAAAATCGTTCCCCTTGTAAATATTAGTGGTGTTTAATAGTTATGAGAATGACTGCAGGTGAAGGTCAAAATTGTTTCCATGAATATTCGGGTAGCACAGCGGAAATAAGAAAGTCTTTTTTTTAGATAACCATGATGATTCTTACCTACACTTAAGAAAGCTGAAATATAAAAATAACATTGCTGGAAGAGGATGACATGCGTTGTGACCAGTGGGGGTTCTTGCATTAATGGTGCTTAGGGCGAGTCACTCCTTCTACTGGTCCCCAGATACATTAAATGCAGAAAATTCTCTTAGATTCTGAAGCAGGATAAAACACAGTGTTGTTCAACACAAAGCACATGTAGCCATATCCCTATTCTCAGCAGCAAGCAGGGGCCACATACTTAACACATACAGGAACCAACTCTTCAATGATGTCATTGATGGGACAGAGGTAAAAGCAACAGAAAGCATGTTTTTGTCACAATGCCAGATAGGTCAAGATCATTTTTTTAATCGTTGTTGTCATCTCTCTTTGTACTGCTGCCCTGGGCAACTGCCCATATGGTCCATATCAAAAACTACCACCGGTCATGATTTTGTTTGTTCTAACTAAGTCATGATGAAAAAAAAAAACATTTTTAAACTTTAAAGAAATAGCTGTAATGAAGTAAACGTTTTTTCATATGTCACAATCAAACAATCATACAGTCATTTAAAATCATCTGCTTAAACATATTGTAGTCCCTACAAGCCTCATTAAGAGTGTTTTGACTTTCCAAACAATTTAGAAATCCTCCCAGGATGTATTTTTGAGGAAGTAATAACACTGTTGAGTCAATTAGTATGTGCAGTATCCTCAACCACCAACCAACCCACGAGATATTTTTAAACAGTCATAAACAGGCAAATCATACAGTACCTTCATTTATAAGTATCCATACCTACTGAACTTTTTAACATTTTGGGACATTTCACCCACAAATGTATTAATCAAGGTTTTTGGTGATACAACAACACAAATGTTACGCTGTTAAGTGAAAGTAGAAATACATGTTGTTTTGTTTTTGGTCAAACCACCTTTCACTATAACTACTGCTATAAGCCTTTTAGTTTTTTTTCTCCACTCTGTACATTCAGAGACTGAACATTTCTTCAATGCAAAGTAGCTCAAGCTCAGTCACATTGGATGGGGATTGGAGAGCGTCTGTGATAATCAGTAGTCAAGTCTTGCCCCAAACTTTCACTGATTCATTCTAACACATGAATATGTTATCATCGAAATAATTCTAATGTAGCTCAAGCTGCATGTTTAGGGTGGGTGTCCTGCTGAAAGGTGAATTTCTGCCTGTTTCAACCTTTTTTTTTCAGCCTCAAACAGGTTTTCGTCCTGTATTGCCCTTTATGTTGGTACATTCACCCTCCCATCAACACTGACCAGATTTACTAACCCTTGTGAAGTAAAGTATCTGTACAGCATGATGCTTCCATGCTGACTAATAGTTGTCCTTTTAATGAATTTTCCTACTTGAGCTGTTGATGTCTGCAGCCCCATCAGCTTTACCATTGTTGGATGTATTGACTGGTTCTCTGATTAATGCTTCTCGGCCCTTGCTCTTGTGAATTTCCAAGAAGGTTTTCAAATAAAGTGCAAACTTTACTTTCTTTTGAAAAGAGGAGTTCGAACCAATGAGCAACAGTCCATTTCTTTTTCTCCTTACCCCGGGTGAGATGCTTGTAGCCTTTTTGTAGCGGCTCTTGATGCGCTGACTCCAGCCTCAGTCCCCTCTGACTGAGGCTGGTCAGAGGGGACTGACCAGCCTCAGTCAGAGGCTGGTCAAGGCCCCAATTTCCTAAATGGATTTTGCTTGATAATCCTTTTAAGGCTGCAGTTATCCCTGTTGCTGGTTCACCTTTTCCTGTCACACTTTTTTCTTCCACTTAACTATCTTTGGATATGCATTCTGTGAACAACCAGCTTATTTTGCAATGACCTTTTGTGGCTTACCTCCTTGTTGCGGGTGTCATTGACTGTCTTTTTCCCCACACCCGGTCGGGTTTAAAGCGACATCATGGGGTTTTTCCAACTTTGAACTTTTTCAAATTTTCACATTTTCGGGACTTTAAATTTTGGGGTTTTTTTCATTATTTGAAAAGCCATAATCATAAAAATTTAAACAAAAATTTAAAGATTTGGGAATATTTAAACACTATGTATAATGAATTATAAAATATATATATATTTTATATATTTTTGAGTTTTTTATACGGGACATGATTTGCCCAAAAATTTTTGAATTTTTTAAAAATTTAACAAAACAGGTTTACCTTTTAAAAAATTAAATTTACAGTACCCAAACCCGGGAAGAAAACACAACACATTTAAATATAAGTCCCTAAATTTTTTTTTAAATGAAAAAACAAAAAAAGGGAAAAAACCAAAAATTTTCAGAAAAAGAACTGAATTGATTGAATTTTAAAATTTTTTTTTTTTAAATTTTAAACTTGGGGCCCAAACAGTCCTTTGCAAAAGGGTATTTTTGGTTTTGGGCTTTTTATCACTTTTTTAAAATAAAAACCTCACCATTTTTACTTTGTAGCAGACAAGCATGAAACCCCCCGGCCCAATTTAAAAATTTTTCCCTAGAAAAATTTGGGGTCAATGGGGGAAACCAAAAATAGATTTGGGTTAGCCACCTTATTCTTCATTTTTAAATTTGGTTTCCTTTTGGTTTGGGGAAGGGATCCTTAAATTTTTTGGGGGGGGAAAATTTAATGAGGTGTTTTTAAGAAAGTTTTTTCTGGGTCCCCAAGGTTTTGGGCTTCTACCTTTTTGCAAGATATCAACCCTTACAAAATTTTAAGTTTTAACACAAATCTTTTTGGGCGGGTGTTTGACTGAAGAAGTTCATCAAAATAAGACATTGAAAAAAATGATTCAGGTCATTGATTGTGTATGTGACACCTTGCTTCACCAACAAATAAAAAACACTGGAAGCTAGTTTTTGCATAATTAAACTAATCTCTTTTCAAGGATGTCAGCTTCCTTTTTTTTTTGGGTTGTTAAGAGTTTTGGGGGAACTTTCTTGAAGAGAGGGTTTAAGTAGGGGGATTTCCAGGGGCCCCTTAAGGGGGGCCCTGAAATGAGAAGTAATCACTAAAGGGTTAAATAAGGTTGTTACACCCATTTAATAAAGGTCTTTTTAGTGCCTCCCTCGCTTTTTTCCCAATAAAGGGAAAAAACAAAGGGAAAGGGAAAAAACTCAATTTCGCAATAAAGCCCAAAGGGGAAACAACACTTTAAGACCGATTTTTTTTTTTAAAAATCCAAAAATATTTTCCCAAAAAACCCCCATTGTAGTAGTTTTTTTAAGCAGTAGGATTTTTTTATATACAAAATTTAAAAACCCAGGAAGGAAAAACTTACTTTTATTTTTACAAAATTATTTGGGGTTGCCTCTTTTTATTTTTTATATTTTAAAATTTTAAATTTTATATTAAACCAGTTGGGTAAGACCCCTAAAGCAAGGTTTAAAAAACCTGTCCGTTTTTTGTTTCTTGTTTAAAGACCCCCATTTTAAAATTCCTTATATGCATTACAAACTAATTATTTTTTTAAATTTTCCCTTTCTTTCCCCAAAAAAATTTAAAAAGAAAATTTCCCTTTTTCCCTTATTTTTGGGCCCCTAAATGCAACTTATTTAAAAGGGTTGGTTTTTTAAATTTTTTATTTTTTTTCTTTTGAATACAATTTTTTTTTTGGGTTTATTTGGGGTTTTTTTTTCTTGGGGAAATTAACATTTTCATTTTATTAAACACTTTAAAATAAAGACCTTTTAAAGGATCTCTGGGGGTTTTTGTCTTTAAATAAAAGCCTGCTGCATTTTGGGGGTGGAGCAGCTGTAAGACTTTATAACCATCACTGCTTTCAAGAAACCCATACTGAATAAGTTGTTTACATCCATGCTGTTATTTGCACGGGGTTTTTCATTTATTGTAAATAACCAGTCATTGTTTTAATGCACAATTATACATACATGTTTTGTATATTTTTGAAATTATCCACACCTGCATATTTCTATTAATCTGAGTATGCTATTTTTAATACCATCATTTTCTTATAATGTAAAGTTGCCCTTACCGTATAGTCTCTTAATCTTTAGTTTTCTTTTAAAATTTTTACCCTATGCCTTTTACCTGGTACACCTAAATTTCCCAACTGATGGACAATAAAGGATATTTCTATTCTATTCTATTCTATTTTCCTTTTCTATTTAAAAATTTGAATAAACAACAAAATTTTCAAAAAAGGGTTTGGGTAAAAAATTTTTACTGGTCAAACTTTTTTGGTTTACCCCTGGAACAAAAAAATTTGATAGATTTCACCTTAAATTTGGAACCTCCCAACAAAAAGGGCCCCCCAAAATTTAATTTGTTGGATATGAAAGTTTTTACATCCCCTAAAGGGCGGGGTTTTTGTAAACTTTTTTGGGGGCTTTAAAAAGTAAATTTTGCAGGATAAACTAAACTCAGTCAGGGGGCCGGGCCCCTGCTCCCTTTTGTGGGCGGGGGAATACAATGATGCCCCCAAATTTATTTGTTTCCCCGGAAAGAAAGAATAATTGCCCAAAGGTGGTGGAGAGGGAAAGGCTTGGCACCTTATACTGTCACTTGTATAGGATGAGATGGAGAAAAAACCCCAGGGTTTTCCACGGGAAAGGACAAAAAGGAACACAAAGCCAAATGGAAAACCATATGCATTTTTTAAAATTGTTGTAACATAAAAGCTTTGGGTGAAATTTGGGAATATTTAACTCTGGGGTGAGGGTCTCAGAACATAAATTTAAAATGGGATTTAAGCACACACATTTCTCCTACTATGAATCCCTTTTGAGACGGTGTCCCTCCTCTGCCCTCTGTCATGTATCCCCTTCCTGTTTTTTTTCCTGCTTTCCCCTAGTTTTTTGGTATGCCATCTTCACCCCAAAAATTTAATTGAGGCCAAAAGGGCATATTTTTAAAATCAATATGTACATTTGGGGTTGGGGAAAGGCTTTGGAGTAAATTTTATTCTGCATCCCTTTTTACTCTTGGCGTATTGAACAAAACCCCTTTGGGGCTTTTGGATAAACTGCCTTGGTCCTTGTTTTAATTGTTTTGGTAGCAAGGGGGTCCCTTTTGGAAGGGAAATTTTTTTTAATTTTCTGGGCTTTCTGGAAACAGTAGAAACTGTTCTTCAAGTGTGGGAAGAGGGCAGCCGACAAATCTTTTGGGGCCCCTTAATCCCCCCTTAAAAGCCCCCTTTCCCCCTGAGCCAAAAGTAAAGCTGGTTTTCCCAAAAATACAGATGCAGTGGGTTTCCTTTTTTGGTCTAAATTTAGAGCTTTTGAATGAAAGGCCCCCAGCCGTCCCCGGTGTGATTTTTAAGTTCCCAAAACGAACCCCTTTTAAGGTCACCCCGGTCTCCCCTGGACCTTTTTCGGGCAGCAAAGGGGAGGGTTCACCCGTTTCCCAGGTCAGGGCCCTCCCCCAAATATGGCCCTCTCGGGAAAGTGGAAGGTAGAAACCCTTTCTTCACAAAACCTTGCTGATGATCTGTGGAGACATTTCCTTTCTCTTTTTCCCATAGTCTACTATTATCTCCTTGATCATGTAGATGTGGGGCAGCAACTTTCTCTCTGTGCACCATGTTGTCAGCCACCACCTCGTCCTAATTAAGGGGACTCATTCGCCCCCAAAGTGGTGAGATGAGTCCCCCACACTTTGGTGTAATCTACAACCCTTTTAAAGGGGTTTGTTGTTTGGTTGGGGGAAAAAAAGTCGGAGAGCACGGGCCTAAAACACAAAGCCCTGAGGAGAGCAAGAAATGGGCTAAAGGGCCGGGAGGGATTTTGTTCCCCAGCCCCTGACCCTTCGGGCTGAAAAGCGACAGGAAGCTGTGGTTTCCACATGCAGGGGGGGAGTTGGCATTTCCCAATTCCCTCAGTTTGCCCCCAACCTTTCCTGTGGGGGTTGATGAGGGCTGAATCGGGCCCTAGGTCTACAAAAATAAGCCCCCAATATAGTTCCCCCCGAAATGGGGGTGCTCAAAAGGGGCCTGAAAAAAAGGGGCTCAGTTTCCCCCTAAAATTTTCCAAAAAATAATTGAGGGAAATAAAATATTTTTGGGGTTTTACGTCAGGCCCTAAAATGCGCTACAACACCCTCAACTTTTGTTCAAATCCTTCTATCACTGGTAACGAGCGGTTTTCCCTCTCACTCTTTCCCCCGCTTTCTTCACAGGCTTTAAACCCAGCGAGTTATTAATACCCCGAAGAAAAAAAAACCCGGGGGCTTTTCCTGCCCATCGGACGCTCAGGTCTCTGGGAAGTTATGGGGGCGGCCCCTCGGTGGCCTGGCCTCAGCTTCTGCATGATGTTTTGGAAATTATCTTGTCAAAAGGCTGAACCCCTTTTTTGGATTGACGCGAAATGGGCGAATCAGCAAAATCAGCAATCTTGAAATTGAGTTACCCCCTTTTAAAAAACCAGCATTCGCCACCCGCTTTCCCCCCCTGTTTTTTGTTGTGACAGTGCAGCAGGAGGGGCTTGGCCCACGTATCCCCCAGTGGATCTATTAGCCCTTTAGGCAAAATTTTGGGGAAATTTCCCAAAGTGATGGTCTTTGTGACTATCCCCTTAGCCTAGCTAGCGCTCCGGCTCTACAGCCACCTTTCCCCCCCCCCCTCCCCCCTCTTTGTGTCTGCCTTTGGGGAGGGGACCCCTCAAGTGGGAAAATAATAATATTCAGCAGGGGCTGTTTTTAAATTTTTAAAACCTTCAAAACCCCACGACAAAGGGTTAACCCACTTTTTTCAATATGGTTTTTCCCCCCCTCTTTTTGGAATTAAAGGGTTAAAAACACCCAATGCCCCCATTATGAAATATTTTTTTACCTTGGTTTTTTAACAGAAGGATAGTGTGTAACTATCTCTTCAGAGTAATAAATTAGTTAATGTTTTTTCTGTAGCAAGGGCAAAAAGCTTTTCCATCCCCACCCGAGACAAAATTTGGGTTTAATATTTCCCCGTCAATGCTGAATTTTCTTAAATATAATGGGGTTTCCTTTTTTTTTTCTGAAATTTCCCCTTCCTAAAGCACATAAAACTTCCCGTCCTTACATAACATCCCCTATGTTCTGATCTGTGCGTGGAGAGCATCCTAATCCCCTTATCCTGCAGGAAATATACTTTATCACATCTCGACATGTTATCAGTTACACCAGGCTGCGACGAACTTTGCCGACAGGAGCATAAGGGATTTGTGGGGGTCTAATTAAGAGAATGAGGTAAACTACCCCTGGCTCATCAAGTGAATGAGATAAAAAAATTTTGGGTCTTAAATGGTTTATTTTAAAATTTAAAGGAAATTTAAAACCCGTTTAAAGGAAAGTTTCAAAACCCTTTGGGAAAGGAAAAATTGCTAACCGATGCAAAGATAAAGGGTTTAGGACATTTTTTACTTTTGACCCAAAAGGGAAAAACAACAAACCCCCAAAACTATTTAAAAAAATTTCCCTTTCCCTTTTTGGGTTTAAAACCCTTTTTGGGTTTTATCTTTCTCCAATCCTCTTTTGAATGTTTTACTTGATTTTTCATAGAGGGAGCTCTTCAGATTTTCCACTTATATTCTGAGTCATATTTAAAAAATATATACGGCTTTGAGTTGAATGTACTTTGTGAGGATTCTTCCATAAATCATCAAAAAAAGTGCTTCAAATTTGGTTTTGGGCATGGGGGCACTCCCCAGAAATATATCCCCTTTCTCCCTCTTTTTCCCCCAAAATTATCTTTCTTTCCAAAAACTCCCTTTTCATCCCCTTTTATTTTCTCATATTCTCCTGCATTATTGTTTATCTCTTTTTACCTGATTTAAACATTTGTGCAGCAATTTTAATTCATCTTTCTTTTCTTATTTAGGGGCTTAAACAAGCCTCACTCCAAGCACAATCCTGAGAAGAACATTGCTTGAAAATGTCTATTGATGTAGATCTGAGCTAAAGTAAGAGGATGCCAGACATGTTTATAAAAAACAACCAGGTCATGAAGGATATAAGTAGTCTTAACCTGATCAATGAAGACAAGACACTGTGACCTGTATGAAAGAAAAATATTCTGAGCTGCAGGTTAGGTTATGTTGCTTCATATATTTAGAATGACTTTTCAATTGAGCTGCATATGAGCAGTCAGCTGTGACTTTAATGGAGATTCAGCTCTTTCATTTGTTTTTCTGACTCAAAGGGAGACTAGTCTAATATCTGTTCCATAATTGATTATAATCCATTACTTATTTGAAAACTT
Organism: Crenichthys baileyi; assembly: GCA_036173005.1. Lineage (NCBI taxonomy): Eukaryota > Metazoa > Chordata > Actinopteri > Cyprinodontiformes > Goodeidae > Crenichthys > Crenichthys baileyi. Next base: position 467,608 of record JAHHUM010000054.1, on the reverse strand, counting down.
TATATAAGCCTATTAACATTGTATTTGAACAATGAAATGAATATTACAGCTCTAGATTTTTATGGCATGAACCATTGTTGCCTTTAGTTTAAAAGATGTAAATTTTCAAAGACATTGGCCCTTTTTTGATTAAATTTTACTTACAAAAAAAAAAACACACACTAAAAAGGGGCATTTATGTTCCAAAAAGGAAAAGCAACATGTAAATCAGAGTTGAAAAACACCTTCAAATTGGTGGTACTGCCTTCGCTGTAATTAGATAACTGAAAATCCCAGGTTAGGAAGAATATATTCAAAGGAGATTAATCCATTTATAATGAGATGTGATCTCATTTACACTGAGGCAAATGGTTTGTTTTTCTGTAGGTCTGCCATTATTCCCTACTGAAAATGCACTTTTAGTCCAAAACCTAGAGAGAAGAGAGTTGTGTGCTGAAGAGGCTCTTCTAAAGCCTCATTACCATAACATCAAACATCAAAAACATTGGGACCAAGATCCTTGAATTTATGCAGTTTGCTGAAAACATTGAATCATCATATTATTTGAACGACTGAGGGACACAAGAGACGAAGCTTTCAACTTGAAATCCTAAACTTTTATTTAGAAAAATTATAGTAATACTGCAAAATGATTTATGGGAACCACATTGAAAATAAATGAAAGTATGTTATTAGAATTCCAAGCAACCACTTGTCATTGCTTTCGGAATAGATCTGACCCACATACACGTACACTCTGGAGAACAAAAATCAGTAAAATTATGTTTTATTGTGCAACAAATAATCAGGAACGTGAACGAGTGAATCTTCAACTGTATGGAAGGAAGGGGAAGAGAACTGGTGAGACACGGAACTATAATAAGGCAGAACTAACAATAAATAATTAAGATAATCAGGTGAACGGCTTACTAAGTAGGTGCAGTCAGGGGTTGAGGGATTCTGGGTCTCGGTTTACGTAGCAGAGTTCGTTCAGATGTGTCCTCTGGTGCTGTTTGAGGGAGACTGGAAAAACCATGAAGTTATCCAAGATGCAGGTGCTTACGTTGGAGGGTGGACAGGGTACGCTTATGTCTTGATGCAAGAAACGGAGGAAGCAGGAAAGCTGCCAGCTAGAGCGAAGTCCAGTTGAAGTCAGGAGTTTAGGAAACGAAGTCCTCAAAAACGTAGGAAGTCTTCACCAACAGAATTTCTGAGACCGAACATATCCGAACACCACTTGATTGCTCCCATGCTCACCCTCTCAGCATGTTAGCCTAAAATGACAAAAATAGTTCTTTTGGCAGCTTTTCAGCAGTATTCAACAACACATTGATCATTATTTCCTTTCGTTTCATTTCTGCCTCTTCAAAAGTCAGATGAGAGCCTTCTTTGTGAAGGCTGTTTATTTGGAAGAAACTGTGAACGATGGCCAACCCACTAACACCATGTGCATCAGATGCTATAAAAAACCTTCGTTTCTGCAAGCCAGACAGAACCAAAACAAGAATGTGTGATATGTAGTTATTGATCACCACTGCCAGACTGAGGCTGGAATGTACAAAACCTTATCTTCTTTTCATTATGCCAATGATTAAGATGTGTCAGACAGCTTTGGATACTAGTTATTTGGATGGAAGCTGTTGATGGTGACGACAGCCACTCTGAAAAGTGATGTGCCTCAGCTTGTCCTCAGAAAATTAAGACATTTTGCACAGACATGCTCTGAATCACAGACAGTGATCTATTTGTGGGATATGTATTTTAATAACTGAAATGGGCTACAGACCATGAAACAGCTGTGTCTTGACCTGCTAGAAAGTGTGTGTGGGTGTGTGTGTGTGTGTGTGCGTGCGTGTGTGTGTCTGTTTGCACATTTAGGCTTGTGTGTCTGTTTTTACATGTGTCTATATGTGTTTGTTCATGTGTTTTCTCCCTGTCACACAGTAATTACAAGACACACCTGATGCTGTTCTCGTTTTAAAAGAAAGAACATCTTGTTAGGTTATTTTGTAGGGAAAATGGCCTTCATACAGTCTTCCTAAACCTATTTCCTTCAAATGTGCTGTCATTGTCAAACAAGTTTGGGAGGAGAATGTCATTAGGATCTCAGTCAAAGTGTTCTTGGCTGATTTGCCTTTAACCAGATATTAGACAAACTTCTTCTCTGCAACATCATAAGGACAGGCTGAAACAATGCATCAGTGTTCTTTGCAGAGGAACACACACACACACACTCAAAGATCACAGCCCCTTTTTGAAGTGCAGTGTTCAAAATTAATGCTTGTTCCTGATGTTTAGACACCTGCACAAGCAAGTTCTCTTTTGTAATACACGGCCATCTCCCGTATGTAGCCATAACTCTGTAATTTAAATGCTGTATAAATCATTTTGCCCAGCATCTTTGCTGTTGGCACAAGTAGACTTTGCAGGTAAACATGGAAGTCGATCTGCCAAAACAGCCTTCCATTCTGGGACACTCATCAAAATGGCACTGGGGAAACAGGGAATTAATTAGTTCCTCCCAAAGCTTAAAGCCCACTCTGTATATGCTTTGAATTCATATTTCAATGGAAATCAATGATAGGCGCCCCATGTGAGCAGAATGGGGCATTTACTTTGAAGCAGATTTCACTACAGCTGTCATCATTTGTCGATTTTTTTGGAGTAACATACTTAAACAGGGAGGATTATAAAGAAAGAATGCAAGACCGAAACTGAATACAGACAGAAACAGCTTGAAAGTTGTCAAGTTAGTGCATACTATATACCATACTATACTATACTATACTATACTATACTATACTATACTATACTATACTATACTATACTATACTATACTATACATACACACAAACACAACACACATATATAATAATATATATATTAAATTATATATATAATATATTATATATAATAATATATATATATATATATATATATTATAATATATAGGTGAGATGAAATTTGATTTACTGTATTTTGGCTATGCTGAACTCGAGCTACACTGTTCAGTTTGCCAATCTGTGGATATGTGTCAATATCTATGGGGGTTCAATGTGTCATAGTTTGTGCAGCTGCGTCACATCAAGATGCTCCTTGATTCAAACCCTAGCTGGGATTTTATGTGGAGCTTTCTCCCTGTGTATACAGAACTCTCTTCAGGTACTCTGACTTACGCTCCCCATCCAAACACATGCATGTTAGGATAAAGGGGTAGTTTCATTTTTTGAAATAAAGTTCGGTTCACCTTCAAACTATTCTGAAGCCAGACTGCCCAGAAAGCAGATCCACGACAAACAGCAGGGGCAGACGTCCACCATGTACTACATCCAAAACATAAAAAGTCAAAGAAGAAAATGATGTGTTCCTCATGAAGCAATAAATACAGAGTCCTAGAAGTCATACTGTCATCAATTTAATCTAGAAAAGATAAATAGACAAGGACATTTTTTTTGCAACCTCATTTTTGGTTAAATTAATTTCTGAAGTTAGAAATTGGTAGATTATTTTATATGATATATATAAATCTAAATGGTTTAAAACATATAGTAATTACAGTTAATATAATAATTCTAAATAGTGATACAATTTTAGTCCTTGCAATGGCAGTGGGGTCTTAATGTCTTCACTTTTTATATCGTATATATAAAATATCAGATGATGGAAATTAACATGAAAAAACTAAGCAAAGAATCAAATTCTGTTCATCCATAACATGTGCAACCATTCACCTGATAAACTCCTGAAATGCTATCCTAACAACAGTTCACAACTCTTTCAGGAGGAAAACATAACTCTCTAGTTTTATTTAAGACTCCAAGTTGTATGCTAACTTAAGCTGATAAGGACAACAGAAGCTGCTTGCTAATGTTATTTAGCAAAACTTTAACTTCAGAAAAATGTTGAAACTGTTAGCATTGACCACAGACACTGTGTAATGAAAAAAATCTGAAAAGAAAATCTAAAAGTTATTAGATTTAAAATTGTATCTACTTATTCTGGATTAGTTCACTGTGGTGCTTTAGCTGAGAGGGTATTTTTGGCAGTGTAATTGACAGGGGTCAGAGGTGAAAGGAACAGCAGCGCTAAATGTAAAGGTACAGGTAAAATGACATATATTGATGCATTATTTCCTCCCTCGCCTGTTTCCCCAATACTGATAATTTTCACTGTTTTAGGTGGCCCATGCCTTAATTAGAGGGGACTGGTGATTCTTCTACATTAAAAAAATGCTGGTATTGGTTGCTGCTTAAACCTTGATCTTTACCAGTGTTTTCTATAACACTACAAGTGTGGGACTGGGTTTATCTTTGCTATTTAGAAACATAACCAATCAACAGTTTAAACTGAAGATGGCTTTGAACATTTAAAATCCAAAATTAGCATTTAATGTGGAAGATTAAATTGTAAATTTCTGTTTATGTTTAAAAATGTAATCAATGGATGAGGACAGCTTTGTAATTCTAAGGATCTTTACCTCAACACAATTTCTTCCTGCAGTTTCTCGTAATAGGGAGTATGCTTATAAAGTTCTATGTTGCGCCTTGTTTCATGACCAACTCAATCATGGGTTTTATTAACACCAGCAGGTTCCTATTTTATGTGATAGCGACATCCAGTAGGCCTAAAAATTACCTTGTGAAGTGTTCTGATTCCCCTCGTCTGTCTAATCAATTAACATTTTTTTCTTTTACAAAGGTACTTTTTATTTTCTGCTTCTCCTGCTCAGATAGAGTTACTATCACTACTATTAACACTGACCTATTCGCTAAGTAATTTAATTTTTGAATTACACAGTTCTTGAGATTATAGTTATAATCTGAGCATAACACACAATCAAGTCCAGAATATAATATCATATTCATTTGATAGTGTATTCATAAAATTCTTGAATATGCTCTCATACTCCATTACCTTCTCATCTGTTTTCCCCAGTTTAATTTATGATTTTCTTTTAGGAGTCCAACCAGTTTAATTGCATTTTTTCATCCTTTCAGTTTGATCTGGTTTCAAAACCTCTTCTGCAATCCTCCTCCATTTTCACTTTCATCTGTCACCTTCCCTCTCCCGCATAGTTTGAACCTCTCTTCATCTATGGTGTCTCTGCCTTCATTCACCTTAAGCTGCACTTAATGATGAATGAGACATCCTTTCCTTGAGCTCAAACCTGCATAGCCCTGCGGGGTAGTGCTCAGCTCCCCACTGGACATTCGGGCCTAATTCCTTATTCATGGGCTGTATTAACACCAGCCTCACCAGTAAATCTGAAGGCCCATCATTCTAATTACTCTCTGTTTTCAAAGTTAAAACGTAACTAGGTTTTTTTCTTCACAGCAATTTATCTTCAAGTTCTTTTTAGTTTCAGCAGCTTATTACATTTCCCTCTGCAAACCACCAGTGAGGTATTACTTTTTTACTTCCTTCTGGAGTCCTGTAGTAAAGCCAGTATTTTGATGTATGTCTCATTTGTGGCTCTTATCATACATGTTTCAGAACAAACTAGTACAGCTATAAAAACAAATTAAAAACAACTTAAGGAGTCTATTCAAAGAAAGATATTAAGATTAACTATTCTGTAAACATCTTTTGCAAGGTTTAGGAGTGTGTTCATAGTTAGATGAGAAAACCAGAAATGCAGCCTCTGCTCTGATTCATCCCAAAAGTGTTCAAGAAGGTAGAGGTCAGGCCAGTCAAGTTTCTCTACACCAAACTTTATACACATGCAGCCATGAAAGTGAGTGTGACCTAATATGTTCGGCAATATAGAGTATTTAGGGATATAAAGCCATAGTTGACTTTGTCACTGTTTTTTTTCTTCTATTTTTGCAAACTTTTGAGAACATTTATCTATCATTATTCTGACTGTTCTTCTAGCAAATGCAGCTGTGCATTCCAGCATCATTCTTAGGAAAATTATATAGCAACTGAAACAATCACTCCTCAAAGGGACTTTCAGTGTGCGGCTGGGGTAATTCTGCTAAAAAAATATGTCAGTGGTTAAACTAAAAATCTTTAACTGTTTCTAAAGAAGGTGTGCAGAAGAAACAACAGATCCTATGGTCACTGTCATGATGTGTTAGATGTTTGAGTTTGAGTTCCCGGCGTGTTTGTGTACTTTAGTTGTTATGTCTGTTTATTAATGCCAGGTTAGTTTTATTGGTTCATTCTTGCGTTTTCACATTTACGTTACTTCTCTGGATTTCTCTGTGTTCCCACTTATCTGTGTTAATTAGCCCACCTCCTTCAGTTGCTCCCTGTTCTCCCTGCCTCCAGCTGCTCAACATCTCATCTAATTAGCTCCACTTGTTCATTGGCCATTTCTCCACCCTGCCTCTGTATTTATACTCTGGTTTGCCTTGTTTGCCACTGGATCCAACTGTTTACTCCATTGCTCCATGTCTGTAAACCTGCCTTTGTTCCATGTCCTGCCTCTACCTGTGAATCCACCAGTTTTTGTTAATAAAAGACCACCTTGTGGCTCCCACGGCCTTTTCTGCACATTGGTCCACTATCAAAGCAGCACATTATGACAGTCACAATATTTGATGGTTGTAAATTTAGGTGTCTGCTTTTAAAATGATGAAAATATGCTGTTTTTCATCTCCATTGGCTGATAATCCAATTGCCAGGATATCGATGGACTGGTTCTTTACCTAGAATTCTGTATTTGTTTTATGCTAAATATCTTCACTGTTCTGGTGTCTAAATAATTCTGTTTTAGACGAGAAGACCATCATTCCAAAAGTCCTGGTCTTTGGCTATGTTCTCTCTGGCAAACATTTACTATCATGCTTTTCTTAATGAGCAAAGGTTTTGTCCTTGGACAGTCCTACCACAGTGTTTACTCTCACTTCAACAAGCACACCAAACTAAATGTTTGAGGTTTAAACAAGGCAAACTTCACACAAGAAGCTGAGTAATAATGTTCTAATCTAGTGCACCTGATAGTAAACTCCTGTTTGTAATTTTAGGCATTTTAAGTGATAATAAATGTGGGGTGCCCTGGTTTATTCCTGACCAGAATTTTTTGATAACATTTTACAAAAACGATTTATTGACTGATAATATTTCCTTGAACATTTCAGTTATGTTAAAATTAGTATTACATAACCATATGCCCATGTTCTCATGTGAATTTGGAAAATTTGTCACAGTTCATGAATAAGGAAGCTAAATACTTTAAAATAATGTCATGAGAAACTTGTGGCCATCATTAGAGGATAAGGTATCATGCAGGTATCTTGACAGAGAAAAATATGAATAAAACAAACATTATTTTTGACATTTTTGTTGTCATTGTGATCTTGTTAACAAAAGTTATACATTTTTAGGAAGTCAAATACAAATAAAAGAGAGAGACAAATTAACTAAATAAGGACTTTGGTAAATCTTGTTAAGCCTGACCAACAGTTTATATTTTATCAGCAATAAATTGCAAAAGATTATAGTTTTGTGGCTGTTAATCATAGCCTCTCGGATAAACTGTAAATCAGGAGGTCTGGGGACTCAGAGAGAGTGGTGTTTTTCTGGATCAGGTGGCTACACCTTTTCGCAGTGGCCAAAAAATTATTTAAACTCTCAACATGCAAGTAAAAAGAGAAAGTCAAATAGCTTTTTCTACAATTCAATGTCTAGTGAGTCCCAAACACTGTATTTTATTTTGTTTTGGTTATATGACTTTTTTTCTCCATCGCCCTGCCAGAACAAATCCCTCTAGGGGGGGGAATTAAATAAGTTTTGAGCTACTGGGATTCTTTTGTGACAGTCCTGCATTGCAGCTGCTGCAGTTTCACAACAGCTTAAAATAATATATGTGCCAGCCACAACCTTTCCAGCTATTTACTTTATATCATCATAATTTGTAATTCCATATAACATTTTATATTCTAGATTTTTGCTATGAGGTAAACTCTTGAGTGTAATTTAAATCTACGTTTTTATGAATTTTGGGAGCTTTGTGTTGCGTATTTCTATGCAGTATTTTTAGAATACTTATACTGAACTAAGCTGAACTGAGTTGAATGTATTCAAAAAAAATGAAATGAACATATTTAAATAGAGGACAAAGGTTGCCTATAGCCGTCATTTATAGCCAAGTGATTCCCCTGTTTAAATGTTTAAATAATCTGAATTAAATAGAATATTTTAAACACCTTTTTCCACATATGATGTGACATGTATTCTGTAAAATTAAAAAGTGTAAAACAAACAAATGTATAAAATGAAATTATCTTAGTGTATGCTCATTTTTGCTGTCCTTCCCATTTTTAGTCAGCTGCTTCCTTTTTTTAAATCTGTGTTGGATAGTAATTTCTTTCTTTAGTTCTACATAGTCCCCACACTGTTGTTAATTATTTTGGTAATTTAGACTCACTTATTCCTTACTCCACCAATCAACCCCCCCATTATTTAATCCTCCTGCTCTCAGTTACACCTTGCTGGATTCTTTTGCTGCACCCCATCCTAGTCCCTGTTCTTGGTTCCTGACGGTTCTGATCAGTTAATTCCTGATTTTTGGTTTTGATAGTACATATCCACACTCAACATGATGCCTGACAGTTACTTGTGTTTGGGTCCTACAAATTCAAAAACTATGACACTGCCCCTCTTATTATCTCTAGTTTCATCATTAAGGGTCTTCTCTCTACTCACCAAGGTCGGTAATGTTTTTAAGCTTTTTAACATCTTTTTGACCCCAGAATTTAATAAAACTTAAAAACATGTAATATTTAGAAAACACACACATTTTTTTAGCTTATCAGATGGAGCTTCTAAAATGATCACAAATAATTTCTCAACTCAATCTCAGATTGAACACAGACCCCAGAGTCTAAAACAAGCAGATGAAAATTCCCAGCAAAAGTCTACTAACAGTACCATTGGAATAATGCCTTCTTTTTTGTTGCGGTTATTTATTTTCCCCGTTAGCTTTCAAAATAAATAAAAACAAGCAAGCATTTTTATCATTATTCTCTTCCAGGGAACACATAACTAATCTAATGAAAGCCAAACTGTGCCTTGTAACCTCAGATTTAAAAATGTAGGACGGTACATAGTTATATGATGCATTTAAAAAGGGCTTGTAAACTTTTAATGAACTTGTATTGTTGTCTTCAGAATAATCTATCTGTCTGCTTTTTCCTTTAGGGTTCTAGGTTTTTCATAATGGGTACACAGTAAATGACATTATATATCATTTGAAATCTGACTGACAGTCAGCGCTCAATGGTTGCATAATGAATGAGTCTCAGGGAATAACTGTGCAACTTTTTTCTCTTGAAGAATAATGTTTCTTCCCCCTGCTAGAGGATAAGTATATCTATGTCATGCTGGAAAAAAGCTGGAAAAAGTCTCTGCTTTAACAATATTTACATCTAAAGCCACACAGCTAGACCCGCATTTACCAGTTGCTTGACCCTTGGATCATTCCACCATATTTTATTCATGTCTGCTGTCGCATGAATATTTTATCTAGGCATATACCTTGGTTGTGCCTTTTTCCTTTCAAACATCAACTCTTCACAGAACTGTCAATGTATAAATGCAAAGATGAGTGTGGATCCCAAGCTGTTGCAGTAGATATAGTCTTAGGTTTTCGGCTCATTGCCTTTAAGTATCAAATTAATTGCAAAGTCATTGTGTGTATTCCCTCTGGGACAGGGAGATCTGATTAGATATTCAATCTAAATGGCAACCATAAAAAATATGCATGACCTAAAGCAAAAACTACTTTGATGTCCCTTGGCAGTTTTCTGTTTTATTTGAAGTGAACACTTATTAATAAAAAAATATCAAACATTTACATTTGCCTGTGCTCCCTGGATTTTTCCCAACAGTTAAGTTAAAAGATTATCGTAAATAAAATAAATAGGTGAAAGCTAAAAGAAAAGAGTGGGGCAGCTCATCTTTACAAATTCGCCAATCATCATTTTTTATTAGTCCTATATAAAGTAAATACATAAATTGTTAATTAAAGATGATTTTCTGTTCACAAAAGTAACTTATTTACTTTATTGCTGGAAACCTAAGTAGGAGATATTACTCTTATTTTCATTTTTCTTTTCTTGTACACATTAATTAAAGATTAAACTATAAACAAGAACTTGGCATAAATCAAGTCTTGGAGGTGTTTTCACAACCAAATTTAAGGTTATGCAGTGCCTTGAACAAATTATTTAAGATTTTTCAGGTTACAGCCCATACGTAAAGGTATTTTTGGGGATTATATGTAATAGACCCACACCAAATAGAGCATGCATTAACGTTGAAAGAAAAGCACAATAAAACTATTCAGCTGACTATGATTCGGGTCATTGTCTTGCTGAAAGGTATTCCTCTACCCCAGTCTCTAAAAGGTTTTCAAGCTACCATGGCTCTTTTGGCTCGCAAACTCTTTCCATTTTCAGGAGATGGATTGAACACTGAAATGTTTAAATCTTAGGATATTGCTTAAGATATTGTTAAAAAACCCTGCTTTAAACTTCTACATAAATATCTCTATGGCCTGTCTACTGTGTTCCTTCTTTATGACACTATTTGTTTACTAATGTTCTTTAACAAAACTCTTAGATCTTCACAGAACAGCTGAATTTGCATTGAGTTTAAATTATACACAGGTTAGCTCTATTTACTACTTAGGTACCTTCGCAATGCAATTGGTTGGAATTAATTTTATTTAAAACTATTTGTTATTTTCCTTCCACTTCACAACAATTCACAGTTTTGCATTGTTCTATTACATAAAATCCCAACAAAACACATTGAAGTTTGTGATCGTCACTTACAAAACTAATAAATCTCTATGTACCTCTTCAGTCATCTAAATAAACACAAGAAGCCTATACATTAAGAAATGTAATGTTTCAGGATGATCTATGTACTGGATTATCTTACATAATTGCTCACTCTTTAAGGTAAAAAACCGAACTACAGACATATGCACAAGTCTATTTAAGCTTATCAAGAAACTTGGAATTGAATGCTCATTCAAAGAGAACAAGATCATGGATTCTTATTTTAGCCAGCAAGCAATTCCAATTACAACACAAATTAAAGAGCTGGATTTCAAATGAATAAACTCAGACTTGTGTAAAAATCTCACTCTCTGATGCTCTGTGATGTGTAGATAATTAAATGTGTTAGTTGTTGATATTTTTTTTTACCTTTGTGTGTATCTATTCTATTCAATATACAGTCATTGACTGTCCTTTGTGCTTTGGTAGAACAGTCTTTGTCTTTTCTTTGAGCAGAGAGTCAATGTCCCACAGTGGAGTTCTAGTGTTTTATCATTTATGCAAGGATGGAAAGTTCTAGCCTGTTGCATTTCCTGTACTGTAAAGGAGAACAACACATTTTCCATTTGACTGGACCTCATGCACAGGTGTCAGTTTCACTGACCCACACCGTATACCGAGGTAATGTAGAGAATGCTTCCCTGGACATTTCATTCTGCACCCCCTGGTTTAAAGTAGACACTGTTAGCTCTGTTCGGACTTTTACCTCTCTTTGTTTCTCTGAGAGACAGCAGTAACATGCTTGGTTGGACATAAGGTTTACCTGATAGAACAGAGCTCTTGGTCACAAATTAAACTCCAACAAAGTTTTGTCTGAAGGTCTAGATGCGAAAAAACTAATCTTGGCTCAGGAAGACACAGACAAAGGCATGTTAAGTAAAAGACAGCATGGCTTTGTGCTTTATTACAACAGATAAAGCAGTGTGAACTGTATGTAGGCACACCATTGTGCTGGAGGGGATTTAGGAAAGATTAAGGGCTTAAAAGTTCCATGTTTCCCATCAGCATGTCCATTAAAATTAGGTCAGTTTTATTTCAAGATGACACTTGGGTTAGACTGGAGAATTCAAATGGATAAATGCTAATTGCTTCTCTGGGTTTCTCTTACCTAGAATCCCAGGTGAATTTTACCCACATCATTTATTCACAGTTTGCCCTGTTTCCTTTTGTCCTGGAGGATGTGACTGCTTCTCCTGTTACTATGTCAGTGGAGGACATGGGAAGATGAGAAGGAGTCACATCCTGCTTGTCTGGTTTCAATGACATCAGTTTTCTGATTGTTTTAAAAATATTCAGCTTTATCCTAATTATCCTTTGGTAACCCATCTCTTTTGTGTGACACTAAACTCCGTCGTGGGAGGAGAGAAGGTAGAAGCACAGCTTTTTGAGTGTGACAAATTATGCGAGCTTGCTATAAATAGCTGTACAATAAGCTGTTAAGGCATACAAGAAAACATTTATTTGTGTGATTGTCTGCTATTGTGCTAAACTGGCTCATATCTTATTTGGCAGACTGGGACTACTTTACGTTACTTGGTAATTATAAATCTGTGCAAACAAAGATCGGATGTGGGGTTCCCCAAGGCTCCATTTATGGGGCACTTGTTTTGAACATCTACCTAACACCCCTATTTTTTTTAAAGAAAATAATAATAAAAAAAATTAAATAAATAAAATAAAAAAAAAAAAATATATGTATATATATATACTAAGTAGAGGTATATATATATAAGTAGCTACTATATATATATATTATACTACTATATATCTATGGGTATAAGTATTATATATAGTATATATAATCTTTGATGCCAGTCTGCTAAATAAGATATGAGCCAGTTTACCACAATAGCAGACAATCATGCAAATTTTTCTGTCAATCAGTATGCTATGACCTGTGGCAATCTCTGCACTGAGATCCACTAAATGATGATAACATTTTACAATGATGACAGCTACAAAAAGATCTTTTCTCAGACAGTAAAACATTCAGACAGTAGCATGTTCCATGGTGCTGATGAGCTGAAACAGCACGATTCATACTCTATCTAAACTATTTTGCACAGCATCGTTCTACATCATGTTTGATTAGATATTCAGAAAGCTTCTTGGATATAACTGGATTAAGCCCCATCCCTTATCTGCTTCACTAAATCTTTCCATAAAAAATCAGAAGATAATAATCATGCTCTGTAATTATACATTGAGAGTGTTGTGGGCTGTCTTTGCTTATAATCATTCAATACTCCATAAGAATTTACAGCATAATGTTCAAATGTCAAGTTTTAACAGTCTAATGCCACCCAAAACACATTTCGTAGCACATACAGTAAACATCACAATCACAGCTAAAGACTATAGCCATGTGACCAATGGATTATCCTTAGCCATTTGAATAATTTTCTTAAGTTAATTAAAGTTATTTTGGGGCATTAACTGGCATTTCCAAATCTGTCAAGAGATTCATTTAGATCAAATGACAATTAGAGTGACAGGCCACAGCAAAACAGCTCTAACGCTTAGCTTAGCTTTAACACAAATGATGGTTTTAATGGTGAAATATTATGTACTTATTTTATGGTTTGTTGACATGACACTTAAAGTTTCCAGCTCTGCATTGATGTTTAGGGATCTCTCCCTGTGTGAAAATGTGAGACCCTGTTCCTAGATTTATTTTTTTAATATCTTTCATAGAATATTGATTTGGGATATAAAGTGATAATACAGTATGGATATGTAGAGACTATGGACCTCCCCGGACCCTAAGACGAACATAAAAAATAGTTAAAATCCATTGACTGAATGAGTGTATGAACACAACAATAATTAACACTATATTTGCACTTGTACTGTGCAAACTCGTAATGTGTTTGATTCACTGAGATGTCATTATTGTTTGTGATAATGAATACATGGAAATAATATTTATTTCTCTCTTTTGTCTTGTAAAAGAGTGGGCGAAGTGGATTCAGTTTCTGTTTTATTTAACTGAAAACAATTAAATGTGACTTAATTCAATTCACAACCAATTTCAGCTAAATTGATAATTTAAGAAGTAAATGAGTACAGTTCAAATTAAGTTACTCCAAAATGATTAAATGCATTTGATTACTGAACTGAATGCAGTATACTGATCTTACCTATTCAGCAGACTTTTTCTATTGGATCTAAATAAAATCAGTTTACAAGACACCATTTCAGTCAATCACTGCCAGATTATATCTATGACTACATTTTTTTCCTGAGGCATCTGCATACAAAAATAACACATAAACCTTACAACTGATGAAATGGTGCATGAAGGGAAGTGCTAAAAATAGTCCTCAGAGTTTCTTGATGGGAGCATGAGTACGCTCCAAGCGAGAATGCGGAAAGCAGTGCTGATGATCCTCTGAGACTTTTAGATCAGGAGATACAGAAATTTTTCTTTAACCACCTTCAGCTGGAAAACATGGATCTGCGTTGTGCACCAAAAGTAACGCAAGTTTGTATTATTATATTCATAAAGGTGGTTTGAAAAGATTTCCAGAAATTCATCATTCTGAGTTCCCTTTATGCTTTTTCAGTCAGACAAATGTTGTTGTAGGGGGATTCAGAGTGTCTCTCTTTGATGGACCTCTGTATTTGGTGAGAATCATAAACACGAATCATACTTAACAAGAACCTATGCATGAGTTCAGCAGGTTTAAAAATACGTGATTCAGTTAAGCAATAACTTCTGATGTAGGCTGTAACTGTTGTAACGTCTGTCTCGCTTGCTCATTCAGAAAATGATTTCTGAAAGTCTGATGTGAATGTGTTGGTCATCCATACAGTCTGTGAAGCTTTGAAAGAAAACTCTTTTGAGGCCTTCTCCTAGAAATCACCTCACCAAAACATTCTTGAGGGCATTGCTTTAGGCACTCTTGAAAAAAAATAAACTGCAGTTAAGATGTGTTTTATATTGCCAGGATGATCAGGGTGTCTAAAAATATATATTCAAACTAAATAAAACTAATATATCCAAATTAAAAACACAAAAAAGCAAATTTTCTAAAGCATCAAGTCATGTCATGTCTATGGACTATATAAATGTATGGTTTATGATGCCCCCCATATGGAGTGTGAAATAAAATATGGTTTCTTATTGGTTCGTTAAAACGACATTGGTGTACTTGATCTATATGGCATCTCTATGTTGTTAGACTTATGCTACGGACTTATTTGGACATGTTAAAAAGTATATATAAAAACATACTTTTTGAATGAACTTGGAAACTTGGGCAAATATAAAATTAGCAATTAGAAAACAGTATTTGAAACATTTCTTCTCATGTTTTAAAGGGCCTTTAGGCCTTTCAGACTCCTTACATTTGTACTGACCCTGAGTTATAGAAAGTCCTACATTATTTATACCCTGTGTGAGTACAACCTTAAACTGTACGTAATGAGGCTAGAGAGAAAACGCTGTCATCCCAACAGACTTATCAACTAGTTTTTTCAGGTTTTAATTTGATGTAAACAACAGAAGTCAGTCAGTCAGTAGTTATTGTGACTATTGCCCAAGGGTAACGTACTTCCAAGCCATGTCATCTCGGTGTGATTTCAAAATGTAGTGAAAAGCATTCAATCTCCTTTTGGAGAATGTGGGTCAGTTTGCCGACAAAACACAGGTTTTCCATTAAGCACAGTCGGAGCTGGTGCTGCCTAAGGTTGGATATTAGGGAAGTGGGAGTCTTATCTGTCACAGTGCAGTCTGCCCCAGGTCTTACAACACTCAGAGGGCCTTACACTGTCAACCATGCAAAAAGAATTGACCCATAAAAAATGACTGTGCGGAGGAGGTCTGAGACTGGGAATATCACCTAAAGAGTGGCCAATGATTTTTATTTTTTTTTTAAGGAGAGGGCTGCAATGAAAGGCACGGAGAGCAAATAAAAGTCTAACAAGAATGAAATTCGATTCAGCCTACAGGGCATGTCAGGAGAAGAATAATTCAATGAAACTTTTTAACTTATCAGGAGGCAAAGTATCCAGCTGTTCAGAAAGTGTTGATTGACAATTAAGCGAGAAGAGAACAGAAGATGATTGATATTAAGTTGGTTTGTCTTGACAAAAACTGCAAAAACTAGAGTGAAGAAAGAGTTTTTAGTGGGGAAAATTCAAAATTAGCTTAATGGTTAAAAATAATATGCACAATTTTCAATATGTGAAAGACAAGATGAGAAAGTAAGAAACTAAGGTAGGGTCCAGTCAGCCATTTTCTACTGCTTCTTCCATAGTGGGTCACGGGGAAGCTGATGCCTATCTCCAACAGTCTATGGGCGGGAGGTGGGGTACACCCTGGACAGGTCACCAGTCTATCGGAGTAAGGTAGGGTAACAAAACAAAAGACAGAAAACAAACAAGAATCAAACATAGAAAGGAAGAAGGCAACACTAATGAAGTCTCTAAGTCTCTGGAATTCTCTGGAACTTTTCTAGACCTTATCAGGGACTTACTAAAACTTACCATTTGCTTTCTGGAATTATCTTGGAACTTACCCGGTGACAGAGAATTAAAAAAAAAAAGTAAATGGTAAGCTTTGGGGAAGTAATTGGTAAATGTTATGTGATGTACCTCATCATAAGTTACCTTATACTACACCACTTCTGCTGAAAGTATCCAATCAATTCCATAAAAGTACCTGGGACGTTTTAGAAAGTTTTTGTTTTTTTCTGGGAAAAGGTCCCGGAAAGTAAGGACCCACTAACTTCTGAGAAAGTTTTATGTAATACTACCAATAAGTTGTCTATTTAGCGCTATCATAAATTATTTTATGTTTTTTATTTTGTCTGCATTATGTTGGTGCTCTCAGTATGCATCTACAGTAGATATTGTTGTGCTAGTCCAAACAGTTTAAAAAGTATGGATCGATATATCTCACTCAAATGTTTCTAGTTCATGTGAACCAGTAGTCGGCACTTGAATAAGATTTTAAAGTTGAAGTTCAGGGATCAGAAGATTGCTCCTCTGAAATTTCTCTGCTAATGTATGCCCTTTATAAACCTGAAAGTTGGATGTCTTTCTCATACCACTACTCCACTTTTTATCCAGTAGACAGTAGAAAGAGGGATTTCAGTCAAAGTTAGGTGGCAGCTTTGCCACCTGACTTTGTCTTGCTCATTATTGCTGTCAAAGGCAAGTACAATGATTAAACTGGAAGATTTATTTTAGGCCCACGGTGTCAAAGACCCACAAGTTGCTAGATTGCATCCTGAGAAGCACATAAAAGGAATGCTCATACTTGCTGGCCCCACTGGTATTCTACAAGCTGCTAAAGAATCAATTTATCTAGAACTGAAGGACAAAATGCTGAAATGAAGAATCCATTCTTGTCAGATTTCCTTGTGGACTGTTCTGAGGATATACAAAGTATATGAGAATCATGCTGTTTGTCTCAATGTGATATGCCGTTTGTTGTTTTGTATTTTTTCTTTAACTGTAACACACTTTATTTTTTTCCAATTAGATTTAGTGCAAGCTGTTGGATTTTTGGTTGCAAAGCCCTATAACTATTTTATTAAATAAACACATCCAAATGAAGTTTCAGCCTGCCAGTATCAACCAGAAGGACACATAATAGCTGCCCTGCCCAATGTTTGTTTGGCTCTGTACAGGCTTTGTGAAAGTACTGCTTTCCAAATTTGTGCAAAGAGTTTTAGTACTTATCTCTCCGTCCGTACCTCCCTCCCTCCCTTCGTCTGTCCGTCCATCATCTCTCCCTCCCTCCATCCATCCATCCATCCATCCATCCATATCCAGCCATTTGACTGCTGAAACATCTTTCATTGCTGATTTATCCAGCTTCAGGACAGTGAGACTGCTTCAAAGAGTGTTTTATTCGAGACATGATAAGAGTAATGACACTAAATAAGTGAAATAACGTTCTAACTGACTGCGAACCTTCTCTACATGATTATATAGATATTCATAATTTCAAGGTACCTATCATCCTTACAAACATATTTATTAAATATATTTATTAACAATATTTGTTCATCTATTTATACTGTTCTGCTGTTTTTAGTTGAGAAAATGAGAAAAATGGTGTTTTTTCCATATTTAACATTTTGGTGCCTGAGAAATTAATTTGTTGGACCATTTCTCCACTGAGAGTGAAGGACAGAGCTGTTGTAATTGGTGTATTGTAATATCCCCCTCTTTGTCATATTGAGTGTTTTGGATGTAGTACATCTGATAGTTAGTCACTTACTAATTATTAGAGTAGTTAAGAAGTGACATCTGACAACAAAATTATTGCTGGCTTAGGCCCTGTGAACTGCTGGTCTGGACATAATTCACTGTAATCAATACTGATAGCAGATGATATGTTGAAACAAGAAAAAACACGATGCAAGCTACACAAAAATAAACCAACATATTGGAGACTTGGAGAGATGGTCAGGTGTTGGTTTGGATCTCAGATACATATTTAGATGCTTGTACTTGTTTCAATGGCTGCTAGCGACAATCCCACAACAATTTATAGAATGGGATAAGTGGATATTGAGGTTCATATGGGGAGGGAAGAAACCCAGGATTAGATATGCATTTCTGCAGCTCCCAAATGATTTGGGGTTTGGTTTTGGTTTCGGGTTTTTTCTTAATACGTTTTTCACAGTTAAGGTTCTGAATCGTTCTTCTGATTATTTTTAATATTATTATTATTCTTGTTATATTTTGAATCATGCTTCTGTTCATGCTTTAGTTTTTTCGTCATGTTCATGATTTGTCAAGTTTGGTTTTCGGATCTGGTTATGCTTTAGTTTCATGTTTTTCTAGTTTCTGTTAGTTTGTGTTCAAGAGTCTCTGTTTTGCTCCAGCCACGTTTTGTTCTCCTGTCAATCAACTTTATTCGGTTCACCTGCACCTAGTTAATCTGTCTTCTTGTTTCACCTGGTCACGCTCCATAAATACACACCTGTTCACTTATTCATCGCGGAATCATTTTTAGTTCATGCTCATGTCTTGTTTTTGGATCATGTCTGTAGTGTTATGTAGAGTCAAGGATGTCGCCAAGGTTTCTTTATACTCTTTAATGTCGAACATAACACAAACACGTTACAGACCACAGAACAGTACAATAACTCCCCCTAGTTCTTCTCAACCTTCTTAACACTTCTGGTTTCTACCCCACGTATCCATTCACATTAAATAGTGCCATTACATTACATCACCCATTCTTTGAGTCTTTCAAGACAGAGGAATACACAAACATTGTTTTCTTTCTTTTCCCTCGGGTAATACAGTGTACGAGATGTTAAAACACCTTAGCCGAACAACAACAAAAAAAAACATATATATAACATGAGCTCAACAGGACTTTCTCAGAATACCTGCACAATCATGCTCATAAATGGTCAGGTCAAAATAACTGAACAACCTCTTCACTTAGCATAATCAGTATATCTTTTAGGCAATCTAACAACTCTGTCACTAGAAGTTGAATGAATTGGAGTTATAGCCAAGCTATGATTAATGGGATCAGGAGGGTCAGGCTCT
The DNA here is from genome assembly GCA_036173005.1 of Crenichthys baileyi. NCBI lineage: Eukaryota > Metazoa > Chordata > Actinopteri > Cyprinodontiformes > Goodeidae > Crenichthys > Crenichthys baileyi. The sequence goes on along the minus strand of JAHHUM010000054.1, from coordinate 448,313 downwards.
GGTTCAACCGGAGGAGGTGAGTGTGTCTCCTTTTCACTCCGAACCCCCGGCGACCCTTCTGTTGCAGGAGTAGGTGGTTTGCTGAGGATGGGTCTCAGGTGTCTGCGGTTCCTCCTCACAACCCCTGAATCAGTTTGGACAAGGTATGATCGCGGCGAGCTGCACTTTTGTAGGACAGTAGCTGGTTCCGTCCAACCCTTTTGCTTGTCCAGTTTCACTGAGACGGTGATTCCTGGTTGTAGTTCTGGTAATGGTCTGACACCATATCTGTTGTTGTAATAACGTGCATAGTTCTCTTTTGTTTTCCCATCAGTTGATCTGACGAGCTGTAGGTCCGGCCATGCAGGCTGCAACTTTGTCTCCAACATCGGCACCGTGGTCCTAATCTGCCTCCCCAACATAAGTTGGGCTGGACTCACACCAGTTGCTTGTATGGGAGTTGATCTGTATGTCATGAGGGCCAAGAAATGATCTGTCTTTCTCAAGATTCGCTTAGCTGTCTGGACAGCTCTCTCAGCCTCACCATTTGCCTGTGGGTAGTGGGGACTTGTGGTAGTGTGCTTAATGTCATAGTCCTTAACAAACTGTTCAAAGAATCTCCCTGAGAATTGTGGACCATTATCTGTAACCAGTTCATTTGGGCAGCCCCATCTTGCACAAATGTTTTTCAGGTTAGGAACTGTGGTTTCACTTGACATGTTCTTGAGGTGAGCTAACTCAATATATCGAGAAAAGTAGTCTACTACAACTAAGTAGTTCTGTTTGTTCAGCTCACAAATGTCCGCTGCTATTCTCTCCCACGGTCGACTAGGCAGTGTGGCAGTAAGCAATGGTTCTCTCCTCTGTGTAGGTTTCAACTCTTGGCAATATGCACAAGCGGTAACCATTTGAGTTATTTCCCCGCTTAATCCTGGCCACCATACACTACATTTAGCTATTCCTCTGCATTTCACTATGCCTTGGTGTCCATCGTGAATGCGCTGTAGAATCTCAGGTCTTAACTGTTCTAGTATAACAATTCTGTCGTTATACGGCAACAGGCCTTTTGACATGGTAAGATAATGTCTGTTGATGTAATATGGTCTCACCTGGTCTGGCACCTTAGTTGTGTATTTAGGCCAGCCTGCCTGCAAGTAGGTTTGCACCTTTTCAAGGGTTTCATCCTGCTGTGTGTGTAGTTTGACCAAGTCCAGCTTCATGGGGGAAATGGACCAAGAGCGTTGTGTTGCATCTTCATATGCTTCCTTTTCCTCCAACAGTTCTGCTACTTTGTGAGATACGGATGCCTGTGGGTGACGTGAAAGAGCATCTGCGACTACCAGTTCTTTCCCCAGCACATAGACAGCTGCTGGGGTTGTATCGCATCATTCTCAACAAAAGTCTCTGAAGATCATTGCTGTTTATGAGAGGTATAAGTGGCTTGTGGTCACTTTGTAAGGTGAAGGAGTTCAATCCATAAAGGTATCTGCTGAATTTCTCACATGCCCAGACTGCTGCGGGACACTCCTTTTCTATTTGTGCATATCGTTGCTCTGCATCTGTGAGTGTTCTGGAACACTGCATAGACCAAGATGTCATCCATGTAGATTACTACTCCTTCTTGTCCTTCCAAGAGTTGTGTTATCTCACGTTGGAAAATTTCTGGGGCACTGGTAATACCAAATAGTAGCCTGTTGAAGTAGTATCTGCCAAATGGGGTTATGAATGTTGTTAATTTGGCACTTTGTGGATCAAGTGGTATTTGCCAGAGCCCGCTTGCAGCATCTAACAGAGAAAATACTTTAGCACCTGCCAGTTTGGGCAGGATGTCATCCACAGTTGGCAGTATATACTTTTCTCTTTTAACTGCTTTATTTAGTACTTTCAAATCAACACAGATTCTGATTTGTTCTTTGTTTTTCTTCGTCACTGGTACCATCGGAGCACATCACTCTGTTGGTTCTGAGATTGGTTGAATCACTCCGCAGTTCACCATGCGATCCAGTTCTTTCTTCACTTTTGGTAACATGGGAACTGACACTCTTCTCGCAGTTGTCACACTATAGGGAGCTGCACCCTCCATGAGAGTGATCTTAACGGGCTTGATTTTCAGCCTTCCTATATCATTAGGACAGGAGTCACTGATTTGTGCTGAGGCTCTTATTTCCTCCATGTGTTTGATCAGGCCCATGGCAGCTGCAACATTGCGACTTAAGAGGCAGCTGCATTGTGGTCCTTTGATTACGTTGACTTTAAGTCTGAGTCTCTTGTCTTTTCTCATTGTGGTGGCTATAAAGTAACCCACCCAGTCCAGCTTACCTCCAGGGCTGTCTAACTTGTTTGTTGGGTATTTCAGTTTTGGCTTAAAGACCAGCTTTTCAAATGTCTGGTATAACATTTGTATCAGCCCCTGAGTCAATTTTAAAGACAATCCGAGAACCTTGTATTGGTAGTTTCATTGTCCATGCTTTGGTAGAATCCTCCACGTCTGTAATTCCTCCCAGAAAGTAGGTCGCATTTCTTTCATTATCCTTTTGTGGTGCAATAACTTCATTGACCACACGGGAGCGACAAACGACCGCAAAATGACATTTGGCAAAGGTCGCCGGGTCCGGGACTCGAACCTGGGACAGCTGCTTCGAGGACTATAGCCTCTATATGTGGTCGTGCACTTAACCCCTACGCCACCAGCGCTGCGCCCATACTGAGGGTCAGGTCAGGCATCATTTCCAACTTCTCGGACATCTCTTTGTCAAGTATCCCTATGACCAATCTGTCGCAAGGTTGTCGCCAAGGTTTCTTTATACTCTTTAATGTCGAACATAACACCAACACGTTACAGACCATAGAACAGTACAATAACTCCCCCTAGTTCTTCTCAACCTTCTTAACACTTCCGGTTTCTACCTCACGTATCCATCCACATTAAATAGTGCCATTACATTACAATGTCATGCCTGTCCGTTGGTTGTTTTGTTGGCAGCGTTTAAGGTTCTATGCACGCCAAATCAAGAGCTTCAGGACGACCAGCCTCATGTATTCCTCTCCTGAGCTGATGGAGAGGATCAGGCAGATGGAGAGGGATTATGAGACTGCAGTAAGGCAGTTTTACTGCCGCCCATCTTTGCCCACGCCATGTCTGCAGGACAATGCTGTAGCTCAGTCCACGTCATGTCTCCAGAGCGGGGCTGCAGAGCAGCCCACGTCAGGTCTCCAGCCTGCTGCAGACTTTCCAGGGGGGTCTGAGGATGGACCGCCTCTATTACCTGTTTCAGAGGGGTCTGAGGGTGGACTACCTCTGATTCTGGCTCCTGGACTGTCTGACTGTGTACCAGGCCAAACCGACCCACAGCCTGGCTATGTAGTGCCTGAACCACAGCCTGGCTATGTGGCGCCTGAACCACAGCCTGGCTATGTGGCGCCTGAACCACAGTCTGACACTCCACAGCCTGACACTCCACAGCCTGACTCACCGAAGCCTGACTCAACCTCCTCCACACGCCGCAGAGGACGTCGTAAGAGGGGCGTCATCGGGGGTCCCGGGGACGCCTCAGCCTCTGCTCACGCAACTGAGGGTCTCGGCGACGCCTCAGCTTCTGCTCACGCCACTGAGGGTCTCGGTGACGCCTCAGCTTCTGTTCACGCCACTGAGAGTTTTGTCCTAGTTCTGGCTTCTGAACCCAGAGACGAGGGGTTCGCGGAGGAAGCGCTGTCGAACCCTGTTCCTGAGGGGTTCAAGGAACACTTTGTCCTCGTTCTGGCCTCTGAACCCAGAGACGAGGGGTTCGAGGAGGAAGCGCCGTCGAACCCTCTTCCTGAGGGGTTCAAGGAACAGTTTGTCCTCATTCTGGCCTCTGAACCCAGAGACGAGGGGTTCGAGGAGGAAGCGCCGTCGAACCCTGTTCCTGAGGGGTTCAAGGAACAGTTTGTCCTCATTTTGCCCTGTGAACCCAGAGACGAGGGGTTCGAGGAGGAAGCGCCGTTGAACCCTCTTCCTGAGGGGTTCAAGGAACAGTTTGTCCTCGTTCTGGCCTCTGAACCCAGAGACGAGGGGTTCGAGGAGGAAGCGCCGTCGAACCCTTTTTCCTGAGGGTTCAAGAAAAAGTTTTTTCCCCCGTTTTGGCCTCTGAACCCAGAGACGAGGGGGTTCGAGGAGGAAGCGCCGTCAAACCCTTTTCCTAAGGGGGGGTTCAAGGGGGAACAGTTTTGTCCCCGTTCTGGGGGGGGTTTTTTAAAACCCAGAGATGAGGGTTCGCCAGGCGCCACCTCTGCCTCTGAGGGTTCGCCAGGCGCCGCCTCTGCCTCTGAGGGTTTGCCAGGCGCCGCCTCTAAGCCCCGAGGTTCCTCTACTCTGCTCGGACGGCATCCTGGTCAGCCTGGGGGTTCCCGCTGCCGTCGCCGGCCGCTGCAGTCTCTGCGTCTCTGTTGGCCTTCAAGTCTCCGTCTTCACCATCGCCGCCGACCGCCCAGGACTCTGTGTTGCGGGTCCTGGCGCCCGCCAGAACTTTGTGTCTGCACGGGACGACCTCCTGGTCGCCCGCCTGAACTCTGGGCCTGCTCGGGACGACCTCCTGGTCGCCCGCCTGAAAACCCGTGCCCCGCTCGGGAAAGACCTCATGGTCGCCCGCCTGAACTCTGTGCCTGCTCGGGACAACCTCTTGGTCGTCCGCCTGAACTTTGTTTTTGTTTCTGGCTCTACCCACTCTTATTAACACTTTTATGCAGCACAAATCAGACCTCTGATGTGCTGGTGTAATGATGAACATGTTTCAAAAAGGATAAGTCTAGAAATAGGTAAGAAAATTTAGAAGCAAGGAACTTACTAGCACACAAAAGATAATTGGATAAATTACGAAATTGATTGGATTTAACAATTTCATCCTTAACCGAAAAATCGAATACAGTTGCTGATAGAAATAAACTAGAGAAAGAGACAGACTCTGAGTTAGTTTGTGTGCGACAGGGAAAACATGTTCTCTCTATACATGAAAGGAAAATGTAAAATTACCTAAGGGAACAAATAACTGAGGACTAAATGGTTAAACATACATAAAACGCAGTGCACGACACCTGCTCCAAGATCTGGAGAGAATTTAATTGGAAAAATATGGCTTTTTCATAACCCCAAGATTCAGAAAGAAGTTACATCCATCACACAATCATGCTGGAGATTCTATGGACATGTGGAGTGGACCATGCACACATACTTTGGACTTGTGAACAATAAAAGGCATATTTGGATAAAATAGGGGCTTAGTGTGAGAAAAATAATTTGATATGAGGGGATACCCAAAACATGTAAAATACTTTATTTGGGTAAACCTCCCATACTACATAATGCAAAAAGAAGATGAATACCTTGTTAAGATATTATCAACAAATAACCAAACCATTACACCGACAGTAGAGCGGTGACTGTGAATCATGGAAGAGATATTTGCAATGGAAAAACTCACTGCAAACTTTAATGAAAAATGGGAAAAATTGACTTATATAGAAAGAATACACCACCTTCTTAACTGGATAATGAGGTCACCATTGTTTTTGGATGTGAGTATGTTACACTTCTTCACTGTAATTGTTCAAAGAAACTTTCAATGAAAAATAAGTAAAACCTCAGACATCAGTTTAGGTAAGCAGGTTGGTTGTTTGCACCATATGGTAGAGAACAGACCAATAAAAACATACAAATCATTGTTTTTTTGTAGAAAGTTATTGGTACAATGCAAGTAGCTAAAAAGTTTATCTTTTAGTCTTGCTACACACAATTACAGCAGCAGTTGCAAAGATGTGTCAGAGATGATATGTACATCTAAACTGGTACGGATAAAGTATTCAATCACGGCCACTCTATCATCTTAATCACTTTCCTTGTGCTGCGTATCATTACAGAAACAAACTCAAAAATGCATACAACATAGCAAAAAAAGACTAGGTAGTATGATATTGCTTTAAACTGATTTTATTACAGAAATGAAGCAGACTGGGAGTTTTGCACAATAAACATACCTTACATAACTAGTCATCTTCCCCTGGATTATGGTACTGTTAGATTAATTTGCTAGGCATGTGCTGAAATCATGATAATCGTTCTCTTTACTGTCATCTCATCAGGTATAACCCTCTTTTCATGATTCATAATGGCATAATACATGCACCTTAATGCACACTGTGTCAAATAGAAAGGGCAATATTATCCAGATCTCCTGATTGAGATTTATGAGCAGAGCAGGAAGGATTATGACTCCATTACACAGAGATTGGATGTAGGTACATGTTACACTGACTTTCCACAGGTTCACTGCAGAGGCCGATGTTAAAAAATGGGCTCCAATTCTAGTCTTTACCAACTGTTCATTAACTGCCATTTAGCAACAGGAGAACAGATGGCTGGTGTTTTTGCTGTGGCATAACGCTGATGTTGTCTGGAGATAGATGCAAAAAAATTAAATTCAGAGAATGATCATCAATCAGTGATGGCTTTGTTTTTTCTTCTTTTTCCTATAGGATGAAAAAATATGTGCCAATAAGTGAAAAAGTATGCTACTACTACTGCCTCTGCAGTCAAAACAGTGGCAATATTGCTTAAGCACAAGTGATGAATTGGCGCAAGAGGTAAACAGCGCATTGTTATGAGTTCAGTACACCGCATTAAGGCACAGCAGTGTAGTTTGAAGCTGTGGTGCCGTAATGTAATAACAAGGAGAAAGAATATTAGCTCATTCTTTGTGCACCAGGATCATCAGCATAATACAATAAACCAGTGGATAAAATGCTATTAATGACTTCCGCATGCATTATGTCTTAATAGATGAGATACTTCTTGTTTTCTCACTTTAAGGGTTGAAACTGTAATTTTAAGTTTCCGGGTCCTTAACCCACTGCCATTAAACAAAATATCTATTTGTGTGTATTTTTGATGACAATATTTATGTGCTGGATATCTCTACACACCATTTGTATTTATGCACAAAGACATACAAAAGGAACAAGCACTTGCTGGTTAAAACCAGCCCGGGCCGAAATATGTCAAACTGTAGCAGCGTTAATTACATTTCCGCTACAGAAGACAGCTGCTGAACGTAGTTTTCCATTTTGTTTCAGTCCATCAGATTTTTTCGGGGTGTATTATATCTGTGGCTGTTTTTGAAGGCACTATTGATAATTCCTAGAGTCATGCTTGGAGCATTGTAATGTTAATTACAGGCTTCGGGGATAGTGAAGTACAACCTACTGGGATGTTCATGTTTTGAGGCCTCATATTAAAAATATTCTGACTCCTCTTCAGAACTACAACTACTCTCCAACAGCAGCAAATGACCCCTAAGCAGGTCTAATAAAATTTTCTTGCCGATATCTACTCACCTTCAACACTTAAAGAGGGCCTGAGTATAGGCAGCAAAGCTAAAACTGGCAGCAATCATTGATATCTAAGGCTCTAATAACGAACACCTCTCAATAGGCATTGAGAGGTACACAATCATGGGTACACTAAGGTTTGTCACATGGAATGTGCTTGGAGCCGGCACCAGAGAGAAAAAGTTAAACATTTTAATCACCTTAAAAGACTAAAGGCAGACGTTGTCTTATTACAAGAGATTCATAAATCTGCCACAGCTGCAAATTATCTTAAATCACCTGAGATTCCTAATTTGTTTTCTGCCTGCTATAATTCTAGGTGAGTAGCAATCTTATTTCATAAAAATGTTAACTTTACAGTATTAGACACAGTTACAGATCCAGAGGGTAAATTTAAAATAAAAATATCTATACATAACCAAAAGATATGTATTGTCAGTATATGTGCTCCAAATGTTGATGACCCCCCCATTCCTCCATTCTTTTTTTTCTGCACTGTCTAAACACTTTGATTGCTCACTTCTTCTTGGGGGTGATCTCAGCTTTGGTCTAAATGAAGAATTAGACAGGCTGAGTACAACAGGGACTCAGCGCAGTTGGTAATCAATAAATATAGTTAAACAGTACATGAGTGATTACGGACTTTGCGATGCATGGCGATCTCTTCACCCAAATCACAGAGAATATACTTTCGTCTCACATGTCCATCGCTCTTACTCTCATCTGGATTATTTCTTAGTCAGCAGCACGTTGTTGACTGACTTTTCAGAGACTGAGATACACCCTGTAGCTGTCAGCGATCATGCTCCCGTCTCCTTAACTCTAGTAAATAAAAAAGAAAACCCACAAAGCAAAAACTGGAGGTTTAAAACATCATTGTTTTAGGATGAAGAATTTATCAAATATTTTAAGAGTGGACTTCATATTTGGAGTTTATTGACCTCCTGGGGACATCAACATCTGCTCTCTTGGAGGCAGGGAAAGCAGTGATGAGAGGTAAAATAATCTCATTCTCATCACATGAGAAGAAAAAAGAAAACAAACGTATTTAGAAGAAACCATTAAACTGTTAGAAGCTTCCCAGCAAGAGAAAATGCTGAGCAAACTACGTAAAGTCAAATAAGAATTAAATGAAATTACTGACTGACAAAAAAAACCTAATTCTTAGTGCAAAGACTTCAAATAGAAAACTTTGAACATGGCAGTAAATCAGGTAGCTTTTTAGCTAACCAGCTAAAAATAAATAAAGAAAAAACAACTATATTTTCTGTTAAAGACTCGACAGGGAATACAGTTTATAATCCTTAAAGAATAAACAGCACTTTTCTACCAAGCTTTATACTCACAACAGATATACCGGTCAGATAACGACATTGATCAATTTCTGGATAAAGTAACACTTCCTAAATTATCAGATAATCAAGCGATGGCCTTGGATGTACCACTGACTTCTGCCGAAATCCAAGAAACTTTCACAAGCATGCCCAATACAAAGGCTCCAGTCCCAGATAGGTTCCCAACAGAGTTCTACAAAGAATTCTGGAATATTTTGGCTCCAACATTCCAAAGAATGTTGCAGGAAACCAAAGAAAATGGCATACTTCCGCCAAACATAAATTTTGCAAACATCACTCTCCTTTTAAAACCAGGAAAAGACCGAGCACTTCCTACCAGCTACCGTCCCATATTCCTTATTAACGTTGATCTCAAAATAATCTGTGAAGCCCTCGCAAAAAGACTTGAAAAGGTAACTCCTCTCATAATACATCCTGATCAAACTGGTTTTATAAAAGGGAGGCATTCATCCACAAATTCATGCAGATTACTTAATTTAATAGACTATTCTTACAGTAAAAGTATTGAGACCAATATATTATCTCTAGATGCAGAAAAAGCATTTAATAGAGTTAACTGGAAATTATTGTTTGTAACCTTGACTAAATTTGGTTTTGAAAGACCTTTCATAAACTGGTTAAAAATATTATACAGTTCCCCAACGGCAACATCAGAAGCAATAACCAAACATCTTCCAGCTTCTATCTTCATAGGTGCACCAGGCAGGGATGCCCACTCTCCCTCATTAGTTGCAATTTTTATTGAACCACTAACGGCAGCAATCCGGCAAACCAAAAATATTAAAGGCATAAAATGCATGAATATTGAACATAAAATCAGTCTTTATGTAGACGATGTATTACTCTTTCTCAAGCATTCGCAAACCTCTGTGTCTCAGGTAACTGGATTGATCAATTCTTTCTCAAGAATTTTGGATTATTCTATAAATTGGTTGAAATCAACAGCTCTTCCAATTAACTGTTCTTTCCACAATTCCCTAAATACACAACTACAGTCAGGGAATATTACATATTTGGGTATTAATGTTTCTCCTAGATTGGCAGACAAAACTAAACCACATCCCGCTTTTAAAAAAAGTCGAAGATGATCTCTCTAGATGGAAATCTTTACCCATATCACTCATGGGCAGGGTTGCTTCAATAAAAATGATGGTATTGCCAAAAATCAATTACTTATTCTCAATGATCCGAAATAAACCGTCATCTGACTGGTTTAGATCTCTGGAGTCTGGACTCTTCCATTACTAAATTTCTTTGGACAGATGAACCCCCTCGTATTAGCTTAAAAACGCTACAAAAGACCAAAGATAAAGGAGGACTAGATCTACCTAACTTTCATCATTACTTCTTAGCCAACGGACTACATTACATCTCAAAATGGTTTAAACACAGTCCTCTAGATGAACTCTTGCTGGACGTAGAACAGACATTATGCAATAATATTAAGATTTCAGATCTACCATTTATTAGCTCAAATATAAAACGACATGTATGCTTTAAAAGCCTCAATATCAGCACCTCTCTGACAGCATTGTAGGAATATGGTTGTATGGGTTTGGGGCTTTTGGGGTGTCCCTGGGCTGGGGTCGCTGGGGGCTCTGGTGCCGGGGGCTGTGGCCCCAACCGGGGTGGGGCTTTGGTGGCTGCATGTGATGCTTTTGGGGAGCTTGTGCCGGCAGACATAGGTTACTGGCCTGGTGGCCGGGCTGCTCCTGGGTGGGTCTGGTATGGGCTTGGGGGCTCTGGGTTCCTGGTGCGTGTTGCCCCCGGGCTGGGGTCCTGGCTGGGCCTAAGGGGCTTGGGTCCGGGCGGGTATGTCACCGGGGTTTTGGGCCGGCGCATGCTCTGGCACCTGGCACCGGCCTGGGGGCCTTCGGTGAATCGGTGTGCATAGGGGCCTCCTAAACTGGCGGGTAGGTACCATCTCATTGCAGGTGCTCTCTCCTTCAAGGAGTGCACTCTGCTGGCAGGGCGGAAGATCTGTGGGAGGGGGTGAGGTGGAGTCAACCTGGGTGTCAAATCTCTTATGTGTTCTGGGAGTTGATTGTTGGGGTAGGTGTAGTTTTTCTACTGGGGTGGATGTGGGTGGTTGGCCTTGGGTGGGGATGGGCATCGTTTGGACCTGGGTGGTTCCGGTTCAGGTTTTGGTTCCTTGTCTGGGCTCTGGTTCCTGACGCCGGTCCTGGTTCTGTCTGGGGGAGGGGGGTCGGAGGGATCTGCATGGTTTGGGCGGGTGGGCTGGCCGGGGTTGATCTCAGGGTGGACTGGTCTCTGCTTCTTGGTGGGTTTTGGTTTTGGCTCTGTGGGCTCTCTACCTTTTGTGGGCTTCGGTGTGGGTTTCCTCGCGGGGCTACTTCTGGTAGGGGTATTGGTGTTAGGCATGTTCTTGGACCTGGATGCTGTGGGTCTTCTTCTCATGGGGGTGCACTTTCGCAGGGGGCTTTGTTTCTGGAGGCCTGGTGGGGGTGCATTTGCATGGTGTGGGCTTTGTGCATGGCTTTTGCTCTTGGTGCTCATTGCTGCGTTCTGTCCTCCGATGTATGGCATGCTGTGGTGTTGGGGTGGTGGTCCTGTGCATGGCGGCTTTAGCCTCCGTGTGTGGGTGCTGCAGGGCGGGCGTCGCTGGGCTTGGCGGTTGCATTGTGCTTCTCGGCCTTATACTGAGGTGAGGTTTGCTTGTCTGCTGGGTGGTTCCTGGTGGGTGGTGTGTGCTTGGGGTTGGTGCTCTTCACTGTGCCCCTACCGATGTATGGAAGGATGTTTGGTGTTACTGTGGCGTTGGCTTGAGGGGAACCGCGGCTTTGCTTGTCTCTGTTGTTTTTGCTTGGCTGGCATGCATGTTGGTGGTTCTGCGTTTTGGGGGGGAGTGCGGCCTCTTTACTGTGCGTGCCCTGGCCTTTCTGTGCCGCTCCTCTGCTTGCTGGCGTCTTTCTCTTGGGCAAAGTGGTGGGCAGGGTGGTGCATCGTGGGGTCTGCTTGTCTGGCTGGCTGGCCCTGGGGGTCTCGGTTCGTTTGTCTATGGGGGTTGCATGTGCCTATGCTGGCCCAGAGCTTTCATTTGGGTGGGCCTGCCATTTTGGGTCGGGTGTTTCTTGTTGGCGGCCTCAGTGTTGGTGTGGGACGTGTTGTGTTGGGCAGCTTAGCTGGTTGTGGCTGTGGTCCGGTGCCAGGCATTGGGGACTGGGCGCTCTGTTGGCTCTGCCCTGTGGGTTTGGGGGTGGTTGAGCATGTTGGTCATGTGCCCTCCTTTGTGTGGCGTATTCTGGTTGCACTAATAAAGTTTCTCTTTATAAATATCAAGCAGAGCTTTAAAACGTTATGGCTCCACTTGTGAAAGTAAATCTGTTGGGCTTTTTCTTGGCACTCAGACAACAATTAGACAGAGTGCTACTCTGCCGGACAGGACACAGTTAAAAGAAAAAAATATATAGGCATTGAAATTTTTCAAATATTTTCCTCTCTCAGTTAGCTGATTAAATTTCATTGGCTCAGCTCCTTGTTCTGGGAATCAGAGACCCATACCACCTGCCAGCACAGTTAACAAAAATGCCTAACAACATTAAACTGTTTGGTATGTCATTGTTCAGCCTTATGTTGGGCAAAGCCCTGGTTTAATGTGACAAACACAACAAAAAACTGAGAATAAAAGTGTATCCTTCTGTGTGGACAGATGAACTGATAAATGGGAATAGTAATTAATGATTTAAAAAAACTATTTAATTACACTATTAGAAATGCAACCAATGCATAGTAGCTCTCCCGATAAGCAGGGCTTCAGTGACTGAAAAAGCCTTGTTTACTTTTATAAAAAATGTGTGCAAAAAATGCAAATCGATAGACACAAAATAAACACTGTTTAGAATAAATATACATGCACACCAACACATAATGCTTATATTGTTATATTAGTCCAGCTAGTAAGTTTAAATTATGGTAGCAGCAGCTGGCTCCAAGCCTGCTAGCTTAATGGAGACTTTTTGGAAAACCATATTCTTAATAAGCAAATACCTTACCAAAACATCAAAGGTATGTATTTCCTATGCTCTGAGGGAAGGAACACATGCTTTCCTGTAATTGTTATTTTCTAACTGCAACACTAACTCAACACAGCCAACAGTTGCTTGTTGACTGGAGTTTGAACTCACATGAATTTCATTACATCATGCTGAAAAGTGCAGTTGCTGCAAATGTGCTGGACACGTGTTTGTTTAACCCATCTCCAATACAAGACCATAAATGTAACATTATTGGTTTACTGATCCAAGAGGTCTATGAAGTGTGTGAGAGAGAGTGTTATCAAATCAATGGGTAGATCTTTTTTGCAAATAAAAAATCTAGTATCTGACAGAAAACACAATTTGTCTGGAGTAACTTAGAGCTAAATTTTGACCTCTCATTTTGCATAAAATTTTGGTCTGTCATCTTTTTTTTTTTTTACAATGTTTTAACTTTTGTGTTAGCTGAACCTTTTTATGCAGTGATTTACAATTCTTTACTATTTTAAAACTTTTTTAAGAGGAATATCAACCTAAAGATATATGTTTTAGACATCTGGTACCAAATAAGTTATGCTGCTTTAACATGTTTAAAACTTCTACCTCCTCTTATAGTCAGGATTCATAGATGCACCGTTTTTCATTTGTAACCAGCAATTGGTATCTGTAACCTATATCCGCTTACTCCCCTTTTAAAGATGGGGTCAATAGCAGTGCCTTGGATAATTAGTGTGTGCTGCTGAAGTAGAATTACCGCATCTGTGAGAAATATCAGAGATTCAGCAACTGTGGTACAGATGGTTAATGCTTGGACTGTCACTGTATATCTAAATATACAGTGACAATAATATACTGGGCAGAGTGGGGTTGAAAATGTTTACATTATTCATGTCTGCGAGCATGAGTGCAAACTAATGACATGGACAACATTAGGGGTAGCTTTCTGATACAGTAACTATTTATGGATAAGGAAAGCTCTGATGATGGTTGACTTATCTATATGCTCAGTGGCTGGCAAACAAATCTATATTTGGCAAGTTCTCTGTCTACCTGAGCTTCAGTTACACACAAAGTAGAATGCTGTGATTTTTGCAGGTATAAATATTTAAAATGATACAATGCTTGTTGTTGCTCATAGTAAGAGCAACTGGCTTAAAAGCTTCTAAGAAAAAGACCGCTGGAGGAGTTTAGTTGAAGAGGGAAATGGATAATTCAGACTGAAATTGCTGCTTGTGTCTGAACTGCATAATCAGACCAATAAATTCATTGCAGTAGATGTTCTATAACAAAAAAAACACATTAACCAATGCAGGACTATATTAAAAACCTTTTCAGTTTGACTCAACTAATTTGCTTTCATTCAGCCATCATGGAGTTTTTGAAAACAGACTTGTAAATGATGCTTATGTCTATGCTGCATTCTTGCATTACATAGAGTTGAATTTTGATTTACAGTTATGTTCAAAATGATAGCAGTCCAACTAGACTGACCAGATCAATCACTGATTTTGGTTGAAATCATATTACCACACGGCAAATAATTTAGTAGTAGGTGTAGTAGAGTCATGGAAAACCATTTGAACCAACATTCATTATATGCATGATCCTGAGTCTGTGCAATTGAATAATTGATTGAGAGAGGGGTGTTCAAAATAGTGGCAATGTGGAGTTCAGTTACTGTTGTCATTTACTCTGTGAAGAAACAGGCGTCAATGAGGTGGTCTTTATTTAAGAATGATGCCAGTACATGTTGTATATGCGTTTCTCTCTGAAAACTTGACTAAAATGGGTCGTTCCAGACCATTTTCAGAAGAACAGCGTACTTTGATTAAGACAGTAATTGGAAAGGGGAAAACATAGAAAAAAGTGCAGAAAATGATAGGCTGTTTAACTAAAATCATGTCAAATTCTTTAAAAGGAAATAAATCCAGAGAGACGTGGAAGAAAACTAAAGACTACATTTGAATGGATCAAAGAATAACAAGAATGGCAAAGACTCAGCCAATGATCAGCTCCAGGGAGATCAAAGAAAATCTGAAGCTATCTATCAGCAAGAAGCCCCCATAAAGTGCCACTGTTTTGTGCTGAAGAAGATGCCAAAGAAATTATCACCTGGAGTAAAGAGATATGGAGAAACATTTTGAAGTAAGATTGTTCTTTTAGGCATGGTGGTTCAAGCATCATGATATGGGGATGTTTCTCTTACTATGGATCAGTTTGCGTCTATAAAAATACTTTAAGAAGTCATGTTGACTTATGCCAAAGAGGAAATGCCCTTGAAATGGGTGTTTCAACACACCAGTTAGCAAGCAGCATCTTGGTTGCAGACCAACAAAATCATAGTTCTGGAGTTGCCAACCCGATCCCTGGTTGAAAATTTGTGGGGTGACATCAAAAATGCTGTTTTTGAGGCATAACCAAGAACTACTGAGGAAATGTTGTCAAATCATCCTGGGCTTGAATGCCTGTCACATATGCCAGCAGTTGGTCGACTCCATGCAACACAGATGTGAAGCAGTTCTCAGAAACAGTGGTTCTACAACTAAATATTAGTTCAGTGATTCACAGGAATGATAAATCCTAAAGATTTTTTTCAGTTTATACAGTATATATTCAAGTTTCTAAAGAAACTGTAGACATCGTTATTTTGCAGAAAAGCCCAATGTTCATGTTTCTTCATTTTCTGTAATGTGATTGAAAGATTGATAAATTTTTCTGCATGGTTTGTGTAGGAATATAATGTGCAGTGTCCCCAATGCATGGAAACAAAAACTATTCTGATTTTGAGCTTCACTCCCATGTTTAAACTGGCTGCTATTATTTTCAGCACAACTGTATTCGCTATAATTTCCTATGTTTAAAACACATTTTTCTGCTCAAATGTTCGGCTGATTTTTTAGCTATGGTCAGTGTTATGGTATTGTAACACATAGGCATGGAACAAAGGGTTCAGGCTCATCCTTCACCCCGAAGGGCCTTGACTATTAAGTCGGGGCGAAATTATAGTGTGACTCTAACATGCAGGAGATATGTTTTGTGACATTTTGAATATTCTATGTATTATAACATTCAGTAATGGGGGCGAAGGGGTGTATGGGGTTGGCTGGTTGGTTTTGGTGGTTTTATAACCAACAGTTTTAGATACAAAAAGAAGGTCACATTGGGTGTTTCATATTGACCATGCATTAACTTATGCCTGCCTTGGGGAGGTTTCATGCCCAACAAGAGAGAAGTTAAAGCAATTTCTATGGTCTGCCCATAGTCTGCTGTAAGAAAATGCCCAAACGGAGATGAGAATGGAAATTATAGCATTAATTAATGTATTAATTATCTACAAAATTGCAAAAAAAACCTTGCTACATAGAGATGTAAACCAATTTGCAATCGTTAAGTTACAAAATGACTATTTTACAGGAACAAAACACAAGCAGGTTGGGCTGAAATGGCAACATGAAGGAAAAAAATGGGATTATGCACCGAGGAAAGGCCAACTTCAGTGAGAGACATAAGACTCTTGCAATTTTTCTCAATATATAGCAAAAATCACATGGATTCCAACTCAAAATGCTAAAACAGTTTCATATGGGCAGCCAAATACAATAACTTCTTAAAATTAAAGTAAAATTGCCTGCATAATTTTACCCATTCCTTTGGAATTTATGAAAGTAAATGATTTAACTCAGGTAATTTCAGTGTACTTTTTTTTCACCAATTGTAAATGCTTAACAATTCACAACAAAATCATCTGGTGGGCACAAAGAAGTTGCTAGGTTGAGTCAATGTCTAGTTCACTTCAAATCAGTTCACACATTTTAAATAAAACTGAATACAGTACAAGACTGTACGATGCCATTGCTGGTTGAACAGGTGTGTCCTGCTGATAGCCTTTTGGTCACGCTCAGCTTTTCTCGACAGATCTTGCTTTCTGCTACCCTGTAAAACTTGTAGGTGATCAGCTGACATGATCATTTGGAGAGCAGCACAACATCTCTCATTGTTTAACTAGTAGGAGTGAGACTATCTCCAACCTTTGCATAAATACTGGGAGGTGACATCCTTTGTCAAGTCACCCCATACCCAGCCTGCAAGCAACCGACAAACAATAGTTATTAGTTAGTATGAAAGCTATAAATGATGAAGTCTGAAGCTCAGCATCACTATCACAATTCTGTTACTCTTATACTCACACCTGCATGAGGCAGATATAAAAGGTTTATTCCAATGGAGTTTAACTTCTTGAAAAAGATTTGAAAATAAAAAGCTTTTTGGGTCACTCATCAATCGAACATACAATAGCTTAAGAATTAAAAACTATGCATGCATTTTGACTGTAACTCCTTTGAATCCCGGTCTATTCTGCTGCTTTTCAGCTTCACAACCCATCACTGACCCTAGTACTCTGCTGGTTCTCTCCTGGTTATAGCTTGTCACCTTTGTGTAGACTGAACAGAACATCTATGATCTAATAATATCCCTTGGTCCATGCATATTTCATCTGTTTTTAGAGCTATTTCTCAAACCTCGCTTTGGCAAGTCATTTCGTCTAACATTTGGATGTCACTACACACCTTGGCAAATCAGGCTCCATTTCCTGCTCCAATTACAGCTCATGTTTAATTCATAGCCAATACATACATTCTAATTTGACCATATTAAATTATTTAGCTAAAATGTGATAAATGATGAGGAAAACATTAGTTCTGTGACTTAATGATATCAAAGAATTACCTCTGGGTTGTTTAACCACAAAAATCTCAGTGACATATTACTGCTTCTCCACTGTTTGGTAAGACAGTGATTTGTGAATAATCACAAGTTAAACTGCCTAGCAAACCAGAGCAAGCAACCAGTGAGCAGATATCTCTTTTACTGTGACAGAGTATTATGTTTGTGTGGAAAATTAGCAATATTTACACATGGGCTAACAACCTCAGGTTAACATTTACATACCTTCAGTAATATTTCATAACCAAAAGAGAAGCTGACTTATGCTTTTGCCTGGTTGTTTCAGTTTATGGATATATTTACAGGGGTTGGACAATGAAACTGCAACACCTGGTTTTAGACCACAATAATTTATTAGTATGGTATAGGGCCTCCTTTTGCGGCCAATACAGCGTCAATTCGTCTTGGGAATGACATATACAAGTCCTGCACAGTGGTCAGAGGGATTTTAAGCCATTCTCCTTGCAGGATAGTGGCCAGGTCACTACGTGATACTGGTGGAGGTAAGCGTTTCCTGACTCGCTCCTCCAAAACACCCCAAAGTGGCTCAATAATATTTAGATCTGGTGACTGTGCAGGCCATAGGAGATGTTCAACTTCACTTTCATGTTCATCAAACCAATCTTTCACCAGTCTTGCTGTGTGTATTGGTGCATTGTCATCCTGATACACGGCACCGCCTTCAGGATACAATGTTTGAACCACTGAATGCACATGGTCCTCAAGAATGGTTCGGTAGTCCTTGGCAGTGACGCGCCCATCTAGCACAAGTATTGGGCCAAGGGAATGCCATGATATGGCAGCCCAAACCATCACTGATCCACCCCCATGCTTCACTCTGGGCATGCAACAGTCTGGGTGGTACGCTTCTTTGGGGCTTCTCCACACCGTAACTCTCCCGGATGTGGGGAAAACAGTAAAGGTGGACTCATCAGAAAACAAAACATGTTTCACATTGTCCACAGCCAAGATTTGCGCTCCTTGCACCACTGAAACCGACATTTGGCATTGGCATGAGTGACCAAGGTTTGGCTATAGCAGCCCGGCCATGTATATTGACCCTGTGGAGCTCCCGGCGGACAGTTCTGGTGGAAACAGGAGAGTTGAGGTGCACATTTAATTCTGCCATGATTTGGGCAGCCATGGTTTTATGTTTTTTGGATACAATCCGGGTTAGCACCCGAACATCCCTTTCAGACAGCTTCCTCTTGCGTCCACAGTTAATCCTGTGGATGTGGTTCGTTTCTTCTTGGTGGTATGCTGACATTACCCTGGATACCGTGGCTCTTGATACATCACAAAGACTTGCTGTCTTGGTCACAGATGCGCCAGCAAGACGTGCACCAACAATTGGTCCTCTTTTGAACTCTGGTATTTCACCCATATTGTTGTGTGTATTTCAATATTTTGAGCAAAACTGTGCTCTTACCCTGCTAATTGAACCTTCACACTCTGCTCTTACTGGTGCAATGTGCAATCAATGAAGACTGGCTACCAGGCTGGTCCAATTTAGCCATGAAACCTCCCACACTAAAATGACAGGTGTTTCAGTTTCATTGTCCAACCCCTGTATGTCTCCACTATAACACCCAACAATGTATTTAATACAAATTAGTTTTGCAAACATGCGCTCAGCCTTTGGAATAAGTTTTGACTGTCATTTAAATTGTCACAACTTTAAAATGTCAAAAGGCCAATCCTAAAGATGAGTACAGATACTAGATTTAATGTTCAGGATAAATCTTGTCACTAACTCATAACAAAAAAAAGAAAACTAAAAGCTGAGTGAACACATTATAATATGACAAAGGGATCAGGGCCTGCGTTTAGAGACATGTGGTCAAAGAAGAGTTGATGGAGATGTAGGTAAGCCACCATTTAAAAAAAACAGCAGATGGGAGATTTGTCTAAAAAAATATTGCAACTCCTCAATTAGCAGTATCTCTCTACCAGCCAATGGTAAGTCTTCATTGTAGCCAACTGTAGCGCTGGTCAATGGATGGTGGCTTTCCCCACTTCTTCCATAAGGTTTTTGGTCAGACATATTTTGCAGCATCAGTATATACACTATATTGCCAAAAGTATCCGTTCACCTGTTCGCCAGCTCCTAAAAGAAACCCCACAACATATCCTCGCCTTTACCAAACTCTACATTTGGCACAATACAGTCAGACAAGTACCATTCTCTTGGCAACTGCCAAACCCGGACTCATCCATCAGATTGCCAGATAGAGAAGCGTGATTTGTCACTCACATTTGTCTGCTCGCCTAGTTGCTTAATTTTATACACCTGTGGCCATGGAAGCGATTGGAACACCGGATTTGAATTATTTGGACAGGTGATTGAATACTTTTGGCAATATAGTGTATGTTTTGCTTCTACAGTAATTCACTGCATTGCAGTCTGGATAGAAAGATGTTAGCTGTCACCACAGAGATCCTGCTATACAGTCAAAAACACAGCAGTCTCCTGTATAGATGTATACATGTTGCATATGTACTTGCAGCTGTATGAAATCTATCCTGCTATCCAGAGACAAGCATTACCAGGAAAAAGCAGTGATTTAGTTGTTTTAAGCAGATCAGCTTAAGGCAGTGACCCGCTTTTACGTGTCTGCTGTCCATCCTACAAGCACACGCTATGCTGTGCAATTTTGCTCAGTCGGCTCAGTTGGTTGGCTGCCTCCTCAGCAGTTGGTTGTGTGTCTGCTGTTGCATAACAAACATCTATTATTTTTCATACATCTTGAAAGTCTATTATTTTCTTCACTGAAAACCAAAAAACATATAAAATACCCAGCATGTGGGGCCTAAATTATTTGCACGTGTTCTTGAGTAAAAGTTGTCACTTTCAACATGTCAGATTTTGTCAGCGAAATTCATCTTCAAGAGACTGTAAAATTAGGAGAAGCCAAATGCAGTAGAACATATAGCTTGGTCGAAATATTTTTCTTAGACAATCTTAAAAATCTAGTATATGGTGGGGGTGTATCTTCTGAAGTGCAGTTTAACAGCACAATAAGGAGCATTTTATGCTCTGTGTAAGGCCCTCAAAAATCGTCCATCTTTTTTAGCAATATCTCCCAAGCAAAATATTCATAATTTCCACAGAAAAATCGCTCCAGCACATGAGAATGCAAGGTCATAGCACTAGTCCAATGGAAGCAAAAGAGAATGTGTCACACTGATATACAGCCATGCATTCTTAAAAAGCAAAGGAGGTCAAGAAAATGTTAAGAGGTGAAAATCTATTATTTCTATTTTTAGTTCCTCTCACTTATTTTTTTTATTTTCATTTTCCAAGGTTTAATTCTAGATGCTTTTAATCTTTTATGTATCTTTTGTTAGGACAGTGACAGACAAGAGTTTAAAAATTGCCACATAGGAAATTATGTACTGTGTTATTTTATTTACAAAAAGAGGTAGAGCACAGACAGATTTACTGAGTCTAAGTGTTTCATAAAATTGCTATTTTTCTTGTTCTTCGTTTTTGCTGCATTTATGAGTTTAGATCCACATTTTCTTTTTAAAGCTGCCTTACATCCTGTCAGAATGGTGAATGTGTTTTAGACTCCTTTGTTGTACTTTGATATATATTGTGTAACTGGTGCATAAAGTAAATGGAATATGAGTGGTATTTAGATGACTTCTTGTCATGTTAAAGAAACAACTATAAGTCATGACCTGGAAAGTTGGTTTGTAATTAGGTACATGGTTAGCCAAAATACTTAAGTAGGCCACCCACAGCATACAAATGGTGCTCAGTAATAGTAAGAATGTATCAAAAAACTTTAACGCACATCAGGGATTGAATTGTTTATTTCAACCAGGAGAAATTTATTTCTTTATCTTCTCATACTCACAAAGTTTAACATTTATAATCTTAATGGAGAGATTCACAAGACAAACTAGCATCCTTATAGTATTCTATTGTCCAATGATAAAGAACCTAAACCTACTGTAGGTTTTGTTTTTTAGCTAAATGGAGTAAAACAGGGTATTTTGCTGTTCTCTGCTTGACAAATCATTTTCCACACACCTCACACTAGTGACTGGTAACTGTTGCACATCAGATTAGAAATCAGTCTTGCTGGTCTTCTCTGACTTCTGACGTTTTGGTATCCAACCTTTAATTCAAACCAATTAATTTTTACTGTTTTGATGCTGGTTTTGGTCTTGGCCAAATCAATAAAGACATGTGACAAAAGCATTAGACACAGGATTGTTTTACAATGACTTTATTCTAAATGTTTTAAACAAGGAAATTATTTTCTACTTTGTTTAATATTTTTTTATTAATGTAAAATGTTATTGTACCTATAATTTGTAGATATTTTGAAAATGAACCAAATGCAACCTGTATAAATATTACCTTTTTCCTCCTGGAGTTTTAATGGCACTATAGGCGTTGAAAGCCATGTTTGTGCTGCGATCTCAAATGACCATCTATATTGTTTTGCTCAATCGTGTGTCTTCATTTGGGCTGGTTGTTTAAGGAATCTATGATCTTCAAAACTTTTGTTTATTTGCTTGCCTAAGCTAGCTTGCATATATTTCTCTATGTATTCTCTATAATTTAATCAAGCTCAAAATTGTGTCACTAAACACATTTCCTATTCTGAAGAGTTTAGTGGCTCTGTGTGGGATTGTATAAATGTATAAATGCTATATAAACTATAAGATCCCTATGTAATAAAAAAGGAAACTGCAGGTGAAATTGTACAATGACATACACGACGTACACATTTGAATACTTCAGTTTGTCATGACTTAGTGTGCTAAGGACTAGTAACAAAAATCTGCTGCTGGGATCCAGGATCTCTGTGGTTTGGATGTAATATCTGTAGCTTAAAGCCTTATGTCTCCAGCAGCAATGACAAATGATTAACTCTAATCATATGTCTCCCAACTCTGAGACTCATGAATCATTCTGCATGAACAGATTAATAGCTCATAAATCTTACGAGAAACATTATATCTGTGCAATTAGAGCACTCGCGCCGCAGCACAAGTCTCATGGTATATTCAAAATGTTTAGTGAATATTAAAGTGAAAAGAGCAGTTAGAAATGTAAGCTCAAATCTGAGCTCACAGAGGAACTCTCTCTCTCTGCAGAACTTCATCACGACGGTCGAGTAAATGGCACAGAGATTACTGGGGGGGGGATTACAGCCCTTTATGTGAATGATGCACCAGCTCTGCCACAGTTATCGAAATGTTGAGAATCTCTATTAGACGATCTGAAGATCAGTGTTGCTGTTTAAGGATGTCATCATTATATGTCATTCATTCTGCAGAGAGGCTCTGTGTAACGGTAGATTAATGACAAAGATGCTCTTTAGCCTTGAAGATCAGGGTGCAGTTGTTTTGTCAGACATTACATATCATAATGAAACAACAGAGAATGAGTATTCCTTTCCTTCTAAGTAGCTGTTGTGCTCTTGAGCATTTCTGATTACTATGATGTGTGTACTATTAACGATGAGCAACAAAAAACACTCTGGGGTGTGGAAAGAAGTGATTTCATCTACTTTATATTATGACAATCAAAGAGAGCGTGCATAGTTCTAATTTAGCTCTTTAGATTTTGCAGCACAATATGATTCAGAAACTAATTTAGAAATAGGAGAACACGTTTATTTTGTGGGATACATTTTTCAATGCTGTCTAGTAGTGAGTTTATATTACATATTATATATGTACATATTTTTTCAAACTACTTTAAATGAAGCCTACTGGGTCAGCTGTCTTATTAGATTTATCTCAACAATGTTTCTAAAAAGGGATATGAGCAAAACCTGCCTGTCTGAGTCCAAACCATACCAGCATTTCGATTTCCGATTATGTAACTTAAAGTGCACTTTTGGAGGATATTTTTTTCTTAAAAACTGTGCCTTGTAAAAATATTCATACCCCTTCAAATTTTTTCATACTTTTTCCATTACAACCACAAATGTCAGTGTATTTTATTAGTGTTATACAAGAAAGACCAACACGAACAAAAGCATAATTTTAAAGTGGAAATAAAATGAAACATGATTTTCAAAATTTTAAGTTTTGAATGAATATGTCTGATGTGATAAATAATATTCAGTGCAACTAACTGCCTTTGAAAGTTAACTAATGACCTCCACCAAGGAGGTTATGTTTTTGTCACCATTTGTCTGTCTGTATGTTGGCAAAATATCTCAAAATGTTATAATTGAATTATTGTTAAACTTTCAGGCAAGGTGCATATTAGGACAAGGAACAGATTATTTGATCTGGATCCAGGATTTTTTTGAAGGTTTATTCATCCTTGCCAGATGATGTTGTGTCAACTTGGAATTTCCACATGGTTTGTCACCCTGTCAGCAGCTAACATAAAGTGGCCACAAGTCATCCAGAGTATAGCTCATCAGTTTAGAAAAAAGCGAATATGCGTCAATGACCCCATTGCTATGGCGGAGGTCTGCGCTCTATGAGTGGTGTTCTAGTTAGTAAATGGATTTCAACCGTGTATAAATTAATCACAGTATAAACACAGCTGTTCTGTGAAGCCATCAGAGGTTTGTCCAACACATGGCATCCACCTAAACTGACAGTCTGGCAGAATATAAGAGGAGACACAGCCAACAGGCCAATTGCAGCTCTGGAGGAGCTGCAGGTATCCGCAGTTCATGTGAGATACTGTGTTGACATTGGAGCTTTTGGGCTTACACTCCACAAATCTGGCCTTTAAAAAGAGAGCCAAGACAAAAGCAACAGATGAAATGTGTTCACTGAATATCACCCTGAACACATCACCCCCAACTGTGAAACATAGTTAGGGGGATTATCATACAATAGGGATGCTTTCCTCCAGCAGGGAAAATCTGATTGGAGTTGAATAATTGCTGAGCCTAAGTAAAAAAAGCAAAAGACCTTTTGGAGGCTACAAAAGACTTAAAACTGTTGCAAGGTTTACCTTCCAGTATGTATATAAAAAAAGCAGACAAGCAGAGCAATACTGGAATGTTTTGGATCAAATGATATTTATATTTTAGGATGGTGAAGTCAAAGTCCAGACCTAAATCCAACTGAGAATCTGTGAGAAGACTAAAAAATAGATGTTGAAAGGCAACCTTTATCCAATGTGAGATGAAAAATATTAGTCTCTAAATTTACAAAAGCAAGGAGAGACATATGCCAAAAGATTGCAGCTGTAATTACAGTAAAAGGTAATTCTAGAAAATGTTCTAAAAAGAATTAATTCAGGGAGACTGAATACATATGCATGCCACACTTTTCAGATTTTTGTTAAAAATAAAAAAAACGTCTGTTTTACAGGTGTGTTCTACTTTGCATTGAACTATGACAGAAACTCCCATTAAAATGCATTAAAGAATGTTACATCAAAACAAAATGTCAACAAGATAAATGGGTTTGAATACTTTTTGTATGCACTGTATCATATTTACATGAATTAGGCAGCAAATGTCTTCGTCAATATATCAATTTCAGCATAGTTTTTATCTTTCCACTTGCATAAAGAGATTATCCAAACTGTAATTTTCATTAATAAAAAGAGAGCAGGAGCCTTTTATCTAAACAATATCAAAATGTTCTGCTTGGGAAAAGAAGAAAATTTTTCATGCCATTAGTGTGACATTCTCTCAAATTAACCAAATGTGGTTTAGATTTAACAACAGCTTAGATGTGTTTGGATGTTTGTACTGATTAAAATTACATTTTCTTTTAACGACATTTGAATACCGTTGCATTTAATTAATTATTATCAAAAATTATTTTTAATGCCTTGAAAGTGATTATACATACTTTGCCCTATCCGATACACAGACATCTACAATTATGCAAATAAACCCCCTACTCTTTTTACGGCCACTCAACCTTGACCCTGCTCAGTCACTGTAAAAATGCTCCCTGTCACACAATGGTAATTAGGAAGACTAGAGTTTCAGCTAAACATATTTAGAATGGAATCCAACGCAGAAAAACAATGAGAAGGCTTTGCTGATGGTGGGCAGCATTGAACTGGATTCATTGTTATTACATTCTAGAATGGTTAACACTGGAGTTTAGTACATTCAACCCTCCTGAGCTCTGTTTAACATCAGCTGAACTGGTTATGTTTGCAGTTGCAAGTTTTTACATGGAAAGACTAGTAAGAGATTAACTGTGTACTCTGATAATGCTGCACCACATTCACAAAGCAACTTTTTAAGTAATCTTTATGTAAAGTAAAATTCTCTCACCCTCATCACCTTCGATAGGGTCAAATCTCTGCTGAGTCTCAGTGTGCAAGCGCTTATGATGCTACATTTGTGAGGCACACTGGGAGATATCATTTGCAGAGATAATTATTTTGTGTTTAGTTTATTAACTTTTACATGTTAAGCATGTATGTAAACATTCTTTAATCATACAGTTTTTTTCTGAAATATAAATAGAATAAACAGAATTTTCTGTTTAAATTATTTTTTTAAATATAACAAAGATGAGCGATTTTGTGCCTTAAGGACCAGTGTACTGCATGATTTAGATGTTTCCTTCCACCAACCCCCCTGAATTGTAAATGATCCAGTTCATTCAAATCAATTACTTTCAAGCATATACACATCTAAAACATGCAGGACACTGATATGTAAGAAATTGAACTGCCCTGCCATGGTTAAGAGAAAATGGCTGCAAAAAATATCAGCCACACTTCACTGAAAGTGATAGCTGCTATGACATTTCAGCCCCGTTTTGTGTGCCAGCATCACAGCAGGTTTCTGCATCAAAACTACAAACAGCGGTGCACAGTACATGTTTCAAACAATCTTAATGTAGAAAATCTGAGGCTATTTGCTTTAACTCTCATTTACATAACATGTAAATGGTAAACATAAATATGAATGCATTTTCCCTAAAAGGCATGCTTGATGTCTCTTTTAAATGCTGTTTGCTCACTAGTGCTGTTATGTCTTCCTTTGCAAGCAGGTTGAGAATGGACTCCCACATTTAGCAAAAGCAAATTTGTGAAATTGCTATTATGCTTTTCTGTCCACTTGGTGAACCTCAATATATGCACTTCATTTTGAAACAGAGAGATATGTTCCAACTGTAGCCCGCTTGAAGACCTTCATACCAAATGCTACTGGAAATGGATTGAGGAGGCTGGCATGTTAGGGTTACCAGCTTCCTCTGGATAATCTAAAAGCAGGGGAAAACAATCAGGCTCCTTGTATCCTTTGAGACTTTCATGCAAATTCGGCAGGGGACACTACATTTCTGCCAAGAGTTTAATGGGGGAATCGCCATGAGGATGCAGTTTTCAAAAATATTTTGGTAGGTTACACATGTCCTTGTAACATTCATATTACCAGGATACAGATGCTCCCAGCAGAACAACATTGTGATCATGGCAATGGTTGTTTGTGTTTGCTTTTTCTACTTGAGTTCGTGTCATTGGGAATATTTCTTTATAACGTCATAAGAAGTACTTTATTGGTCAGTGGTAAGATGTTTTGGCAGATCATTGTGTTTGCTGGAGTGAATTTTATGAATGTACAGTGGTGGTAGAAAGTACATTTTTATAAATTGCTAAATGTTTCTGGTAAGGAAAAAAAGGGCACCCTCATATTTACTATATTTCTCTGTTCAATGGCAAATGAATTTCACAAATGAAGTTGAAGAAGCTTGCAAGAGGTTTAAAGAGGTTTCCGAGTTCAAATGTAGGACCTTCCAAATGCCCACAACCCCCGGGTCTGGTTGTCCAAGCAGGTTCACCCTGATAGCAGAATGCTAGATTTAAAAAAAAGTCTTTAAAAAGCCCTAAAATGTCATCACAGAACCTTTCAGCAAATTCTTGCAACTGCTGATATGAAAGTGCCTGCCTGTACAATCAGACGGAGACTGCAAACGTTTAACCTTCATGGGAATTTTGCAAGGAGGAAACCTTTGTGCTCTAAGAAAGCATGAAGGCCAGACTAAATATGATTTGGAAGTGCCATGGTTTGACAATGCAGCAGGAGCTGGTCAGCTCACTATTATAGAATCCGCCACACATTCTACATTGTATTAGAGGGTGCTTGAGGAAAATGGACCCTGCAACATGACAATGACCCAAAGCATCACAAAAACTCCACCAATGACAAGTTGAAAAATAAGAAACTAAAATTTTTTTTGGAAGAGTCAGATCTCGACGTGAGCTGACTCAGTCATGGTATTTATACCAGCATAATAATTTGTTTATTTGCCCTTCTTATCGTAGTTGAATATATATAGTCATGTCTTCATAGCTGTAATAGTTGAATTATCTTATTTAATAGGTAATTAAATAAGATTATTTTTCTTTTTTATTACACAGTTTTGCTATTTTGGCCCTCAATTATCCAATGTGTAGGTAAAGGAAGGGTAAAATTAAATTGTCCTTCTTTATTCTCCTTTTTATTGTGTTAGGTCAAAGCAAGCACACAGCCATATTGAATGCTAAAAAATTAGATACATTTTCTGCATTTGTAAAGGACACTAAATTGTGTGTGTGGGTGTGTGTGTGGGGGGGGGGTGTATGTGTGTGTGTGAGAGAGAGATAGAGCCCACATTTTTTTTTAGATAATGAAGCTGCTTTGCTGTTTGTGGCACAGTGTTAACACTGTAGGGTTAGACAGCTGCGCTTATTTGAAAACTGAACACATTTCCTTTCACATCTGTGCTCTTCGACATGCAGCACTTAACCCAACCTTACTTCCACATTTCCATGTGTTCTTTAGACAATACAGTATAATGTAGTTCTGTCATTTAAAATCACAAACATAAAACAAACTGTGATTTATGTCCTGTTCTTTGTGTACTTTAGAAATAAATGAAGGTAGTTTGCGTTTTAGCTGCAGAAAACGATACCCTTTAGCTCTGTTTCTCTTGACATCCCCCTTTCCAAAGATAGATTGTAAATAATCATTCACTTCCAGAACTACTGACTACAAAATAGAGCTCTAACCCAGTGTTACAGGTAAATAACATGATCATAAATAGTCATAGAGTTTTTAATTTTAAAGTATCTTCACATTAAAAGCTAAGCAGAGTAAGACCTTTATCAGTTTGCCTTCCAAGCTTTACAAACGTCTGCTTATGAAACTGGATTTATTTTATTATAAACAGCCACGTGGTTAAACATCAAACCCATATGTGAGGACTGATTTATTCCACAGGGAAATTAAATTGTGATCCCTACTGGATCAACTGCATGTGGCTCTTCTAAATATGCTATTACTTGGTTTTACACTGTTAAGTTTAGCCTTACAGTAATTTAATTCATATTATGTTTAGAGTGAACGCTGAGTGAATATGATTGGAGAAATGATGAGTGGTGAAGCAGGAGCAATTAAATCCATGGGGGGAATAGCATTTTTTTATTTAGAGTAACTGAAGCAGTAAACTGAAAAAATGTTCTGCAGACATTTTGCTAAATAAGTCTTTATCTAAAGTTTTCATGGATTGTGCCAAAAGGCATGAATAAAGTTTTGTTATTTTAATTCTCATTAATTTTAATATTCAGAATGTTCACAGAAATGGCAAAACTGTTGACTCGAGAAGCGTTTCTAGTGTAGTTAAACACAAATGTTTTGTTTAAAGGCAGACGAACACCTTTGTGGATGATAAAATGTGAAAATACTGAAACTTGACCCATCACTTTGTTTCAGTTTTTCTTCTTTCCATCACAACTTCTTTTCTGCAAACTCAAGCTCTGTGAGTGGCTCCACTGCTCCTGAATCGTCATACCAACCAGACAATACATCAACTGCAGGGATTCAGAAATAGTGGGAAAAAGGTGTGCAATGTCCTGAAGTGTTGTAACATAAATGTTGTACTCATTATCTGTGGTTCATTGAAATCCATTTAAAATTACTAAAGAAAATATTTTTGTGGAAGGTCTGATATAAGCACCAACAGCTATTTCATTTTCTTTATATGCTAACCAGCCACAGTAACGGGTACACCTGTTCAACTACTTTTTCACAAAAAAGTGAATCAGCCAATCGCATGACAGCTATTCAGTGCATTTAGGCATGTAGATGTGATGAAGATGAATTGCTAAAGTTCAAATTGAGCAGCAGAATCGGGAAAAAAGGGATGTAAGTGTCTTTGAATGCAACATGGTTGATTGTGCCACTTTTGGAGATACTGTATCTCAATCTCAACAGACCCAAATAAAAAAATGTATTCATTAGCAGGAATTGGTAGAACTTCATGAAGTGAAACTAATTCAGCCAACCGATTCTGGTGTGTTGGACTAGGGACACATCAAGTTGCAGTTCACTTGAACTGGACAGCCAAGGCAGGTTTGAAGTTCTGCCATACTCTTTTTCTTTTTCAGATGATGGATTTAACAGGGCTCACAAACTGGAGTTTGGGATCCTTGATTTAGATGAAAGAAAGGCCACAGTAGCTCAAAGAAACACTTGTTACAACCAAGACATTGAAAAGAAATTAAAATGCCTGAACAAACAACATCTTAAAACTAGAAGCAGTTTGGACTACAGCATCAGAAAACCACATCAACTAAGAGCAAGAAACTGAGGCAATAGTTCAGAAAGTCTGTTAATGTCACAGATTGGAAAAGCATTGCCAGCTCAGATAAATCACTATCCAGTTCAGATTTTCAACTGGAAGGATCAGAATTTGGAGCAAACAACATGAAAGCATGGATCTATTCTGCCACGTATCAACGGTTTTGGGTTATGGTAGTAGTGTAATAGTGTAGGGGATATATTCTTGGCACACTTTGGGCTCCTTAGTATCAAATGAACATTGTTTAAATGTCACAGCCTGCCTGAGTATTGTTGCTGACCATGTCCTTCCCTTTATGACCACTGTGTACCCATGTTCTGAAGTCCACTTCCAGCAGGAAAATGCACCATGTCATTAGGCTGAAATCATCTCAAAATGTGTATAGTAAAGTGGCCTGTGAGTGTATTTTGATATGTTTACATATTCACATTTGGGCCTCCAAGATCTGCTAACTGGGACTGCTTTACATCAGGCCTTTGTGTTCAGTGAATTGGGAGACTTGCTATTCTACCACTTCACTAACAGAGGAAAAATTGGTTTAAACAATGTACATTGCTGGCAAGTGATAAGTGAGATGTTGATGTGACGTGTTGTGTGAATGGTTTTATAAATATACCAGCAGTGAAAAGCTGCAGGGCAGGCACTTTTATGTGAGGGTGATTCACATAATATTCAATACCCATAAAGCTCAACCAGCCTCTAAATCGATCTACACACTCAGGAAATGACACAAAATTGCCATGAAGCATCTGACACAAGCAAAATGGATCTGTTGCAAATGTAGCTCTACAAGTAGTTTTGGAAATATAGTCCTGTGTGTTTCTCCAGCTGGCTTTAAAAATGACTAATGTGCATTGAAACCCATGTGTCTGAATATGAAAACGTTGGAAACAATATAACACATGGCTCCCAAAGCTCTAAAGCTCTAAAGCAAGAAACGCCTCATTGGAAATTAATGAAATCAAGGAAAAATGGTCAATAAAAGCAAATGACAGTCCTGTGGTTGATTTATAACTTCAGGCTTGAAGTGCAGAACAAAAGTACTTTTTATTAGGCTACGTGCTTCCAGCTATATGAGAGCATAGGTCACTTTTTACCAATAGACAACTGAATTTGACTGGATTGCCATAGAGTTTTAATTAAACTGGACTGTAATCTGAATCTCAACCTGAATAATGATTGTATTGTATTGGAATGGATTATACTGATTTGAATCAAATTTAGACCCAAACAGATTATAGCTAATTGAATATTTCTCTTGCAAAATGCCCGGAGATGACATTTTTTGTGAACTGGCACTATATAATTAAACTTAACAAAACCAAAAAGCTGAAACAGATATGAACTGTTTTGTGTGCATGGTATAAATTGTATGTGACTGAGAAAAATAAATTAGCACAGAAAATTAGCACAAATCTAACGGTTTTCATTAACCAAGAGACTTTGTGAGTTGTTCTGAGATGTGTTATGGCCTGAACTGACAAGAATCCCTCTGGATCTGACCAGCAGCTCTTCAGAAAAAGAAGGTTGATTTGTGCAAGAAATGTCAGAGCAGATCTCACCTATCTGCCTTTAAAGGTAGTTATTTTGTATAGAAACACCGCTGTCACAGTCTGTCAAATGAACCTGTTTGCAGTGCAGCCCACAGATCTCCTCCAGCAACATAGATGATGACGGTGGTTTTACATGGACAAAGTCTAAAAAACATTGACAACAAACTTCAACTTTTTTAGACATTTTTTCTATGTTATGTTATTTTGAAGTAATCCTAAATAA
The DNA here is from genome assembly GCA_036173005.1 of Crenichthys baileyi. Lineage (NCBI taxonomy): Eukaryota > Metazoa > Chordata > Actinopteri > Cyprinodontiformes > Goodeidae > Crenichthys > Crenichthys baileyi. The sequence continues at coordinate 416,593 of JAHHUM010000054.1, read as the reverse complement.
TAATTTAATAAAACAAACCTTATGGTAAACATTTTGCTGTTGTTTTCTAATCCATTTAAAACAGAACAATCAACCAAATATGGACCATCTGTAGCCATTTACAATGTTTTGGTCATTCATGTATAGTGGTTTATGTGTAGTCATGTCTCTCATGGACCCAAAACTCACTTGGAAGTTACTTTAGATAAAAATCTCTGCTCGATTACAAAATGTAAGTGCAGCCGTTAGTTGAGTTTTTCACCCTCCTGTGAACCCTTTTTGCATTCAATTCAATTCAATTCAATTCAGTTTATTTATATAGTTCGTACCCATCTATCCTGATGACTCAGCCCTTGTTCGGAGAAACATCCTGACAGATGAAATTTATCATTTAAAATAAAAAATATCCATTAAGAAAGCATATTTACACTCATCTGCCAATTTACTAGTAACAGGTTGTGAGTACCAGGTTGGAAGAGCTTTTTGCTTTACAGTTGCCCCAATTCTTCATGGTATAGATTCAAAGAGATGTCAGAAACATTCCTGAGAGAAACTGGTCTAAATTGACATCATAGCATCGTAATGCAAAAATCCCATTTCATCAAGTCCTACAGGTCCCCTTTTGAATCGAGATCTAGTTACTGCGGATGCCTTTGGAGTACAGTGACCACATCGCCATGTTCAGGAAACCAATTTAAGCTAATTTGAGCTTTGTGACATGGTGCATTATCCTGCTGGAATAGCCATTGGAAAATGGGTACACTGTGGTCATAAAGGGATGGATATGATCAGCAACAATACTCAGGTTATGGTGTTTAAAGACAACTCAGTTGGTACAAAGGTCCCCAAGGGGCTAAATGGGCCCCATGATGCTTGGTTTAAACTTCACCAAGTTCTCTTCACCACATCTAAATGCACTAAATTGCTGCCATAGAATGCCTATATTAAACAGATGTATCGAACAAAGTAAGCAGTAAGTGCGTTTCAAACTCTAAGTTAAACTGAAGTAAAAGAGAAAAGTTTTGGGTTGGTTTCACAACATTTCCATTTTGAAATATATAAAAAAATTAGGAGCATCTTAAAACTGAAACTGATTTAATTTGCTCAGAAGTTCTGGGTAGCTGAGTAGCTGGGTAGCTCCTAAAAGTAAAATATGGAGTCATTTCACATTTAGAATAGTAAAGATGAAAAACTGTTGGCTTAGTGTTGTGCTGAACAACGGGTGTGGGATTGCTATGTATAGAAAACATTTTAAATCTATTACGTGACAGAGTGTTCAGATCCAGTAAGAGGTGGTAGAAGGAAAAAAAGAGACTTCAGTTGACAGCATTGAGGACAGAGTCACAATGAATGATATTAAAACCATCGATTCAGCTCTGTTCCTCACAGCATTTGGTCTTAAAATGTTCTGTTTATTGTTCCCCCCAAACACTGAAATTGAATTTCTGCCCTTGGCTCTGATGCATAACAAAAAGTGTATAACCTGAAAGAGTTTAGAAACTTTCTGTCAACACTGAATCTATTTCATTGCAATCTACAAATGTTTCATTATCAGTCTCATAAACGTGCATCAGTATGCAGCCCTGAAGCTGTTACTATGATTGCTGTTCTTTTCCTCCATCTGACCGTGCACCGTGGTAATTACCCATCCTTCTACTGAACCGTAGAAGCAACATTTAGTCATTCACTCATGTGTGAAAACGTACATAAATATATGCTTTTATGAATAAGATTTTCAAGCACTATTGATAATGACTATGTTGTTTTGTACTGCTTTGGCCCATCACTCATCTTTATTCACTGACAGGGTATATTTGAACTTCAGTAGAGCCGCTGCCGCGTTGCATGAACTCATTAATTGCAGAATTGAGCTCACAGCCATCACACTGCAACAACCAATAGGGGTAAAACTGTGCAGCATTGTGTCTCAGGGTGAGGATGAAAATTTCCACTCACCTGAAAAATAGGGACTGTATCTTTATCTTATGGTTTACCTTTTTTTACAAGCTGGTTTAGTGATCCTGTGTTTTCTGACCATATGCCTGTTATATGTTATATGAAATTAACCTGTCCTGCACCAAAGCTAAACCCTGCGGTGCAGCTTGGCCTTGTGGTGTTTTTAACTCTTCCACTGCTGGTCAGTTTTTATCTTTTTTTATCAGAGCATCCCAGAGACTGTGCAACAAAACTAAGAATCTCAGCTCATGATTTTACTCCACCCACAAAACTGTTCAGGATTCTGTGGCTCTATTAAAAATCAGGCACCTAGAACCAAGTCTTAGACCTGGTTAAATGATGACACTTGGGCTACCAGAAGACAGCGTCGAAGAGCTGATCGCAGATGGAAAACAAATTACAGGTGTCATTTCAAATGTCAAAGGACTGCTGGCTACATTACCAGAACATTGTAAAAAGCGCCAAAAGAGAACACCTGTCTAATGTGAATATATTAAATGGTCAAAATCCGTTTGTTTTTATTTTAAATTATTAATTTTGTTCTTCATGCCCCACACACAGACTGTATTGAACCTTTGCCTGATGCATGTGAAAACGCTTTGCACTTTTTTATTGAGAAAGTCACTTCCATCAGGACCCAGATCTCACCTTCAGCTCTTGGCCCCTCATTCTGTGTGCCCTGCTCTGCTATTTTTGACCGCTTTTAAGCTAAGACTTTTTCGTCTCTGCAGAAAGTGGTTAGTTGTTTAAAGCCAACAGGTTCTCCAAATTATTCTATTTTAACAATGTATTTTTGTCAACTGACTCTGGTGACTGTGTTGTCCTGGTGCGGGGCATCAGCGGTGCAGCTCTAGACCTGTTTAGCCAGGCGTATCTTCTGTGTCTGCCTTGGTGACTATGGTGTCCCGCAGGGCTCAGTTTTAGACCCCCTCCTGTTCATGCTGTACCTGCTCCCTCTTGGCTCTCTTTTTAGAAAATATGGGATCTCCTTTCATTGTTATGTGAATGATACCCAGATAAATCTCCCCCTAAAAAAAGGACTCCAACTCTCTGAGCCCTCTATTTTCATGTCTGGATGACATAAAAGCCTTGCTGGCTCTCAACTTTTTACTGAGAAAAAGACTGAGGTGATGGTCTTTGGAAGCTCTACTGAGACGCCCAGTGTAGATGTTGCTTCCTTGGCTAAGCACATCAGGCAATCTGTTGAAGCTGAACTTAAGTTAGAAAATCACATCAGAGTGGTTGTTAAATCCAGTTTTTTTCAGTTTGAGGCAGCAGACTAACGTAAAGCAAAATCTTTCTCAGCTGCATTTTCAGACTGTAATCCACACCCTTGTTACCTCTTGGCAGGATTACTGTGTTAAAAAAGGAATCAGTGGTTCCTGTATTTCTCAGCTTCAGAGGGTACGGAATGCTGCTGCACAATTTTTAACTGGTACACAAAGGTTTGACCACATTTACTTCATTTTAACCTTCCTGTACTGGCTGCCTGTACATTTAGGGATTCATGTTAAAATTCTAGGTGTTTGCTTTAAAAGCTCTTAATGGCTTTGCCACGCCTTACCTGTCCGGGCTGCTTCATCCCTGCACACCCTCATGTTCCCTTAGGTCGGCTAATCCCCTGCTCCTGAGGGTGACAAAGACAAAGCGTATTCTCAGAGGAAACCTTTGCTTTTGCTGTAGCAGCACCTACTTATGGAACTACATCAGACTGGCCTCTTCCATGTCTGCTTTGAAATCCTTTCTTAAAAAACATCTCTGCTCACTGGCCTTTGACACCATTTGATATGCTTGCTTTTATTTTTTTTTTACTTACTAAATTTTGAATTTATCTTTTTCCATTTTGTTTCATTCTGACTGATTGTATGATTCATTTATTATTTTATTACATCACTGTTCTATTTATTTTCATGTACTATTTATTGTGTTATTGGTTAATTATTGTATCATGTTACTGCTGTTTCATTTATTCTGGGTACACCACTTTGGTCCTGTCTGCTTAAAGTGCTCTACAAATAAAGCAGGTATGGTATGGTATGGTACAGTTTGTATTCTGCTGTTTCATAGGAGTAAATCTTCTGCATTCAGAACTGTGATTAGCTTTGTTCCCTTGGTCTCTACTGGCATGCTCACCAGATAACATTTTTTTAACTTTGTGTACTGTTACATATTTTATATCTTTTAATTTACAAGATAAAGTACATAGTGTACATAATCAGTTATTACTCCAAGACTAATCAATATTCAAACACTGTGTCCATGGCCAGTGCTGCGTTTGCTACTACTTACTGCTGTTCCAAATGAATACGTTTTCCAGTCGCCAGCCCTCTGCTTATCTTCGAGTGAAAGTCCTGTATCTATCAGCAATGAGATTAAAACTCCTCAGTGGTGAAATATCCTCTTTTCTGTTCTGGCGTTTATCATTTATTAATGACTGCAATTGTTTCTGGCACCAGTGAGTGCGGCAGCCCAGACGTTGGATATTAAATCACTTAATCACCCTGAATGAAGGCTGCAGTTTCCTTGCCATCAGACATCTTGAGAGAGTTTACTCACTGGTGCTTTTCATTGTCATTTAGCATCAGAGCAACTTTAGCACTTGAGAAGCCCTTTTCTCTAAATACCCTCTTACTTCTGAAAATCACATTTTTGTATATTTTCATTTGACCACAGTTTCTCAGCACTGGAGGTGTCCCTCATAAGAAAAGTGGAGTCGTCCCTCTCCTTTGATTGAGACATAAACCCATGTTTAGGTATATGCAAAAGGTTAGAATTTACTGATCTTGTCCTGTATTTATAAATATATTTTGAATTTCATTTTTAATATCAGTGATTTGAAATATGTTATTGGTAACTCAGCTGTTAATAGCTATATATTTCTCACATTTTGTCACAACTATAAACTTCAATGTATTTTACTGGAATTATGTTTAATAGAACAACAAAAGGCAGGGCAAAAGTTGTGCAGTAGAAGTGAAAAAACATGCTTTTATTTATAAATAGAAATCCGAAAAGTGTGACAGTCATTTGTATTCAGCCACCTTTACACAGATTCCCACTTCATAAAATCCAATGCAAACAGCTGGCTGCACTTAAGTAGTTAATAGGTCCCAGTTGTATGTAATATAAACCAAGTATAAATACAGCTTTTCTATCAAGGCCTCAGGGGTTTGTTAGAGAACATTACTGAACATACAGCATAATAAAAACTAAGGAATAAAGCAAACAGGTCGGAATAAAGTTGAGAAGTTTTAGGTAGAGTTGGGTTTAAAAACAATAGCCAAAGCTTTGAACATCTCACAGAATCCAATCATCAATCCATCATCTGAAAAAGGGAAAGAGTATGGCAGAACTTCAAACCTACCATGGGCGTCCACAACAGAGAGCATTAATCAGAACAGCAGCTACAAGGCCAGTGGTAACTAATTTGTTAATACAACTATTAGGCATGCAGTCAGAAATCCATCCATCCCTTTTCTTCCATACAAGGTAACGGGGGAGCTGGTGCCTATCTCCAGCAGTCTACGGGGCGAGAGGCAGGGGACACCCTGGATAAATTCCCAGTCTCTGCAGGGCAATACAAAACAAACCATGCACACACCCATTCACACCTAAGGGCAATTTAGAGAGACCAATAACCTAACAGTCATGTTTTTGGACTGTGGGAAGTAAGGCGGAGTACCCGGACAGAACCCACGCATGCACGGGAAGAACATGCGTGGGTTCTGTCCTTACAAGACTAACCCAGACCAGAACCGAGAGCCAACAGACGTAGACAGGAAGGAAGACTATGACGAGGGTAAGACAAGGACATCTATGACGAGGATCCAGCCGGGAACAATGAACACAAACAGGCATATATACAAAAGAGAACAGCAGGGGAAACCATTGAGAGACGAGACCAGACAATCAGGGAAGACTAGGCACAGGAGGGAAAACAGAGACCAGACCAGGAAAAAAAACAAAACACAAACACAGACACATGACAGCATGACAAATTAGGGACAGAAACATCAAGTTCACCTTACGAACACTTCAAAGACTACACAAAAATAAAAAATACTAAAATAAACTTAATCAGGAAAGAAAATATTAATTTGGAGCTGAACTTTTCTTTCCTTTCTGATGGTTGGCTTTTATACCGTCCCACTCATGCATAAGAGTTTTGTTAGTGCGGTTGCCATCATTTACTCTAAGTGGAATCTAAATGGGCAAATTATGACTGAGCCTCAGTTTGAAACCACTTTTGTGGCCACTGCTAAAGCACTACTGAATGCTTGAGTTTTTTCATATTCAATGAATGGTCCATATTTTCCTAAGCACTACATGAGGTCACGAAGACTGAAACATACCTGCAGGTTTATTTTGGCTGTATGTGTATATATGGAAAACATCAGCATGAAAGACCATGTTATAGCATGTAATATGAGAGACTATTCAGGAGACAAAAAGGTATAAAGAACATAGCAGCTATCATTCCCATTCCTTTAATTTTTTCTCAGCAACTCAACTTTGAAAATATGTAATGCTGTATTTATTCTCATGATTTGCCAAGAGTGATCTGTTCAAAAAGCTAAACGGGTGATTGAGTGGCCCTTTGACTGTGAATTCTCACATGAAAATGAACGGAATATTAACTGTGATGCCTAGGGACATGTATCCCATACCAGCAGTTTAAAATGCAAAGGGAGCTAGATAAGCCCAGCTATCGAATTGAGGAGATGAGAGGAGATAAAAAAAGAAGTTCAAATACAGGCACATTCTGATAAAACCTGATAAGGAATCAATTAGCTGCAGCAAACATCTTTGTCATCTAAAGATCTAAATTAACAGCCTTTGGGGTATTTCTGTATTCTAGAGTTGTTGCTGTCTATCTGTGTACACAGTGTTCAGCCTCTTAGCTCAAAAGAGACTTTTACATTCATCCTCTGTCTAGTGGTTGAGTTTAGCGACTATACAAGGAAGACATTTCAGCCCCTTGTACCTTGGATCTTACTCTTTCGCTCATAACATATATCTCATGACCACAAGAGAGGGTAGGAACATGACATAGAGCTTTGCTAGGGTTGATATTCGTATGGCCTCAGATAATGGACCTGTGTCTCTACTTGTCCTGTTAGATCAAAGTGCTGCATTTGACAGTCAATCACAATATTCTCTTAGAAATGCTTGAACATTCTGTGGGGATCAAGGGAACAGCATTAGGCTAGTTTAAATCTTATTTAAACAGATTCCAGTTTGTTCATGTAAATAATAAATCTTCGTCACACTCCAGGTTTTTTTATGTGGAATACCACAGCGTTCTGTACTTGGGTCAATTCTCTTTACTATAAACATGCTTCTAATTGGTAAAATTATCAGACAGCATGGCATACATTTCTACTGTTATGCTGATGATACTCAGCTATATTTATCCATAAAATCTGATCAATCCAATCAGTTAGGTAGACTGCAGGCATGTCCTAAAGACATAAAAGCCTGGATGACTTTAAATTTTCTGCTTTTAAATTCAGATGAGACAGAGGCTGTCGTCTTTGAACCAGAATCTTTGAAAAAGAAACTTAACTGGTCAATCACTTAATCTGGATGTCACTGAAAAGACCTCTGGTAATAAAGAGCTTTGGTCTTATTTTTGACTAGGACATGTCATTTGAATCCCATATTGAACATGTTTCTAGATTTCCAGAGGTTTCTAGACCTCTGGAATATTGCCAAAATTAGAAATATCCTATCCAGGAGTGACGCTGAAAAACTAGTCCATGCATTTGTTACTTCCAGGTTGGACTGTTGTAATTCTTCAGGATGAACACAAAATGCAGTAACAAGCTTTCAGCTAATCCAAAGAGTTCTGATGAAAATAAAAAAGAGAGGTCATATTTCTCCTATTTTAGCTTCCCTTCAATGGCTTCCTGTTAAATGCAGAATAGCATTTAGAAAATTCTCATTCTCACATTAAAAGCCCTTAATGATCTAGCTCCATCGTACATCAGAGATCAGATTTTTCCATATATTCCTAACAGAGCACTTTCTTTTCAGACTGCAGGTTTACTGGAGGTTCCCAAGAGTCTCTAGAAGTAGAATAGGAGGCAGATCCTTTAGTTATCAGACTCCTCTCCTGTGGAACCAGCTCCCAGTTTTAGTCCATGAGGCAGACACCCTGTCTACTTTTAAGGCTAGGCTTAAAACTTTCCTTTTGATAAAGCTTATAGTTAGAGTGGCTTAGATTATCCTGGGCTATTTCTGTAGTTATGCTGCTATAGGTTTAGGCTGCTGGAGGACACTTTTCCTTACTCTGCTACATTCTCTTACTAATCTCAAATTTAGCATTATTTGCAATTATCTCAGCTTTTTACTTTATGTTCTCTTTCTGTTTTCATAGAAGCTACATCTGGCCTGGCGTTCTGTTTAGCTGTGACACCTAGCATCGGCATCGGCAGAGCCACTGCTTCCATCACCTATATTATGACAGGCCATGTTACACTTGGCCCTGTCTTTCAGTGTTTAACCCTGTCTCTCTCCTAGACATAGCTATTGGCTGGGCTTTTACTGCGACTGTAATGAGGCCCCAATTCATTGATGCAACTCCCACTTTTTCCTACCGTCATTCCTTAAATGGACACCACTATCCTAGAGCTTCTCCAGTTAAGGAGCATTTCACCTGGCCCATTCAAGAACCATAATCTCAGTATTAGAAGAGCTGACTTTCATCCCAACTACTTCAAACTCTGCTGTGAACCATACCAGTGCATATAGAGTTTACCAGCTTTTACCTTATGTTAAAATGAACGTATTGCGAAAACTGATATAATTTTTCACAGCAATGTTTACCTGTCTGCACCCAATTTGATAGGAGCTCAGTTTTTCTTAAAAAAGCTAATGGTCATGAACATATCACTCACTCGTTCTCTCCACATGCAAAATCTGTTTAAGGTGTGAGGCAGTGTCTAATGCCCCTTTTCCACTGGCTCGATATGGTCCTACTCGACTCCACTCGGCTCTCTATGTGAGCGTTTCCGTTACAGTCCTTTCCTTAGCGGTGCCTACTTTATTGGTCCCTGCTCCTGAGCAGATATGCCCAGGGCTGAGTAGGGACTACATGTGACGTGAACAGACTGCTATTCCCTAATTGGCCGTGGGAGGAGAAGAAATGAGAAGGTTTTCGTTAAGACAGTGCAGAGTTAATAAAACTCAAGAGCAACTACAATAATATTAAGGACCACAGGGGCCGGAGAAAGTCATACATGTAATTTTACCATTTATAGATCATAAATAATGTCTGAAGGCTGACAGAAAAGAAAAAAGGAAACATCAGCTTTCTGAATTTCACATGCAGAGCGATGTATTTAATAACATCCCAAATCAGCTGATCACAAATAAAATCAGCTGTTCAGAGGCACAAACATTTCCCCCAAAACACACAAAACAATACCACCATGAAACAATGTGTTTGGTTTGGACATTTATTGATGGTCCTTTTGCGCCTATAAGTCCTTGTCCTCGTTGTTGCCATTAATAAGACAAAAACTTCCTCATAAAGCCTAAAATTGTAACTTCTTCAGGTAAACTTACGAGCTTTACCATCCAGACAGTAGGGTCTCTCCTCTCTGCTTCTCCTGCCACACCCCCTCACATCAGAACCCCTACGCCGTATTATATAAGTTCTGGCTGGGCTGTGTTTCAGATAATTATCCTAGGTGATCATTTTATACATAAATAACATAACACATTCTTGCATATATATTAATACAAACGTTGTTAGTATTTAGTTTATTTATGTTTTGATTTTCTATTTATTTTTCATCATTTCACGCAGATTACTTTAATGTGACAATGTAACAGAGTAACCTTAATAGCAGCACAGCACACTACACTTCAGCCACCATAGCCTCAGTGGAAACACAACAGTTACCGTTCAGAGTAGAGCGAAACTGAGTGGTGCAGAGTTGCGCCAACTAAAACGTGCCTGTGGAAAAGGGGCAATAGTGGCAATGGTATAAATTGACAATCTGTATACAAATTACAGAATGTCGGAGTCAGATATGTTACAATATGAGAAAAAAACACTTATTTCTTAAGGAAAAAACAACTGTTAAACAACTGGAACTTTTTAAACAGCGTCATCATAGAGGAGAAAGGTGTCAGGTCAATGCTATGAATATTCCTCAGATTTTGTGAACACAATGGTTTGGCTGATAATCATAAAAAAGGATGAAGAAAAGTTTGAAAACTCGCTGGGGACTGCAGCCTGCTGCACGACTCAGACCAACATGCTCAAGGAGACGTCAAGGCACCATACAGTGCATGCTGTATATGCAGAGCTAATAGACAAGGGATTGAGGTTGTCTTGAGTTCTATATTGAAAAAGTTCTTAAATGAAAAGCAGGTCAGATTATGGACTTTCTTATTATTAAGGCCATTGACAAAGGGTTTGTTTGTTCGTGGTTTTGTAAAACAGCTTCTTTCTGATCTTGGTGCTGTTTTCTTTTAGGCTATGGGGAGTTTTATCTCGGACCATTTTGCTTCAAATATTGTTTCAAGAATTTTGTGGCTGCATTGTACTGTAGTCTTTGATGCCTTTAATGAGTTCTATATCTAAATAAAATACGGGGTGTGTTTAAAAGGCTTGGTCTACTTTCTCATATGCTGTTTAGTTGTTTTTCTCTGATTAGTAATTAATAATTTTGTGCTCTGGTCAGTTGTAAATATGCATGCTCTTTGTGATTACATTGATTTGTATTTTTCACAAAACACTAACTATTGGTTGTTTTTTGCATATATAGGTTTTCCAGGCTAATGTAGTGTTTTCAGACTGAGCACCCAAACTGCAGCAGAAGTTTTGTTTCGGAATTGGATTGGTTAAAACTTATTTCCACTGATGGATGAGAACACAGCTGTAGGGTGTGTTATTTTATTTGCTTGTTGAAGGAGGATGGGCTGGATGGTCGTGCACTGTTGCCTTGTAGCAAGAAGGTCCTGGGTTCAAATTTTGACCTGGAATCTTTTTCATGGAGTTTACATGTTCTCCGCTTGCATGCTTGGATTCTCAGAAGGTGCCCAGGTGCTTCCTCCCACAAATTAATGTTACCATGTTACATTTATTGGTCTCTCTAAATTGCCTTTAGGTGGGAGTGTGTGTGTGTGTGGGTTGTTGTCTGTCCTGTGTCTCTCTGTGTTGTCCTACAATGGACTGGCAACCTATCTAGGGTGGACCTCACCTCTCGCCCCCCCGATGACTCTGATAAAAACAGATTTTAAATATTGCAATGTATGTCATAGACTGAGACAAAGCACAAATATATCAAGATATTATATTTGGGTCGCATAACACAATGCTGGTGCACACTGCAGATTTCTCCCAAATGAGACAGTTACAGAGACTTTCACTCTGACACTGAAGTTTATCCTCAACAGAAGATGCCAAAAGAAATACATAATCTAATAATCAGCTCATTTGTACAGCACCACTTCACCACAAATCTCATGTGAAGGCCAGTAAGTCAGTCAGTCATTTTCTATACCGCTTCTTCCATAGTGGGTCGCGGGGAAGCTGGTGCCTATCTCCAGCAGTCTATGGGCGGGAGGCGGGTACACACTGGTTACCAATCCATCGCAAGGCAACACACAAACAACCAAGCACACACTCATTCACACACCTAAGGGCAATTTAAAGAGACCAATTAACCTAACAGACATGTCTTTGGACTGTGGGAGGAAGCCAGAGTACCTGGTGAGAAACCTCATGTGAAGGCAATTCACAAAAATAAATATTCAACTTCTGGGAGAAAAAATACGCATAACGCAATGTGCAGGTTGTGCAGATCACTCTAAGAGGTTCTGGCAAATACTAAAAAGTTGGGAAAGAAGTTTTGATGTGATGTGCATTTACGTTCTGTACACGTTATATTTATTATAGGAAATTGACGTTTTACTGCCTGCTTAACTTTTTGTTCTTATATGTTAAAACGTTTGCATTCAAGGAATAATGAAATGAAACACTAAAAGAGCCTAAAACAGAAATAAAAATGTTACGACCCAACTTAGGCAGGGGTAGTGGGAAGTAAACATTTAAACCAGATGTTATTGGTTTTGTGAAAGAAAAGAGCAGTTTATTGCTTTTCAGTTAAGGTTTCTCTTTTTCTTGACAAAATACAAACAAAAGGAGGGTACTTAACAACTACAAACCATTAAAAAGGAGGTAAAACCCAAAATACCAAATTAACAACAAAATACACAAAAACCATTAATTTAACTAAAAAAAATCCGACAATAGTCAAGACAAGAAGCTAATTTGCCAGTGGTTCGTTCTTAAAACAAGTTTGACAAAAAAATGGGACTGAAAAGCTTTAGTCCCTTTTTAAAGTAAACAAACAACTCAAAGAAAAGCTTAACAAGCTTTCAACAAACTCCGTAGAGCCAAGTTAGAAAAAGGTTCTAACAATCAAGCAAGCTAACCAACAAGCAAGCATGCAAACAACCAAAGTCAATGGTTTATAGACACCCGGAACAAACGAGGCGAACTGTTCAGTCTAAATCACAGCCGCCCTTAATGGCAACTGCAAAGAGTTTATATAGGGTGATCTCTTCGGTGATTGGCGGCGCATTGGCGGAAACAGGAAATGAACAGTCCAACATAAGCTCCCGGGGACATCCTTTAGGAGGAGTGCAGAGCGCCCAGGAAGATCCGAGTCCAACAGGAACAACAAAGAAGAGAGCATCCAGCGAAGAAGAGAGTAACCAGGGGGTGTCCAGCAGGAGGAGAGAAGAAGAGATCCGAGCCCAACAGAAACAGCGCTACCAACAGCAATGAAGAAAACGGAGCTTTGCAGCGACACCGGCCGGCCAGTCTGTTGAAAAGGTTACAAAACAAAACAAACACATACGGCCACCAGTCATAACAACAAAATTAATTGAAATGCAAATTAATTCAGATTGAGTTTCTTCCTGTTCTGCTATTTACAGTCTACTCGCACCTGTAAAGATGATCATGAGGAAAGCAGTGGCTCCATACTCCTCGACTGTGAGGTGCACAACACAATGCTGGGACCAATTCTATCTCGGCTCTTGCGGATAATAGCTGGCTTGAATCCTGATCAGGACCCATGGTGCCGTGAGCAACTGAGAAGGATGATCTGATTCCCAAATGCAATTCTCTGGCATGAGCGTTTTGACAGATCAATTACACTATCTTTCCCATGCCACCAGTGGTATGACGGTTGGTTGATAAAAAGAAGCAGCCATAAGCTTGCAGATGAATAGCAATTTGGTCCTCTGGGTTGTCGAAAACTGAAGAAAATGAAACCAAGGATGTGGTGTTTGTCTGGGCATAGGGTTACACATTATCAGGTCTTTGAGAAGCAGGCAGAGGCTAAATAGGGGCTCAGCACAGATATCATTGGTGCTATTGTCTAGGCTATTGTATCTGCATCAATGTGGTGAATGCATGTGGACAGCAAGAAGTATGGAAACATCTCAGACATTATTTCCGAATGACAGCCGTCATCACACTGTGGGAGAGCATGACATTAAACACTGAACGTATGTGTATTGAAGTGATGAGAGACACTTGTGTGTGTCAGTGTTGTTTTGTAATTTCTGTTATTTCTTGTGAATGTAAAGCCTTGTGATGACTGCAGAGTTTTGACTATATATCTGTCTTAAAGTTCTCTCCTTGTCCTTGCATAACTTGGTTGTCTAGGGCAGGTGAGGTTTTAGCTCTCAACTTGGAGTATCCTTAGGCTATATAATAAACAGAGGAATAAACAATACTTTTAAAATTAATATAGAAAAGATTTGTGCCCCTAGAGATTTCTTGTTTTTGCCCTTTGTCACACTTGAATATTTCAAATCGCCAAAGATGTATTATAAGACAAAAGATAAATGTTATATTCAGTGGGGTGCTGCCCTCCCTGATAAAAAGGGGCAAATGTAAAATATATTTTTACAAATTATGTTTTATAAATAATAGGCCTATATCAGTTTTACTTACTAAAGTGTGTCTCGATGTAATATGAAACATATATAAACTACATTTCCCTCCTACTGATATTCATTCACCAGTGAATTCCCACAGACACACTCGTATGTTTCTATCATAGGACACTGTTCAGAGTGCCCCAGCGGTGCAGTCGAATAGCCAATTGTGTAAAGTAGCCAGGGCAAATGAATAAATATATGGCCACTCAGTGTCGCAGAATTTCATGGAATTGGGGCACTGAAAATATCGCCCCTCGCAGGTTTAAAAAAAAAAACGCTTGTCAATCAGAAGGATGATGGTGAATTTAACGAGCGAGGTGCAGCTTTCATTGAATTCGGTGAGATCCTTATTTATCTACCCGTTCTCAGGACAGTGGAGGTGAAAAGTTCGGGTTAAGGAGCTGGGACCCGACAAGCCATTATCATCAACCAGCAGACCAAGGAGAATAATAAGTCTACAACCAGGGTTTTTGCAAGAGTTGGTTCAAGCAAAAGTCTTGGCTGACCGGCTGTGGAATAACCAATACACTTTTCTGTTTTCCCTGCGTTCTTTTTAAAAGTGGCAAACGTGATTTGACGTGGACACAGACAGGACAAACCGACTTGAAGCGTCTTTCTGAACGCATTAAGAAGCATGAACAATCAAGAGTTCACATGGAAAACTGTGTCAAGCTAGCTAGGAAAGATTAGCATAGTGGCACAGCTGGATGACAGACACCATGTTTCGGTAAGCAGACTGAAGAGGTACATGAAAGGGATTCTCTGCCTTCACTCATCTTCTTCCACAAAACCAAGTTCTCAGCCTGTTCCCCACTCTGACGTCACCTCAGCTGCTGCTTCTCCACCTGTTTCTCTGCACTGCAGAGCTACGAGTGGTAATCTGTGACCTGAATATAAATCCTGTCTTCAGTTCAGCTATTCATTGAGAACACTACCAGTGCAGCGGTGGCACATGGGTAAAACCCCCGGCTCGTCGACCTTTGCTGCATGTCTTCCCCCTCTCTCCACTCCTTTCATGTCAGCTCTCAAAAATGAGAAAATAAAGGCCACTACTGCAGCTACAAAACAATGGTTGTGGCCAAATGTTATAGTCCTCAGTGTTATTTATTACTGAGTAAATTTAGGGTGTATTCACACCTGCCATGTTTGGTCCTCCTTAAATGAGTTCATTTCTCTCTTTGGAGTCTGCCTTAAAACAAACCCCGGTGCGGTTCGCTTCTGGTGTGAATACGAACTGGCCTCGATCTACAGGAAACATACACCTTTTTGGCAGGCATCATGGGAAAAATTTGTCCTTTGAGTGTTGCTAACTCTACTACTGCAGGGATGCTACAAATAATGAGCCATAGACAGACCTGAAGCAACAACGAGACAGGACTGTGCCTCTTAGATATTTGGGCAGGTGCATACATAACCCAACTGCTAGAAAAGACACACAAGAATGCAGTCGTATTCAGCAAGAGGGATAGCCGAGTTAAAGTAAAAAAAATTACGAACCTATCTAAAGGTACGAGATGCATTAAACGATAGTTTTCTTCCAGTTTCAGGTCTGTGCTTTGTTGTGCCCTTTTGCATGCAAAATGAGTGGACTGAGCACAGAAGCGCCAGTGCAGGTAAATCAGCTAATAAGATGGGTCATTAGCCTGCTCTTGAAAACATCAACATTTTGAGAAGCTTAATAGTGGCCTGTTTTATACATTTCAAAATCACTTTTGTTGTGTGTTTGGTCTCATTATACTGCTGAAGACCCAGTGGTGTCTTCAGCAACACTGTTGATTTTAGGTGAAGTTAAAGAATGTGCAGATAGTGCTTCTTCTTGGAATTAATGAGGCACAAAGCATGATGTTGCCACCATCAATGCCTAAGAATGTATTCAGTGTGTAACACTTGAAAGCCTCACTTTGACTACTACAAATATTATTCTTGTCATTTTGGCCAAGAAGCCCAATCTTTTTGTTTTTCTTATCTGACCCTAAAACTATTCTCCAAAGGGCATTTAGCTTGTCAACATGCAAATTGAAGTGATGTAAAATTTGCTTTTCTCTAGACACTGACACAGGTGGTCCAGCAATGACCAGTATATGGTAGGCTTTAGCTTTGATGGTTAATGGGTTGTTCATGAACATGTGGGCCAGACAGTTAAAACTTGACAACACGACTGGTCATTCCAAATGTACAATGATAACAAAGGTACATTTAGCTGGTTTTGGATAAATCAGGGAATATTAAGGTTCTGGAATGTCTTTCCCAAAGTCTTGACCTCAACCATGTTGAACATTTCTGGACTAATAGCCTAATAGCTGAGTTTGTGCATGCAAACCAACTACGTGAAATTAAGTGGATAAACTAATTGATGGGATGTATGTATATATTTGAGCCTGTATGTATAGTTCTAATTCTGTGTTAATTTGTAAAAATCAACCATAAAGTGAAACATGTGCATCCAAGTCACTGATGTAGTTTTATCATCATTCAAGTATGAATAAACAGATAAATAAAAGGTTTAATGTCGTGCTTTTCAATCATTAGCAAATGATTTTGAGATTGATAGCTATGATGAATGTATGTAAACTTATCACTGGAACAACACATAGATTTGTGAGCTATCCATATCTAAACATGACTTCTCCTGTGTCGCAGTCTGGAGTTCTACCCTGAAGCCTCTGTCTGTGATAATTACACAGTATCACACCCTGGGTTTATGTTATTAAAGAAGCACCAGAGACTGATGGAGCATACTGTATTTTTAGAGTTCAGGTTGCCCTTTTGTCCTGATGCGCACCCCTCTGGGTAGGATGCTTTAGATCTGCAGCTGCTAGGGGATGCTTTCTGTTGTTTGAAAAAGAAGTGCTAAAACACCAAGAACAATTATAGGAAATTATTTTTTAAAGAATTCCATCAAGTTTGTTATATTTGATGAGGATGAGAAGCAAACAGATGTCAGCCACTCACCCAAGGGATTGTTGCATGGTTTAAAATATAAATCAGGAAAGCAAGAGAGGCTTAGTCAAACACAGACATCTTTCTAATAAAACATTTCTTCCTCTGCTTCTAACATCTTAATGTACCATCATCTCAGCCAGAGATGCTGCTGGCCACAGGATGTCAAAAGAATATTCATGATGCTTTTGGACACAAGGCAATTCTCCCTGTGACAAACTTGACATATTGGTCCATCAATGCTCCTTTCTGTAGACAGTAATGACAAAGTGGGAAAGGATTCATAAATCAGAAGCCAGTAGGGATGTTGGCTGACAATGATGCATGCAGAGACACTTGCATAAAATCTTAAATCTGCTTGCAAATCTGAATACAGTACTTTTTATACTGAAACATCAGTGACTGTGTCTTTCTCTGTTTGGGTAGGCACCCTCATGTGTGCACCAATATCACTCATAATTAAAAGAGAGATTGATACAGAATGTAGAGATGTTAGCAAAATGGACGTCAGACAAGGGTTGCACATTTTATCATCATCACAATATAAATGTGTGCATTATAATTGCAAAAAAATGTTTACAATACAGTGTTTGTTGGTTATTATTTCAATTTATTACCAACACACACTCTCCACAGCAAAAGATATTCAGACCATTGGATAGAGTCACATTGCTGCAGATTCCACCACCTACCACAGATGAGAGTACCCCTAATGTTAAGGTCATAGAGAGTGTTGGATGCAATATCTCAAACTGAACATCCAATCATATTTTGGCTTTGGACACGGTGTGACTTGTTGCGTGACAACGCAACGAGAGCAGAAATGTAAAACTTGAGGATCAAAAGTCTTCCTGCTGAAGTTGATTGCACCTTTGAGCTTTCAGACATTTAATCAGTCTCAGAAATAACATAACATACATTCAAGAGTTTAGAACATTAATAGGTACTTAAAGTTAACTAGTTATGGATTATGTTTGAATTTCTAAATTCCACATTAGAAAAGACGATCACTCAAACATAAAAAAAAAATTGTTACTGGAACTGTCTCTGGCCATTCATTAAGTGGAGACAGTGATAACCTGCACAGCTGTGAGCTTTCAGAAATAAAGCTGAGAGTTTGGGATGATAGTAGGTACAGTGCAGCATTTAAGGTCAGCATTAGACATAAAATCTGTCGGACGTCAACCATCCTATTTAAAAAAAAATGTGGTGGATGAACTCAGCGTAACAATCCTGGCCGAATAAATGCTTCAAATACTTTAAATGAAATATCTCACCTTTTACTCTTCTCGTGAAAAATATTTTGTTTACGCTTTTAAATCCTGTGGCTGGCTGGTTTCACAAATATCATCACTTCCTTAACCCACAACATGGTCTTGCAGTTATACAAGACAGCTATTGTAGAGCTGTGACTGCTTTGCTAAAAGACACAAGCTTACTCCAATCCCCCTCACAACATCGGCCATTTGGCAAAACACATAGTGACAGCAAAGGTGCCTTAATAAGGTTGTGAAATATTTTTTAAAGCCGCGGTAAACAAACCTCTTTTAAAAGAGGCTGACTGACTGACTGGCTTTTTTCTTTAACTACAATACTCCTGTCATACTATTGCTTTTCAGCCTTTTCTTTTAATGTAATTGGAAGAAATAATTCCATAAGGAAATAATCCTCCCACATTGCCTGCATAGTATAAGATAATTATTTACAGTAGACCAAAGTGCTTCACAGAACCAAGGTTCAATAACAAAGGTAAAAAGATTGCAAGCATTAAATATGCATATAATAATTCAAAAACAAAATTACTAATTCAACTAACAATAAAATGTTCCAGCCAATGTTCCAGCCTACCAATCAGTTACTCATTAGCACTTTGGGAAAATAATTTCCTTCTTTTGCATTATAAAAATCTCTGCAGGTTGGATAATAGTTGCCTTCACCTTAAACTACAGCATACAAAGTGGATGATAAATGGATCTATTTCCAGTCACTTGTGGGAATCTGGAGAGCTAAAGTGATCCACCTGTTCCACACTGTGACCATTGTTAAGCGGGTGGAGTGGGCCACATAATTAATCACAAAGTCGGCAGTTTAGTTGCTGACTACTCTTGTCCATATATCAGAATTATCATGAGTGGTACACTGAATCCACTGTTTTCGTCCTCAGCCATGCCTGAGTGTGTGTAACCGTGGGTGTCAGTGAGTGAGAGGTGAAGTGTGTAGTGCACGACATCAGTGCAGTCCATTTAATATTTTGTGGCAATCAGAGTTACATTTTCTCTGGCCTTTAACATCTGCAAGAAGGGTAAATGTTATGTGCATATTCCCCTAATACCTGTTTAAAAAAAAACAATTATAATGAAAGACACTAAAGCATATGTTATTTCTGTTTTCAACACTGCATAATGTGATCTATGCTTATAATTGGATTTTGGATTAATCTGAACTTCAGGCATAGACCAGTCTGATCCAGTGTTCACATGGGAACACATTTCACCTCATATTTGTGTCCCCAATATTCTGCTTGAACCTCGAAATTGGAAGGTGCTTGTCATCTTTGCTATGTTTGGTTGTATGAGTTTGTAACATAGAGGAGAGTCGGATCAGTCTGTGCCTAATGTAATAATATACGGCCGTTTGGCCATTTAATCTTCTGCTACAGGCTGAATCATACTGTTCAGATCCCAGCAGTGACTGATGTCTGTGGAAGTCTCCGAAGTAAGATCAGCCTTACATGATTGGCCATAGTTCGACTCGTACATGATCGATTGCCAGGTAAACAACATTACCATCTCAAATCTTCCCTCGGGGTTGTTAGCAACTGCTTCCTGGGCTGGATGACTAATTGAGGGAAACTGTGGTTCCAATTTAAATCTTCTTTTTTCATTAAGATCAAGGATAACTTCTTCACAAGGGCATATGTAGAGCAGCCATCTCCCACGGACTTCTTCTGTGTTCTTTGGGCAAAAGGCTACATGTTTATTCATGTTTGGAAACAGCGCGGTAACACAGAAATTGAGATAAATTACATATCTCTGTCTGTGAATATGGAACAGAAGCGAGAAACGGGGTTATGCTATGCAGAGGCGTAGAACATCTCTGCCCCTCTTCAAATCACTGTGTCATTTTCCCACATAAAAAGAGCTGCATAAGATATTCATGTGTGCCAGTAACCTAGATTTTTAAATGTTTTATTTGACAGCCTGTCTCTTGTTGCTGCACAGAGCCAGTGGGGCCTCCTTTCACTGCTTTGATGTCTGGACTAAGGCTGTGTGTCTATGCATTTATGAGTATTTAAATTGCAATGAATGAGTACATCTTTATTTCTTTATGCTTGATTCTGATAAACTGGAAAAAGTCTTTCTTTTGTGATGTGTTTTAAACTAGACCACCTTTAACGTCCTGCTTCCTATGACAAGAAAACCTTTTTGTACAGAGTTCCTACGTATGTTTCATGTAAAAAGACTAACACTTCCAGAGTTCTTAGACTCATTTTTAAATTTCATAAGGAATTCACGACAGCTATTTTTATAGTGTAGCGGCTTGAAATATGGCACCACATACTGCAAGGACAAAGGTAAGAACAATAGGAAGGACATTAGTAAAAAGTGGGAAAATGACTAATGTAAGGAGAGAAAAAGACAATACAAAGGAAGGAAGGACACAAGGAAAAAAAGGAAGAAAAAAGTAGATGACACAAAGGTAGATGGAGGGAATCAAACAAATAACACAAGAAAGAAAGAAGAAAGGAATAACACATAGCAGGAAAGAAAGGAGGACACAGGGAAGGAAAGGAAAGCTGTAAGAAATTAAGAAGGAAAAATGATAGGGAAGATGAACACAATCATAGAAGAGAGGCTGGACACGAAAAGAAAAAAAAAACAGCCAAGGAAGGATGGAAAGATGGAAGGATGGAAGGGAGAAACAGACAATTGACTCAAAAGAAAGTACACAACGAAGGAAGGATGTAAGAAACGAATAAAGTCTAGAAATACAAATGTTTTTCTGTATTTTTTCTACATGCTAATTGAGACCTGGAACATACTCAAGTCAAATTCCTAGCTATCCTAGACCTTTTTTGATTGCACAGGAAAAGTATCTCACTTGAATAGGAACATGGTCTGACTGGCACTCAATATGACCAAACAGGAGCCAATCCTTACTGCATGATAGCATGTATTGCCTTACAGCAGAGCTGACACTGGGAAGGATCCAGACATTCGAAACTATCAGAGGCTTTGTTACTGACAGCTTGGCCTGCCAAAAGCTTATCAAGCTCTCCCTTGGCACAGGTGTCACCTGAATCCTTGTTTACTATTGGAGAGGATCTGATCAGGTCTGCAGCTGTCACTTAAGTAAGACAACAGATTAACACTTCCTGTCAGCCTGCAGACTCACACTAAAAGACATACACTGTTGGTTGATGAACAAAATCATTGAAATTCAGATAAATAGATAAAATAACAATCGCAAACTAAGCAACAAGTGAAAAATAAATACAGTGACATCCTGTGATGTCATCCTGTACAGGTGTGTGTGTACATTTTAATTTCATTGAAATTTAATTTATTTAATTAAATCAATCAGGCAGTGGAACTCACACACAGCGGGATACATTTCAAGTGTTTATTTCTAGTAATTTTGATAATTATGGCTTACCACTGAAAACCAAATCATAGTTTCTCAGAAGATTAGAATACATTTTTTTCAATAGAGAAATGTTTGCCTACTGAACATTATGTACATGGGTGCTACAGCACACAATACTTGAACAGGGCCTCATTTGCATGAATTACTGAACTGAGATGATGGTTTTGTGGAGATATTAAAATGGAAGCCCAGACTGCTTTAATTGCAGTATTTAGTTTATCTGCAGCGTTGGTTCTGGTATCATCTTCCTCTTGACCATAACTCATAGATTGCCTATAGGGTTTAAGCAAGGTATGTTTACAGTGCTGGTAGATGCAAAGTACTATCAAAGACTACTATCATAGACAAACTTAGGATCTCCATAAAGGTTGTCAGCTGAGGGTGGCATGAAGTAATGTAAAATTTTCCTGGTAGATGTCTCGCCAACTTTGGATTTGAGAAAACAAGGTGGCAATTAAGGTAACATCTGCTCATTAACATCTAATTAGGGTGTAACATACAGTATATGCACAAAAAGCGACATATACTTAATAATAAAATAAATAAAATGAATAAGCATAAAGCAATATGAGTAAACGTCACCAAGATTAAGCATAATTGTGCTAAATTTGATTTTGTTGTAGTGGCTATCTATATCTTATCTTTATATCACTGTATGGATTCATTGGGTTAATACTGTTAATTTTATAATGTTTTCTAATGTATGTTTCTTAAATTCACTTCCTTTAAAAGTAAATAGTTAGGGCTCATGAAGCAAAGAGAAGGAAATTACCAAACTTCTATAAAATATACATCAGACATGTTGCAAAGTGGTTTGTATGTTTTTGTCGTTTTATCCGTTTCAAGGGTGCAAGGAAATGAAGGCTAAAGGTTCAAGAAAAGCTATTTAAATTAGTTTAGTTTGAAAGTAAAACGTATCACCATAAAAACTATTCCAAGCCTAAACACAACTATTCTCTGATGGAGGCATGGAAGTAAACATTTTCCTAAATATTTCGCATTGAACGTGTTGTTGGGTTTTATTTGCTGTTCATTTTATTTAGTCATATAATTATTTTTTGATTATTTTAACATATATTAGAATTGAATCCCCTGTCTTTATTGATGTCATACAGAAAGAATCACTCTGGACACTTGCTCTGGTGATGTCTACTGTCAAAAACAATTACAGAAATGATATGGAACTGGACCAAAGGAAATCTGTGCCGTCCACACAAAAAACACCTGTCAAAGGTGTTCTTTAAACATTAAAGGACATGTTTCAACTAGTTGCATCACTGTAAGCTGTTCAGGAGAAGTTCTGTTGCAGTGTGAAGAAGAAGCAGTATCACAGAGCACAGTCGAAGTCAACAAATAAAAACTAAATGTGAAACTAGAAATTCTCTTATAATGGGAAGTGCACCACAGATATCAGCTTAATACCATAGGGCACAATAAGAAATGAGTATTCAGCTATACACCGGTAAAGTTTTATGACTGTTGAAATTGTATGCTGCTGTTCTGTCCCATCCAACAGATATAAACTCCCTTGAAAAGTTATGTTAACCTTCTTTTTTAGTTTGTCTTTTATGTTCTTGCAGTGGGTTTCTTTAAGGCCAAAACTAAACTTAGAGCACATTCCTTTGGTCCTAAAACTGTTGGATCATCCCTTACATAGAAACAAAGAAAAAAGGTTACCTGTTTCAGTCTTGGGTTGGGAGGTACTTTATCACCTGCCCTTCTTGCAGTTCAAAAAAACATGCATCTGAGTTTAACTAGTGAGTATAAAAATCTGTGTGTGTGTGAGTGTGTGTGTGCATTGCTGTTTGTCTCGTGCCTCTTTGTCAACCCTGTAACAAACTGCCTAGCTGTCTATGGTTTTTACTCTACCTCTTGCCCAGTGACAGCTGGGATACACTTAGGACTGGAGTGGGACTCATTTTCTGTCTAGGAGTTTCATGGCTCAGTCTGACCCACTTTAGTTTGCAAGCATAAAAAACATAAAAGAACTTTAGATTTTGTTTTTACCATGGATATTTTGTAAACTTATTTTTTATTGTGATAGTGACTGATTTCAGGCGGAAAATCCCAGGTCACCCAGGCAAAAAAGGGTTGTTAAGTGAGAAGGCAGGGACAACTGATACAGGTTTCCTGTCCAGACAAAATCTTGTAGAAGAGAAAGGATGCGAACACAATCAGTGTGTCATTAAGACAATGCAGTACAGTAAATCATTATTAAACTGCCAAGGATAATAAAGATGGCCTTTGATCATATTTGTTTTCAGGAAAATGAAGGTGAGTAATATACTCATTAATCCTTTTAGGTAAAAGTTTTGGCTCCAGTTCTATTTTCATGAGCCACATCTGAGTAAAAACCTTAGAGGAGGCAGAGAAGGTCATGCAATTCTGTATACTAAGTTTTGCCTCATTATACGGTCAGCATGCATGAATATTTAGCTTTTATCTGGGTGTGTGTGCATTGCTTGATGGAAAGGTGAAGGATAATTAAATGTGGGCAGAAGAAGAGCCTTATTCCAAAATGAGAAATCCACCTTTGACAAATGTGACACCCTCTGTGACACAATGATTGCTGACATGAAACTAAAAACTCATTAAAGAATATTAATGAAGGTATTAGTCGTAAAAAACTGGATCATTTCTGATGTGGCTATAAATCATCTGTTTTCCTTAAATTTAATGTTAAATATATCGCAGATAACAATCCACTCGGTCCCTTTTCATTTGATTTTATTTTTAATTCGAATTTGATGGATTACAGCAGTAGAGGCCAACTGATGGCCCTATCTATGACATGATGAATTGAGGTCATTTAAAGGGCAAATCCTAAAGCTTTTTTAAGAGTTATAAAAGAAAGATATATGATGATAGAGGAAATGTTTCACTTTAAATCGGCTTATCTTCAGTTGAGGGTATATGTATGTGTAGGGAGGGATAAATCACAGCAGCATAATCCAACAATCATCTCTCTTCTGTCCCCCTCTGAGGCCGGATATAATGGCCAATTGACATTCACTAAATAGCTAGAATGATCTCTGTATCGCCACAAATCTCCACAAATGCATTTACAGTGACTTTTAAATACAATGTTTAGTTTCTTTTATGCAAGAATTCTGCACATTCTGAAAATTTGGATTTAAACATTAAGACAATAAACGTATTGCTTTTTACAGTATATATCACATTTAAGCAGACATTGCACAACTTTTTCATTCATGCCATAAAGAGCGTGTTGCTTACAATCTGAGTAAGTTGATTTTGTTTTGTTCAGTGCAGTGGGAGCTGCTTTACTACAAAAAATGCAAAAACAAGAAAATGAACAGATGTCCCATGGTTCTAACAAAGATAGATAGCATTCTGTGAGGTTTCGCAGGAAACATTGACACTATGAATCACAGTGGCACCGTTATGCATGAAAACAAGCATAAATAAATCAAACGCTCCTCTAAAGAATTTAAGTTGATTAATTATCACTATTTGAATGTGATAAAAAAGCAACACATTGATGTTAACAATTATTTGGGATTCAAAGTAAAGTCTATTTATCTTTGTAGTGCAAATTGATGAAGGTTTTTTTCTTGTGTGGAGTTTTCTCCTGCCAATAATTCAATTTCAATTCAGCTTTATTTATATAGCACCAATTCATAACACATGTCGTCTCAAGGCACTTCACAAAGGGTTTGGAATGGTGTGGGGTTGTTGGAGAGTTTAGAATAAACTATTGAGTTTTAGAGTTTGGACATCTTAGAATGGGCTATGTGTAATAAACTGATAATGTTTGCTCATATACAGCCCACTGGTGGCCATTGTTATACTAAAAACCACAAGGATTGGGAGTACCTCTCTCTGTCAGACTGATTATAACAATTGGAAAAGAGAAGGGGTCGTACAGGTAGCAGAAATAGACGGTGTGTTTGCACCTCTACCATAACTGAGCCGGTTTAGGCTAAACCTGACTCCCCCTTACTCCATCCAACAGGGAGGGAGGAAGGCAGAGGTAAAAATAATTGGAGAGTGTTGTTTCCTGTTGCATTGTGTGAAAAATTGGTAACTTTAAAATGGGCTAAGTCAATTAAATCGAATCATACAGATTTCAAGTCAGGTACATACATTCCAATTAATCCTAACTATCGAACAGTGCAGTCAGATTCAGTTAATTATTCAAATTGCTTAAAAAGTTTTTCTATCTAAGGAAACCCAGCAGATTGCTTCGAGTCAGTGACTTGTAGCAGTCACTCCTCCTGGATGAGCATGTAGCGACAGTGGACAGTCACTGGTGTTGACTTTGAAGCAATCCCTCATACTGAGCATGCATGTAGCGATAGTGGAGAAGGAAAACTCCCTTTTAACAGGAAGAAACCTCCAGCAGAACCAGGCTCAGTGTGAGCGGCCATCTGCCACGACCGACTGGGGGTTTGAGAGAACAGAGCAGAGAAGGAAAAAGAACACAAAAGCAGAACACAGAAGCACTGATCCAGGAATACTTTCTATGGGAAGGAAAAGTAAATGTTAATGGATGTAGTTCCTTTAGTGGTTTCATCTAGGAAGAAAAAAACAGATAAACTCTGAGCCAGTTTTCAAGTTTAGAGTATGAGAGAGAGCACATATACAGTAGTTAGTCACAGTAAAAGCTCAGTCTGTAGCTATGTCTAGGAGAAAAATAGGGTTAAACACTGAAAGACAGGGCCAAGTGTATCATCGGTATAAGGTGAGCATTAAGTTGTTGGCAGCAGAAGCTTGGACGATGCCCCCCTCCAAGAAGGTGTCACAGGTAGATTCAGAGTCAGGCCAGATGTAGCTTCTAAAAAGAGAAAAGAGAGAGAACATAAAGTTAAAAGCTGAAATAACAGCAAATAATGCAGAATTGGAGAGTAGAATGAAAATGTAGCAGAGAGAGTGAAAGTGGTCATTATGTCCTCCAGCAGCCTAAGCCTATAGCAGCATAACTACAGAGAGAGCTCAGGATAATCTCAGCCACCCTAACTATAAGCTTTATCAAACAGGAAAGTTTTAAGCCTAGCCTTAAAAGTAGACAGGGTGTCTGCCTCACGGACTAAAACTGGCAGCTGGTTCCACAGGAGAGGAACCTGATAACTAAAGGATCTGCCTCCCATTCTACTTCTAGAGACTCTTGGGAACCTCCAGTAAACCTGCAGTCTGAAAAGAAAGTGCTCTGTTAGGAATATATGGAACAATCAGATCTCTGATGTATGATGGCGCTAGATCATTAAGGGCTTTATATGTGAGGAGGAGAATTTTAAATTCTATTTTGGATTTAACAGGGAGCCAATGAAGAGAAGCTAAAATAGGAGAAATATGATCTCTCTTTTTAATTTTCATCAGAACTCTTGCTGCAGCATTTTGAATCAGCTGAAGGGTTTTAACTGCATTTTGTGGACATCCTGATAGTAAAGAATTACAATAGTCCAGCCTTGAAGTAACAAATGCATGGACTAGTTTTTCAGCGTCACTCCTGGACAGGATATTTCTAATTTTGGCAATGTTCAGAGGTGAAAGAAGGAAATCCTAGAAACCTATTTAATATGGGATTTAAATGACATGTCCTGGTCAAAAATAACACCAAGGTTTTTTTACTTTATTACCAGAGCTCAATTTAATGCCATCCGGGTTAAGTGACTGAGTGAGCAGTTTCTTTTTCAAAGACTCCGGTCCAAAGATGACAACTTCTGTCTTGTCTGAATTTAGAAGCAGGAAATTTAAAGTCATACAAGTTTTTATGTCTTCAAGACATGCTTGTAGTCTATGTAACTGGTTGGGCTCATCAGGATTTACGGATAAGTAAAGCTGAGGATCATCAGCGTAACAGTGAAAATTTATCCTATGCTGCCTGATAATTTTACCTTTTGGAAGCATATGTATAGTGAAGATAATTGGCCCAAACTCTGACCCCTGTGGTACTCCACAATTAACCCTGGAGTTTGAAGATGATTTATCATTTACATGAACAAACTGGAATCTGTCAGACAAATGAGGTTCAAACCAGCCTAGTGCTGTTTCCCTGATCCCTACAGCATATTTCAGCCTTTCTAAGCGAATGTTGTGATCGACTGAATCAAATGCAGCACTGAGATCTAACAGAACCAGTACAGACAAAAGTCCATTATCTGAGGCCATAAGAATATCATTAGTGACTTTCAGCAGAGCTGTTTCAGTGCTATGATGAGCTCTGAAACCTGACTGAAATTCTTCAAATAGATCATTGCTGTGTGAATTCTCACACATTTGATTAGCAACTATTTTCTCAAGAATTTTAGATAAGAACAGAAGATTGGATATAGGTCTGTATTTTATTAAATCATCTTGATCAAGCGAAGGTTTCTTAAGTGAACGTTTAAATACAGCTACCGTAAAAGCTTGTGGCACATATCCATTTACTAAGGATAGATTAATCATATCCAAAATGGGGCCGGTAGTCAAAGGGAATACTTCCTTAAATAACTTGGTTGGGATTGGGTCTAATGTACAAGTTGAAGGTTTAGATGAAGCTAATATTTTTAATTACTCAGGAAGCTCCACTGGATCAAAGTAGTCCAAACACAGATCAGCTTCTACAGTTACTTCCAATGTTGTCTCACTTGCTGAGGATGAAGTAATCATCTTCGGGAGTATACCAATGATATTGCTTTTTGTAGAATCAATTTTATTTAAAAAGAATCCCATAAAGTCATGAATGCGGAGAGCTAAGGGAATGGATGGCTCAACAGAGCTATGACTCATCATAACCATGTTTATGAAAGTCAAGAGTTTTGCATCCAAGCACTTTAATAAGCAGAAATTGTTGTCTTTACACAACCATTTCTGAACACTGCACATTACCCTGAAACATGGTCATGGCAGCATCATGCTATGTTGATAGTTTTTCTCTAGGACAGAAAGATGGTCAAAGTTGATGTGAAGATAGATGATGCAAAATTTATTGCAATCCTAGGCGATAAACTGTTATAAGCTGCACAAGACCTGAGAGTAGGGGTAGAGGGTGACTTTGTAGCAGGACAATGACCCGTACCATACAGTCAAAGCTTTTTATCAATTCTTTTCAGATCAAAGCATATTTAAGATTTTAATTGGCACCCAGTAAATGTCCAAACCAAAATTCAATGAGATGTTTTGCAAAGAAGAGTGGGCAAAGGTGCAAAGTTCGTAGACATAGTCTAAAAGAATTGCAGCTGTAATTGCAGTGAAAGGTGGTTAAGGTAACCGTTTTTTTCCGCTCATAATTCATATACAATATGTTAGATTATTTGTGAATTTAAAGTGCTTTCAAGGTTGTCACTAATTGGACATTTAATGAACTGATGGCTTGTCCACAGTGCAGACCTGTGACCCTAAAATAGTATGTAATCTGGGTATGGAAAGTTATTACATGAATAAAATATTTTTGTGACAAGTCGTTTCATTAATATAACAAACTGTGACCTTGTTGTGGCGGAGAGGAAATAAAAGGTAATGAGCCACTTCAAAGAGTCAAAGCTTTGGAACATAGCTATAGATAAGTTTGTGGCAGTAAATCCATATGTTATGGATAATTGATGGACAGAAAAATGTTTTGTTTTGGCCAAAGCGGTTAAAAGCCTGACCGAAGAATTGGCAATCAATATCACTGACAAAGACAGTGGTATGGACATTTGTTCTTGTGTGTTGCCTTGGTTTATAAAAGTAGCTCCTCTTAACAGTTAACTGCCACTTGTTTCTGATTACGCAAACAAAAACACTGTGTGACCTCTGCTCTTCAGAGACAGCCACATTCTTAACTTTGTAAATCACCAATGTAGGTGTCAGACTGCATCCTGGAAATAGACTATTTCATACTGGATGAAAGGCTAATGTCACTCTAATGACTACTCTTAGGTAAAGTACACGGTTATACTTGTATGCATTGTGTGTGCTGGGTTCCTTAAGTCAATGGCTTCTGTAAATCAAAACCCTCCTATTTCTCTTTAATTTTTTTCTTTTTTGTTCCTTTACTGTCTAAAAACAGAGTATTAGACATTTTGTCAGAAGCACAGTCACGATTTCTGTATTTTTTTCTTGCCTTTCTCTCCTTCTAACTGATGAATAAAGAGCTGTATTGATTAAAGGTGACACCTAAAGCCTTATAAACACCTGTGACTATTCACCAAGTAAACAAACACACAGCATCCAAGAGACTGCTGACCTCCTCTATTTAGATTTGATCCCTAAAATGTCTCTGAAAAGGTAATGGAAAGGATTCATTCATGTTGTAGTTGCTAGTACACTACTGTAGCATCAAGCTAATGTTTATTTATTATCTAGATGCTGCTTTGTAGAAGTGTTTTCTTGCAAACTATTAGTATAAAAGTACTTAGGTAACACTACAATCTAGTTTGTCTAAGTAAACAGGGGTGGGAAAATGAATCTCAGTAACACCTGATTCTCAGTTTTCAGTCTCAAATAGCAACATTTCTCAAAATACACTAAAACATTGTTGGTGTTTTGTTCTTTGTATTATTTGAAATATTTTTTTTATGAATTTAGCTCAGATGTTGAAAAACAAATCTTATTTTTGTTTAAGTATTTCATACTCTTTGGTGTTTTTGTGTCTTTGCTGGGATTGTCTGTAAATGTCTTAGACTGTTACGATCAAAAAATGTCGAAAACAGAAAATATTTCCTCTTCTGATGCACAAAATATTTGTGGGAGAGAGTCTCAACCCCAACAAGACAAATATCGTAATGAATACGTATCTTTCCATCTAATCCCAAGTGTCCTGGTCAAGACATTTTTAAATGATCAGTATCAGGGTCCCACAAAAAGATCTACTTTTGAAAACATGTTGTTTGACTAATTTCTGTGATTACATCTACCACACTCCCACAGCCTTTTTCTCGAGTTAACATGGGGTAGAGCATTCTGCAGAAACTCCAGTAGTGACAAAATATCTGTCACTGTCAAGAGAAAAGGATGGGAGGGACCGCAGCATTCTAAATATCAGCGGTGTATATGTTAAGTTAAGCAAATGTAGACTATGTAATGGTAATGAAATCTATTTATTAGGCATTGATTTCGCCTTAACTTTAATGAACTAGTGGTTTGGAACTCTATTGGCAACTATCTATATAAATAACAGGAATCTGTACCCGGACGAAAACATCTTATTTGTGAAATATTTCTACTATGAAACAATTGAACATAGACAAAAAGTCCCTGAACTCCATCTATTTTCTAAACCTGCTAAATCCTTTCAAAGACGCAGGTGGAGTGGTGGTTCTCATCCCCAGCATACCAGTAGGTGAGAGGCAGGCTCCAGTCTTAACAGGTTGCCATTCCATCACAGGGCAACAGACAACACAAGACAGCCACATACTCACACCGAAGGGAAATATGGGAGACATGTTAGCCTAAAATGGATGTCTTTGGACTTTGAGAGAAAGTAACTATAACAAACATAGTGGAAATATACATTTGGCAAGTACTTTTACATGGAGTTCTAGGGGTCATCTCCAAAGCCTGACTTCTTCCATTGGGTACCGACAATGACTTTAGGAAGCACTGGCCTAAACTGCCTAAACGGCATCATAAACAAGACACTTAAACTAGGATTTCCTTTTGTGTGTCTTCATCCTAATCAATATCAGCAATCATAAACAATCCTCTCCTGTTGCAAGAGTAATTGATCCTCTAATCTACAAGACAGTAGAGCAGATTCAATCTATCATCGATCAATATTACAACTTACAATGATTAGTGTGCTTTCTTCCCACCATTTTGGTTTAGACACATTATTGCTGCACATAACAACCACAGAAGACCACAGAGAATCTTAGTGAGTTCAAAGACTGAATTTGTATCGTCTTTTCTTTGTTTAAGAGCTATTTTCAGCCAGAGATGTCACATCCTATCAGATATTTGAAGAAAACAGCTATTAGGATCTCACTATGCAATTTCAGCCTGCCCATTTTTCCCCTGAAAAGTGACTACAAAAACACAGAGTATTCAAAGCAACCAGCTTTGAAGACACTCCACCCTCAATCAGTCTTCAACTTCCCCCCCGTAGCATAATCGATGCTTACTAACACGGCTGCCTAGCACCAGTTGCTTAGTAACCACCAGGCCGTTGCCTTCTACTAATTCTGTATCAGAACTAAATATAGAAGTGCCTTTGATTCATCCCCCTCACAGGATTGACAGAAGGAGTCTGTCTTCAATGGTAGCATGCTCGATTTCTTTTAACCCTCAGCTGTCTCTTGAGTTTGGTTCAAAATCTGACACCTTTTTATAAACAGCTACGTTCTCATCAAACACATCAGGGTGGGAAAATGATTCATACCTCTACGTGAGAAGAAGACTTTCTCAGAATGCTCAAGTAGCTGTTGTAGTGATTCACAAAGAGAATGAGCTATAAATCATGGTGGTAATAAGTAAAAATGCTATTTTTAGTTTATACGCTGCAGATTCATCCGGACTTAATAAAGTAGATCAAAGCATACAGTATCTCTAAATGTGTTCTTACTTAAGTTATGAAAAGCTGTTTTTTTTATTTAAAGAAGTATGTTGTCAACATTGATAGAGTTTATATTTTTATAATACTGAATATTCAACAGAGCTGTGAGATATCAGAAAATTGTCCGACTGTGATATTTTTTCTGAAATATTGCAAATATGGTCTTAGTTCCAATAAATACACATTTTCCTTCCTCTTCTGTTTCCTATCTACCATTCCAGTAATTACTATTTTCTCTGTTACTTTCAGTGTAAGTTGGGAGCATCTTTTACAGTGAGTCCCCATCAAACAGGCTGACTGTCCTATTGGCATGCAAAGTGCATCTTCCTGACACTTGAAATATTTTAGCCAAAAAATATTGCATTCCAAACAGTCCTTTAAAATATTAATATTTCATGCTGATATTGGCATTTGCAATATGTTGTGCAGTCCTAATATGAATAAATCTTTGTATGTACTGTATATACTATAGAATTTGATTTTGGAGAAATTAGGCACAAAATCTACAGCATCCCTATGGCAATTACTTTGGAATGGATAATTTTTCTTTGCACTCTCCTGCATTCTAAAAAGATCCCTCCAGGACTCCACCAATACACCGCACTGTCAAGTTGAGGCTGCTGACACACCCTATGTATACCAAAATTTTAAAAAGGAAGCAAGAACAAAAAGCAAGCAGAGAGAAAGGGACACCCTGGTTGAGCAGCTGAAATCGAGCATAACAGAAAATGCTGAATAGTTCCTTCAAAAAAGGGAAAATAACATCTGTTTAGGTCTGCTTCTCCAGATGAGCTCTGGTTTGTTTTTACTTTTTTGTAATGAAGATATAGCTTCCTTTGAAAATCTGTCTGACTGTTTATCATATATTTGATGAATGGTGAAGCCACAGAAACAGCTCCACAATTCAAAGTCATTGTGCAACAGTGACACGTTAAATGGATTTACACGCCGAGTAAAACATTTGATGATGATGAAATAAAAAATGTATAGCGTCATCAAAAGCTTTCTGTCTTTCTTTCTTTTTGATCCTTTCCTTTCTGCTGTATTCATGTTCTGTATGCAATCACATAGCATCACTACGTTGGAGCTGCAGTTAAAATATCGCTAAAGGATATTTTTCAAACTTTAATACCCACAGTGCCTTTAACTATATAAATAAATAAAGCTTTGCCTCATACTGGTAATGTGTGTGGGATATGCAAATGGACAAAAACCTTTAAGATTTGTGAAAACTATGCATTTTCTGAGGGTCTTTGTGGTGGCAAATCCCTCCACAATGTCACGAAAATAGCCCATATGAAAATAAAAGACTGTCAAACATTAAGGTTTCTTTCGATAAACTATGTAAAGGGCTTGAAAGAGGACATGTTCTCTTGTTTAGATTTTAATCTACATGCAACAGGAAGCTTTTATTCTCCTTTACCATTTTTATGTAGCTTTGCAACCATCTGTCCATGTGGTTCAAAGGGTTGTTCATTTCAGCCACACAGCTGCAGATCTACAGGAAACTCCTCATTTGATTTTGTGGATTTCCCCTCCTGCTTCTTTACGTCACAATATAACAGATTTGCACATCAAACTAAGATGATGTGGGGTTGCCGTGTCAATGGGGTGAGAGGCTGGGTATACCCTGTATATCATCACAGACATACTTTTTTATGATTTATTATACCTATATTGTTAGATATTTTACCTAAAGAATCAGTTACGTAGGTAGGTTTCTTTGTGACAATGAAATGTTTTCATTGTGCACAGATCCTCTCACATTTAAACTTTGGTTTGTGCTCTGTTTTTCACCAGTTCGCTTCCAAATATTTAGGATTTTAGAGATAAACAAATGTATCCAGAATCTTAAAGGTAAGCAGTAAGAGCCTTTTGATTTAGATCCAAAATGTAAACTCATGTGGGACATATATGTCAGGTTCAAACAACCTGTAATACTTATAACATCACAAAAAGAAGAGAAAGACAAAGAATTAGTTTCTTACTCGCTGCGAGGGGAACGGACAGAGATGTGCTTCAGTTACAAATCTCCTACGGCTCTGAAAACACATCTGCCCAATCCTCTCTTTTTATTTTCTTTAGGGTGGTCCCTAGTTACAATATACGTTGCTGCTCTGACGGGTGGGATAAACAGCTGCAACGTAAACAGGTCATATACACCGTTATGTTGTAACAGCACACTTCCACAGTCTCCCCCATCTTAAGATCTGTGTGTCCTTTGTTCAGCACAATCAGCCACCATCTTTATGACATCCTCAACTATGACTGCTTCCTTCCCAGCTCCACCTTTGATCCTAGCCTGCAAACAACTCATCACATCTTTACTCACACATACATGAAAGGTTATAAAGATCAAATAGTAAAGTTAAAGAAAAGGAAAAATATAAGATAAATCTATATACAATTATTCCAACAATATACATCATCATCATCATCATCATCATCATTAGCCACTGGTACACAGCTATAATGTCTTGCAGTGCTTACAACGTTCACACCACATGGGGTGTCTGTGCATGTAAATTAGCATTAAATAACTACCAAAGAACTTATTTCTTAAAAAATTACATAGCTTTTTACATTTTTATCTTCTGGCACCCCCTGGCTCTGGTTTGAGAGCCATATCCTCCATACAAAAGAATGCCACTGCGCTCAACTTCACTAAGCAACTTTCATGAAGTTGTGTCACCTGATTTCAAACCAAAGTGGGGAAACTTCAGATGTCCAAAAGGTTTGTGTCATAAGAGACTACTACTGCTTGTCTTTTCAGAATGACCTGTGCAAACAGGAATGCTGTAGGAGCTGAAAAGACAGCTAACCCTGCAGTCAAGAGAAACAGAGGGGAGGAACCAGCCTGGAAAAAAACTCCTTGAACTCCTTGTTTCCTTGAAAGTGAACAGTTTGTCTCACCCAGCAGGGTATTATTTCCTTTTTTACTGTGGCGGAACTGGTGCTAAAAGCTGAAGGGTCACGGTTGTTCAAGGAGTATGGTTTCCTCCTTGTTTCTCCTTCTCCAAGGTTAATGTTGAGAAACGCCACAAACCTATTTCCTTAAACTCTTGAAAGACAGATAAACCCTTGATAAATATTAGATTTGAAACAATTTGGATATTTTTTGTGTTTTCTTTATCCTTTTTTCAAAGGAACCAACCTAGTATTCAGCAAAAGGTCTACTGAGTTTCTGGATGGCCTTCAGTGGTTTTTATTGTAATCCTTATGCCAGACCATAATTTTATTTATGCATTCAGTATAACCTACAATTGAACTTGCCATCAAGACCTTTAGCTAAATGTTAGGACAGCCATTCTATCTGCACTACCTGACTTATAATGTTGCTGATTTAATTATGACAAAGCTGCCTTTTTCCTGATGGGCAAACATAGGGACAGTTCACGTTAATAAACAAGCAAATGAAACATAATGCTGTGTTTCACTTAATGCATTGAATAAAATAGGTGATATTCTAATTTATTGAGTGGGTCTCTCTCTCTGTCCAAATATATACACACACGCACACACACACACACACATACACACATACATATATATATCTTGGTAATGACCAAGATGGCGGTCATTACCAACATGGCGCCGACGATGGCAGCCTTTGGAGCTTTCGCTCTCTCTTTGTTTTTGTATTTTGTGTGTTTATATGTTTTTCGAGCCACAGATCGATCATCGATCCGAGGTTCACTGAGCTTCTGGCAAGCGGAACGGCGGCGCTCTACGGGATACTGCGCCGGAAGCGTCGGAGGGGAAAGCGAGCTGGCGCCCTGGTAAAGCTCCGCAAAAGAGGACTTCGTACACCACTGCCTTCAATCCATCTGGCCAATGTCCGCGTCTCCTAAACAACAGATGGACGAGCTGCTTCTTCTCACCCGGTAAAAACACGGAGGCCTCCGCAGATCAGGCGTTCTCTGCTTCACCGAGACATGGCTGAGTGACAATATCCCGGACCGCGCAACGAAAGGTGCTGATACCGGATTCCAGCTGTTTACAGGAGCGGATCGGAAGCGCGGAGCTATCAGGGCAGAAGCTAGGGAGGCGGAATCTGCTTTTTTAGTAAACGAAGCTTGGTGGCAGAGCATAAAGTGCTGGGGGAAAACATGTAGTCCGTATCTGGAGTCATTTTCCAATAATCGATAAACCTGTTTTACTCCCGAGAGAGTTTCCTCGTTTATAATAATCGGGCTCATATTTTCCTCCGCATAGGCTGCATTTCATGCCGCGGAAAAAACATCTTGGCGGAGCTGATTACAGACGTGGAGAAAAAACACCTGACTCTTTCATCATAATACTGGAGATTTTACAGCGTCAGAATCTCTCTAATCAGCTCACCAAATACAGACAAGCGATTAAGTGTCTCCACCAGAGACAAAAACACACTGGAGCCACTGTTAACAGCTTTTACGGGACTCATAATCATGCTGTTACCAGGCTGCTCTGGGAGCTTTCATGATCATTGTCTTATCCACCCCATCCCAACTTACGACAGAACTAAAAGGCTTCCAAAACCGTGGTTACACTGTTAAAAAATGGACTGAGGAATGCGAAGCATATGCTACAGGCCTGCTTTGAATGCACAGAATGGACTGTTTTTTGAAACCTCAGCCACTGATTTAAACAACTAACTGATGTGGTGACATCATAACATCAGTTTCTGTGAGAACATGTGTTTGCATTGACACCAATACCTTCTGCACCTTTGGAACAACAACCATGGTCACTCCTCAAAGATCATCTCAGGAATCTGCGCAATGTACAAGAAGATGCTCACAGGCATTGGGTGATTGGGGCGGCGGTACAGGGCAGGCCAGGAACAGACTAAACAAAGGAGGATCAAAGCCGCCAGAGAAGTCTATAGTGGAAAGGCTGAAGAACAGCCTTTTCTACTGGTACTCTCCGGCTGTATGGACTGGTCTGATAAACCTGACTGCCTACAAAGCCCCACCACGCCTTCCCCGAACAAAGTCCCTGCCTGGCTACCATCTATGGCTTTCTATCTACTGGCGACATGACAAGAAGCCATTCACACCTCAAACCAACTCCTCCCACATCCCATTCAGGAACCAGTTCGAACCAGTAAAGCAACCACCCCCTACCTTCAGATCCTCATGCCTGCCTAAAGATCTCTGAGGAAGATGTAACTAGGCGCTTTCAGCACATGAAAACAAAGAAAAGCTGGGAGACCTGATAACGTCTCCCAAACATGCCTGAAAGCCTGTGTACATCAACTCGCCCCGATCTTCCACAACCTGATCTTCAACAAGTCACTGGAGAGTGGTGAGGTCCCCTCCTGCTTCAAAACGATCCACCATCATCCCCAGTGCCCAAGAAACCCACCATCCTAGGATTAAATGACTCAGGCCTGTAGCCCTGACCGTTCTGATGGTCATGAAATCCTTTGAGCGGCTGGTGTTGAATGGCACGCTGAAAGACATCACAAGGCCCTCTACTGGACGCCCTGTAGTTTGCTTATGAACCGAGGCAAACAGGTCGGCAGATGAATGCTGTTATACTTAGGTCTACACTTCAATCCTGCAACACCTCGTCCACCCATGGCCTAACGCCAGGATCATGTTTGAAGACTTCAGCTCGGCCTTCAACACCTCATTCCATACATCCTCCACCAGAAGGCTCCCACCCAGCTCAACGTGTCCCAGCCTCCACCTGTCAGTGGATCAATAGCTCCCTGACGGACCGACAGCAAGCACCGTGAGACTGGGGGAGCATCTTCTTGCCCGAGACCAGATCAATAAGTACTGTGCCCCCCAGGGGTGTGGTCTATCCCCACATCCTCTTCTCCCTGTACGCAAATGACTGCACCTCATCGCTCGTCCATGAAACCCTTAAGTTTGCAGATGACACCACCGTCATTGACTTGATCCAGGACGGTGATGAGTCTGGCATACAGATAGGCAGGGTGGATCGCCTGATACACTGGTGTAGTCGAACTGCCGGGAACTAAACCCACTCAAGACTGTGGAGAGGGTAGGTGGATCTATCGGGGGAAAAGACCACCACCCCCATACACCCCCCTCTCACCATCCTCAACAACACCCTGTGTCGGCTGTGGTACGCACTTCGGTTCCTAGAACCACCATCTCTGGGGACCTGAGATGGTCTTCACACAAGACACTGTTTGAAAGGACGACCCAGCAGAGACTGTTACTTCCTGGAGCAACTCCAAAGAGTTTCAACCTTCCACAGGAGCTGCTTGGTCATCTCTACACGCCTTTATTCAGTCTGCCTGTCTCATCCTCTAAAGGGGTTTTGGGTTCACCCCCAAAAAGGGACGGTCCAACGCCCGAAAAACGGGG
The DNA here is from genome assembly GCA_036173005.1 of Crenichthys baileyi. NCBI lineage: Eukaryota > Metazoa > Chordata > Actinopteri > Cyprinodontiformes > Goodeidae > Crenichthys > Crenichthys baileyi. Next base: position 378,295 of record JAHHUM010000054.1, on the reverse strand, counting down.
ACTGCAGAGAGAATATCGGGCTCCTTCCCCTCCATCCGGACTTATACAGGTCTAGGGTCAGGAAAAGAGCCTAAAATCTCTGCAAAACCCCACACACCCGACAAAAACTGTTCGGGGATTTTTTCCCCCTTCGGGGCCGCTTCACAAGCGCTGTTCACCAAACCTAGCCGCCACGAGACAGTTTTTTTCCCCCCAGGCGTTTCTCTGTTGAACATTCAATAGAGTACAAACACAGCATACAGATTTGAAATGCACCTTTTTATTTATATATGTGTATTTTTCCATTGTAAATATGCATATTCTGTAATGCAAAAACAAAGAGCAAAGTGTACCGGAGTCAAATTCCTTGTTTGTATGTACAAACTTGGCAATAAAGCTGATTCTGATTCTGATTCTGATTGTAAAATATTGTGCAACTGAATACTGCATCGTATCCAATAGCAACAACTCTTTTCCAAGACAAACTTGCAAATAAAGCTTTTTTTTAAGTAAACATAACCAATTTACCTCGAATGGGGAAAAATCTAAAAAAACCAATTTTTTCCCTAGTAGGAAAAACCTTTACTTCCTTTTTCCCCTGGGAGTGGATAATAAATTAAATATTTTTTAATATATATGATTATGATAATATAGTATTTCTATATATCTATATATATATATTTTAAAATTTTTGACTGACCAGAGTCATTCCCCTAACCCCCTTTTTAAAAATTGGAAAGACCAGAGGACATGCCACTGATTGTGCAAAATTAAATAGGACAGTATCTAAATAGTCTAATCTAATATTCTGTTAGTTATTTAACTTTGGACCAACCATGTCATATTTGTTGCCACAGTTATATGCGTACATAACAATAAGCAAGATGTGAACAATCTAAACGATCATTAAATGAAAAAAGAATATTTAAATTGAAGACCAATTTAAAGGAAAACATGATCAAGATCAGAGATAACGAATCTTGAACAAACTTAAATAAATCTTTTTTAAACTGTTACAAGTTCACCCCCGAGGCAAAAAAAACCCTACGAAAAAAAACAGCCAGATGTTTTTTTGTCCACCAAACCAGCACTGAGTTGATGTCTGCTGTCAGCATGTAACTATCACAGAGCTTTGTCATACAGAAGGGAACCAAACCTGCCAGCATACTGGTGAAGATGATCTTTAAAGGTGGTGGGTTTTTTAGGTGATACTAATCTTTCATTGAAGTCTTGTACAAAACATTTGCAATAAATAATCGTGAAGGTGGATTTTATTGTCACCATACTTTGATTTACATATCGAATAATAGAGATTACTTACCGACTTACCGAGTAATGTCACCTTTTTGCTCCACATATGCTTTTCTTGTAAAAGTCCAAACTCTTACTGTGAACCTGCAGGAATCGTCACATACAGTCAGATTTGAAGGTTCACCTTCTAAGCTAAACTTTTATTCGTTATGATTTCACCAGAACAATTTTTAATTAACAGTTTTCTGTGGATTTAACCAAAACAGAATACCCAACTCCTTTTTGAACCAACATTTGAAAAAGCAGCAGTGCTATATCTGTCTTCATCATCCTGCTGTGGCGCACTACTACTTTTCCATAATGAGACCTTGAGATTGCCCTGTTAGGCTGTCAGTGTGCAATACAGATCAGTGAAGATCTCTACACTTGGCTGATTGCTTTCCTTTGAATCAGTCTGAATGATTTTACCTCTTCTTTTCTCCTGTTGTGATTTCCCATGAGTTTCTTCTTTTTCTGTAAGGGGTTTGTCTGTACTTAAGTTCAAGACATGTGTGTCTCTATTCTTTTTGGGAAACTTGTTGAGACCTTGAAATTGGGCCAAAGTCTAAAAAAAGATGTCCAATGTTAACAAAAATATGTGATCTATATGACTCCGAATCTACATGATACCACATTTTGCCGGTGCTTTGTTGTCTTTTCATTTGATATGACCACCACAGTTAAAGATTTTAATGTTCAATAAGCTGTTATTTTATATCCCTGAGAGTCCCCTGACTCTGGCATAGCACAAAACCTCTAAATATTGTTCCAGATGTTACTTATCAATGCAGCATCTGGAACACTGAACCATCTAGAATCTGGTCCAGTGTTCAATCTAAGAATCCAAATTCTTAGGTTCTCTAAAATAATGTATTGTCTCTTGAAATTGGTTGTACAAACTGCAGTTAAAGTTTTGCTAGGGGTGCAGCAGACATAATATTATAAAAGTACATCAGCAAGAGGTATCAAGAGTTGAGTCAATGATTTTAAAACTGATCAGTTCAAAATGCTTCGTTAGAGAAGCAGCATGTAGCACAGCAGTACAGTGGGAACCCAATATCCTGTACAGAGACAAGTAGTCCATGGCACAGCCATCTAGGCTTCGATTGCTGAACTTAGGACATTTGCTGTATCTCTTCCCCTCGTCTCTTTTTACTAATTTCCTGTGTCATAACTGTGAATAAGGCCATTTGTGTCAAAAAGTCTTAAAAGTAAAATATGCCTTGATTGAGACTCAGATCCAATATTTTGGATCATTTTGGGATATGTCAGCGGTCTGCAACCTACGGGTCCAGAGCTCAGCAGGGTTTTTTAAATATCAATTTTAATGAAAGCTACTTTTTTAGTAAATCATTTTTTTTATCAGGCTGCAAACCACTTCTTTTTTCATTTTTTCATAAACATGGAGTTCTCCATTCAATAGAATGCTTTTGTCTTTGTTTTAATCAAATCAATTCATTGTGATTTTTAAGTGAACCTAAAACAAGAAAAACAACATACTTTACCCTAGATTTTGGATTTAAGGGCGCATGAATGCAAAGTAAAAATAAAAAAAAAAAAAGTAATAAAAAGGAAAGGAAAATTTGAAAGAGAAACCCCTTTTAAACGGGAAAGAAAAATCTTTTTTTTTAAAAAAAGAAAAATTGGGTTTTTAAATTTCTTAAAAAAGGGAAAAAGAAAAAAATTTAAATTTTTTGGTTTTTAAAGAAATTTTACCCGGGGGGCCTGCCTTTTACTAATTTCTGCCTCGCCCATATTCAGAACAAAAGAAAAAAAGGGAGTGAAAAACGAAAACCCCTTTTTTTTTTTTTTAAAACAATAAAGGGGCAAAAAAGAAGAAGGAAAAAGGGGGCCTTTTGGTTTTAAAAACAAGGGGGGTGGCCGCATTTTTTTTTTACAAATTTTAATTTTAAATAAACTAAAAGTTTTTTTGGGGATTTCAATGGGTTTACCCCGTTTTGATTTAGTGAAATTCCCCCAAAATTTCAAAAACAAAAGAACCCAAAAAGGGGTAAAAACCATGAAATTTTTCATGTTATGCTGAAACGTGTAGTTTTTCACCGCCTAAAACCACGTGAAGTTCACAGACTAGGTACTTACAGTCTATGTGGCTTTGGTTCAACTGTCTGCGTAGCTGCTTCACAATTACAGAGCTATGGTGAAAAGGAAAAAAAGAGCTGTAAGGTGGAAAGGTCTCGGTGGCGGAGAGCCCCTTACAAAGGCTCAACTCTCCACATGACACTTTATAGCATGACCTTCGATCACAGCGTGACTGTATCTTTTGTGCTGTGCATTTTTGAGCGCTCGCTAAAAGCTTTTTCTGGGCTCCTTTGAGGAAATAGATTCGGTCATGGAGAGATGAGAGTTATGCAGAACAGCAATCTATACCCTGAGATCTAAAATTGATATTTCTCTCTCTGTCTCTCTTCTAGTTTCTCTCATGTTGTGATAGGATGATAATGATAGGAAGAAACTCCTCTGAATGTTGTTGTGAAGAATGTCTTCTATTCCATGCACGCACAGATTTCTATCACCTAAAAATACATATGGACAGACATTCCTGTTTTATTTTTTGCAGTATTATTTGATCTTTGTTTTTGCCTTTTCCCTTGATCACATATTGATAAAGGTAAAAAGCTGATTTAAAAGAAAGATGTTTTTTGCTAATACAACTGGAATTCTTTTGTTTTTGAGCTCTTAAAGTTTTTTTTAAATATTTGCCTCCAGCAGCATAATTAAAAACCTTAAAATACAATACAAATTAGAGTTAAAATATTTCATGTCCCCATCTGGGCATGCATTTACATTAAAAAAGGTGTAACTTAAATATATTTAGCATATCTTAGCTCTGGCTTATACACATTCTGGTCACACATGAACAGTCCTGGATGTTTATGTAGCGAAGACACTTTTATCCTTTGATCTTATTTATTGACATGTGAAATGAACAAATCAGAGCCTGTAGTATACACAGACTGAACTCTGCAACACACCAGCCTCATGCAAAGTTACAGTGCTCACACTGAAATGCTCTGGTGTAACACTCCTTTTTTATGTAACTAACAGAGTGGTTTGCTAAGCAGGAGGCAGAGTAATTAGTAATCTTCTCACGGTATGGAAGCTGTGAAGCTGTGTGTCTCTGCAGTAAAATGTCTAATGTGATGTAAAACCTAAAACCACCAGAAAAATGAGAAACTGGGTAGGAAAGATGTTGACTTTGCCTCAGATTTTGAACTGCAGCATATCAAACCATTAAACAGAAAGAAATCTAACTTAGTATATCAATAATTTATACCTAAATACATTTATTAATCTATAGCGGAATAGTTGGTTCACTTGCTTAAACCACAGTATTCATGTATGGTTTTTTGGTTAAAATATTTCTCCAGTTTCAACATATTACAGAGGCATTGGGTGCCCAGAAGATTTATCATTTGTTGCTGCAGTCATTATTTTAAAAAACTGATAAGAGAAACTCTGGACAAGACAGGAAATTTTGTTTTACGTCTTATTTTTGAGAGCAGAGCGAAATGCTAAATAAATCGAAGACTCGATTTTATATAGGGGTTATATATCCTTCACCATTAAAAATTGGATCCATTTTGATAAAAATGTAAAGCAATAGTGTTAGAATCGAACTCATTTACTACAAAGCTTTCTGAGATCTTTGTTCGTTCTTTGAGCTGACTTTGGCACCAATATGAATCAGTTGTTAATGAAACATAACTTGTCAACGTATTTTAAATGACTGATCGCTATTATTATGCTGATCAGGATCCGTTAAATAAAGAAACATGTTTAGTAAACAAACTGACAAAAAAAGGTTTAAGGTAATTATTTCACAAGTAATGAGTTCATTATTCACATAAAGAACATTAACAGAGTTTTATTGTTTCTCTCTCAGTCCAATGCAGGTACATTAATACACTCTGATAACATTCCAAACTAGAAAAATTTGCATTTCCTGCGAAAATGCAGTGTGAATGCTGAAAGCGGAATTTTTTAGCTGAAAGCTGGCAGAAACAAGCTGAAATTGACTGCAGACAATCTGCTAAAATTCAATGACTTAGAAGAAAACAGAAATGCTAAACTCCTGTTTAAAGCTGGAACAAAGTGGCTAAGGTTGCCAGCAGAATATCAGATGATATCTGATAAATTTGTAGAAATAGCAGAAACAGCAAAGAAAAACTGTCATCTGATCTGTTTAAGCAGGAAGACTATCAGGTATAAAACAGCGTAACAAGGTGAGGTTACCTCAAAACTGCTTGAAATGGTTGTTGAAATACAAGAACTGACAAAAACATTAAAAAAGCAGGAAAGGCCCCTGCCCATAGATGAGCGGAAAAAGCATAGACTGAAGCAAAAATATGACTAAGAAGTTGAAGTCAGTGCTAAAAATATAAAAAAAAATAGCAAAAAATTCAGAAAAAGAATGAGAAAAGGAAGCTAAAATGCTAACATTAGCATACTGGTTATCACTAGCATGAAGGCTGATATTAATTTACCCCATCTACTATGCAAAAAAGTAATGTATAAGCTAAATGACCAAAAATGGCAATGCTTACTACAGCCTATATTCAAAAGTCTATGAAATTGCCATTTAAAATTATTCACTCTTGTTCAGGTAAAGGGACCTCAGTAGAAGCTGTTTAAGTAGCTGGCATCAAACGGCCCGCTGTTTGATGCTGTCCTGGGACCTATGAAGATGGTCTTATCATGATAAGTCACAGGAGTAGTGTTTCATTCTGGTTCTCAAAGAGTTTCTGATTGGGGTTTTTTTCCCTGATTCTGATAGAATTTGGCCCCCGTTTCTGATGGATGCTTGTACATGAATCTCGTGTAGATTTGTTAAAGGTTCTTCTGGAGATTTTTGGCAGGTTTCTGGTGGAGTTGGGGCCTGGTTTTGATTAAGGTTTATACCTAATTTTGATGAAAATTTTTTAGAAGGGTTTTTCAACAGATTTTTTTTTTTGGTTCTGATGGAGCTTTTTTGCCAGGTTTTTGATGGAGTTTGGATCTGGTTCTAATTGGAAATTTGTTCCACATTCAGATGGATGTTGGACCTGGTTCTGATGGATGTTTCATTCTGGTTCTGATAGAGTTTTGACCTGGTTCTGATAAGGGTCTCGAACTAGTCCTGATGGGGAATTCCTCTGGGTTTCTGATGGAGTTTTGTTCTGGTTCTGATTGAGATTTGTTCTGGTTCTGATGGTGTTTGTACCTGGTTCTGATGAAGGTTTTTTTCCTGGTACTGATGGAGCTTTTTGCCAGGTTCTGATGGAGTTTGGGACCTGGTTCTTGATAGAAGGTTCCTCCCGGTTCTGAAGGGGATTTGGACCTGGTTCTGGTGGGAGGGTCCCTAACTGGTTCTGATGGAGTTTTGGGTCCAGTTCTGGTGGAGATTTGTTCCCGGTTCTGATGCCTTCTTGGAACTGGTTCTGATAAAAGGTTTCTTTCTGGTTCTGACTGAGTTTGGGACCTGGTTCTGATAGTGGGTTCCTAACCAGTCTTGATGGAGAATTCCTCCTGGTTCTGATGGAGTTTGGGTCCGGGTTCTGATAGAGGTTTCTTTCTGGTCCTGATTAAGTTTGGACCTGGTTCTGATAGTGGGTTCCTAACTTGTCCTAATGGAGACCTCCTCCTGGTTCTGATGGAGTTTGGGTCTTGGTTCTGATGGAGATTTGTTCCGGTTCTGATGGAGTTTTGGGTCTGGTTCTGATGGAGGGTTTCCTAACTGGTTCTGATGAAGAATTCCTCCTGGTTCTGATAGTTTCCATCTGAATCTGATGGATATTGGACAAGGTTCTGATAGAGGATCTTCCTGGTTCTGGGAGATTTTGGACCTGGTTCTGATGGAAGGTTCCTAAATGATTCTTATGGAGATTTCCTTTTGGTTCTGATGGAGTTTCGGTCCAGTTCTGATGGAGATTTTCTCCAGGTTCTGATGGATTTCTGAACTGGTTCTGATAGAGGTTTCTTTCTGGTTCTGATTGAGTTTGGACCTGGTTCTGATAGTAGGTGCCTAACTGGTCCTAATGGAGAATTCTTCCTGGTTCTGATGGAGTTTCGGTCCAGTTCTGAAGGAGATTTTCTCCAGGTTCTGATGGATTTCTGAACTGGTTCTGATAGAGGTTTCTTTCTGGTTCTGATTGAGTTTGAACCTGGTTCTGATAGTAGGTACCTAACTGGTCCTGATGGAGAATTCCTCCTGGTTCTCATGGAGTTTGGGTCTGGTTCTGATGGAGGGTTCCTAACTGGTTCTGATGGAGTTTCAGTCCGGTTCTGATGGAGATTTTCTCCAGGTTCTGATGGATTTCTGAACTGGTTCTGATAGAGGTTTCTTTCTGGTTCTGATGGGTTTTTACCTGGTTTTGATAGAGGGTGCCTAACTGGTCCTGATGGAGAATTCCTCCTGGTTCTGATGGAGTTTTGGTCCAGTTCTGATAGAGATTTGTTCCTGATTCTTATGGGGTTTGGGTCTGGTTCTGATGGAGGGTTCCTAACTGGTTCTGATGAAGAATTCCTCCTGGTCCTCGATGGAGCTTGGGTCTGGTTTTTGATGAATGTGTGACATGGTTCTGATAGATGGGACCTGGGTTTTGATAGACTTTGGACCTGGTTCAGATGGAGGTTTGTACATGGTTCTGATGAGATTTGTACCCCGGGGTTTCTGATAGAGATTGGGTCTGGTTCTGATGGAGACTTGTTCCAGGTTCTGATGGATATTGGACAAGGTTCTGATAGAGGGTTTTTCCTGGTTCTGGCAGATTTTGGACCTGGTTCTGATGGAAGGTTCCTAACTGGTTCTGATGGAGATTTCCTCTTGGTTCTGATGGAGTCTGTGTCTGGTTCTGATAGAGACTTGTTCCAGATTCTGATGTGCTAACAGTCTATATGCAAAACTCTATGAAATTGCCTTTTAAATTGAATCACTGTGTCTAGCTGTTGGAACAGCGGTACATGCTTTTTAAGTACTCGACACAAAATGGCCGCCATGTAGTTCCTTCCCATGAAGATGGTCAAAGGGTTAGGGGTCGGGTCAGGTTTAGGCCATAGAAATGAAAGAAATTGAATAGAAGTCAATGCAAACTCCTCACAAAGACAGTAAAACAGGGATGTGTGGTGTGTGTGTGTGTGTGTCTGTGTGGATTTTCTCCAGGTTCTGATGGATTTCTGAACTGGTTCTGATAGATGTTTCTTTCTGGTGCTGATGGGATTTTACCTGGTTCTGATAGAGGGTGCCTAACTGGTCCTGATAGAGAATTCCTCCTGGTTCTGATGGAGTATGGGTCTTATTCTGATAGAGATTTTTTCCTGATTCTGATGGGGTTTGGGTCTGGTTCTGATGGAGGGTTCCTAACTGGTTCTGATGAAGAATTCCTCCTGGTTCTGATGGAGCTTGGGTCTGGTTCTGATGAATGTGTGACATAGTTCTGATAGAAGGGACCTGGTTCTGATAGACTTTGAACCTGGTTCAGATGGAGGTTTGTACCGGGTTCTGATGGAGACTTGTTCCAGGTTCTGATGGCTATTGGACAAGGTTCTGATAGAGGATCTTCCTGGTTCTGGCAGATTTTGGACCTGGTTCTGATGGAAGGTTCCTAACTGGTTCTGATGGAGATTTCCTCTTGGTTCTGATGGAGTTTGTGTCTGGTTCTGATAGAGACTTGTTCCAGATTCTGATGTGCTAACAGTCTATATGCAAAACTCTATGAAATTGCCTTTTAAATTTAATCACTGTGTCTAGCTGTTGGGACAGCAGCACATTCTTTTTAAGTACTCGACACAAAATGGCCGCCATGTAGTTCCTTCCCATGAAGATAGTCAAAGGGTTAGGGGTCGGGTCAGGTTTAGGCCATAGAAATGAATGAAATTGAATGGAAGTCAATGCAAACTCCTCACAAAGACAGTAAAACAGGGATGTGTGTGTGTGTGTGGTGTGAGTGTCTGAGTAGGAGACAGGGAGAGAAGAGACGCGGAGTCACATACAGACATATACAGTGCAAGATACACAGAGCTATAAATAGAACAGTGAAGAGTGAAGCAGCCAATCAGCAAAGAGTGTCAGTGTAACTTGACACCTGCAGCATTTCTAATGCAGCACCTCACTATTGTCTCCCCCTGGCCTGGGCTCTTAACATGGAGGCGCATGATCCCGAACTACCGCCCATAACTCGGAAACCGTATGGGCTATCGACATCATTCTTGTACCCTTTTTCTCAGAACGGAGGGGGGAACAAGAATATTAACACGTTTTTGCTGAAAATATAATATTAAAGGCACAAGGTGAAATTATTTCTAGGTGAAATAAAGGGAAAAATGGAGAAAAACACAAAAATGCCTGAACATGCTCTTGAACAACGTCTAATAACTCGGAAACTATAAGGGCTATCGATTTGATTCATACACCGTATGAATCAGAAGGCCTTGCTGAACAATTGTGGAGGTATCGAAATAAATTTCAGACCGTAGGTATCAGCAAGGATCGGTGAACAATCCTGGAGATTTTCGTGTGTCTACATAAATCCGTGTAGGAGATATGACAGTGTAGAAAAGTGGATAATTTAAAAAAATTTCAATTTTAAGCGATTTTGGGAAGGACAGATTTGGTACTCCTAAACAAACCTTTTTTATGACAAAACGATAAAAGGTATCAAAACAATTCCTTCACTGTGAGCGCCAACAAGGTCTGAAGATCAATCTGCACAAGGCTCATGTCTCTACCTCGAACGGTTTTTTACGAGAGGCAGCGATTCGAAAATGGGGTGAGGTTTAAAGGATTTTTTTGCTCAGATTTTTTCTGAAAATTTCCCTTTATAGATTTTCCTATTAACAGGGTTGTGTTGACTTTGCGTTGCTTTGGGGCATGTTGCCGGGAAAAAAAGTTGTTTGTCCCACATCAATGAGGGTGACATTTTTTTTTAATCGCGAAAGAGCATCCTACTTTTTGATGTATAATTTGTATAGGTAGAGTGAAAATTGAGGGAGTGAAGAGAGTTTGTTCATTCTTTTTCAGGTTTTATTCAAAAAACCCTAGAAGTGTTACACTCTAGCGACCCAAACATTCCCCGTCATGGGAAATTACATTTAAAAATTGAAAATTTTGAAAAAATTGTAAAAAATTAAAAATCCAAATTGTAAAAAAAACTGTAAAAGATATCAAAAAATTTTAAAATTAAACAGTAATAGCAAAAGGGTTTGTGAAACCCCTTTTAAAAAAATTTGAATGGTTTTTTTCTAGCTAAAAGTATGCAAAAAGTAGTTAAATGGCAAAAACAGTGAAGTTTTAGCAAAATTTTTTGGGTTTTTCCCATTCATTTCAAGGGGGCCCAAAAAATTCATAAAAACGGGAATTTTTAAAAAAGTATAAAAGGTATAAATACCAAAATTTAAAGCCGGAATGTCCTGAAAGGGGCCCTGAATATTGTGAAATTTGAACGGTTTTAAAATAGCGCACAAGTATGCAAAAAGGGAAAAATTTGAACAAAAGTGTACCGAAGCAAACCAAAATAAGAAAGAAAAAAGACGGAATAATAAAGAAAAAAAAAAAACGGGAAACCCAAAAAAGGTGTGAATGCCTACTGCATTCCCCCACTAATTAAGTACTATAAGCCTTAGCTTTCTGGACTCCTACAGAGAGCATAAAATTACTACAATTTAATTAGTGTGGAATGCAGTAGGTTTTTTCTTTTTTTTTTTATTATTTTTATTAGTGTGAATGCAGTAGGGCATTCACACTTCTTGTGTTTTTCCTGTTTTTTTTTATTTTTTATTATTAGTGTGAATGCAGTAGGCAATTCACACTTCTTGTGTTCCTGTTTTTTTTTTTATTCTTTTAATTTTTATTATTATTTTTATTATTTTTAGGGGTGAATGGCAGTAGGCCCAATTCACACTTTTTTGTTTCCCCTATTTTTTTTTTATTCTTTAATAATTTAGTGTGAATTCCAGTAGCATTAAACCACTTTTTTGTGTTTTCCTGTTTTTCTTTTATTTTTTATTATTATGGGGGGGGAATGCAGTAAAATGCCTTCAGCATTCACACAATAATAAAGAATAAAGAAAAACAGGAACCAAAAGGTGTGAATGCCTACTGCATTCACACTAATAATAATAATAAAGAATAAAGAAAAAACCTACTGCATTCACACTAATTACTGTAGTAGATTTATGCTCTCTGTAGGAATCCAGAAAGCTAAGGCTTATAGTACTTAATTAGTGTGAATGCAGTAGGCATTCACACTTCTTGTGTTCCCCTTTTTTTTTTTATTCCCCTTTATTATTAGTGTGAATGCAGTAGGCATTCACACTTCTTGTGGTCCTGTTTTTTTATTTTTTTATTATTAGTGTGGAATGCAGTAGGGCATTCACACTTTTTGTGTTCCTTTTTTTCTTTTATTCTTTATTATTAGTGTGAATGCAGTAGGGCATTCACACTTTCCTTGTGTTTCCTGTTTTTCTTTTTTTTCCTTTATTATTTTTTATTATTATTATTATTATTATTTTATTATTATTTCTGGTGGCTCCTTTTTTTTAAACCCCCTTTCTCCTCCTGCATACTTTGTGCTATTTCAACCGTTCAAATTTTTCAAATATTCAGCCCTTTCAGGACATTCCGGCAATGACTTTTGATTTATTTTTTTTTAAAAAACTGAAAAAATTTGAGCAAAAAATCCATTTAAAACTCACATGTTTTCGAATCGCCCGCCCTCTAAAACCGTTCGAGGGTAGAGACATGAGCCCCTTGTGCAGATTGATCTTCAGACCTTGTTTTTTTCCGCTCACAGTGAAATAATTTTTTTTTGATACCTTTTATCGTTTTTGTCATAAAAAATTTTCGTTTAAAAAGATACCAAATCTGTCCTTTTTTCCAAAATCCGGCCTTTAAAATTGAAAAATTTTAAAAAAATTACCCATTTTTCTACACTGTCATATTTTCCTACACGGATATATGTAAGACACACGAAAATCTCAAGGATTGTTCCCATTTGATCTCTGCTGATACCTAGGGTCCAAACATTTTTTGGATATTTTTTTCTTTTACTCGTGAGAAAGGTTTTATTTGAGAGTGAAAAATTCACCTTCACTCTGTTTCAAAATGGTCAAAATGATCCACTTTTTTTAAAACGGTCACATCTCCCAGACAGATTTTTGTGAAAATTTGAGAAGCTTTCCCAAAATTTTTTCAGCAAGGCCTGCCGGGTTCATATGGTGTATGTAATCAAAACGATAGCCCTTTAAGTTTTTCCGAGGTTATTAGACATTGTTCGAGAGCATGTTTTTGGGGTTTTTTTGTGTTTTTCTCCCTTTTTTTCCCCTTTTTTTTTTTACCTAAATTTTTGTGCCTTTAATATTTTTTTTTCAAGAAAAAAAAATGGGTTAATATTTTTCGTTCCCCTGTCCTTCCTGAAAAAAATGGTTTCAAGAATGACGTCGATAGCCCTCACGGTTTTTTGAGTTATGGGGTAATTCGGGAGCATGGGGCCTCCATGTTAAAAACCCAGGGAAGGGGAGACCCAATAGTGAGGGGCTGCATTAGAAATGCTGCAGGTGTCAAGATTTTCCCCTGACACTCTTTTCTGATTTTGGCTGCTTCACTCTTCACTGTTCTATTTTTAGCTCTGTGTATCTTGCACTGTAAAAGCTGTAGTTGACTCTGCGGGTCTCTTCTCTCCCCGTCTCCTACTCAGACACACACCCCACCAAAAAACCCCACCCACACCAAAATCCCTGTTTTTACTGTCTTTGTGAGGAGTTTTTTCATTGACTTCCATTAAAATTTCTTTCATTTCTATGGCCTCAAACCTGACCCGACCCCTTTAAAACCCCTTTGACCATCTTCATGGGAAAAGGAAAATACATGGGGGGGCCATTTTTGTTTTGAGTACTTTTAAAAACATGTACCGCTGTTTTCCCCCCAAAAGCTAGACACAGTGATTCAAATTTAAAAGGGAAATTTTCATAGAGTTTTTGGATATAGACTGTTAGCACATCAGAAAACCTGGAAACAAGTCTCTATCAGAACCAGACAAACCAGACTCCATCAGAACCAAAGGGGGGAAATCTCCATCAGAACCAGTTAGGAAACCTTTCCCCATCAGAAACCCCCTTTCCAAAATCTGCCAGAACCAGGAAGATCCTCTATCAGGGGAACCTTGTCCAAATATCCATCAGAAACCTGGAACAAAGGTCTTCCCCCATCAGAACCAGACCCAATCTCTATCAGAACCCGGAACAAATCTTTAAAACTGAACCAGGTCCCCAAAGTCTTTAGAACCAGGTCCCATCTAATTTAAAAACCAAAGACAACATTTCATCAGAAACCCGAAACCCCAAGCTCCATCAGGGCCAGGAGGAATTTTTTTCATCAGAACCAGTTAGGAAAACCCCCCCCCATCAGGAAAACCCGAACCCAAACCCCATTTAGAATCCCCGGAAACAAATTTCTATCAAATAAGACCCCAAAAACCCATCCGAACCAGGAGGGAATTTTCCATCAGGACCAGTTAGGCACCCTCTATCAGAAACCCGGTAAAAAAACCCATCAGAACCAGAAAGAAACCTCTATCAGAACCAGTTCAGAAATCCATCAGAACCTGGAGGGAAAAAATCTCCATCAGAACCAAAAGGAAATCTCCATCAAAATCATTTGGAAACCCTTTTCCTACAGAACCAGGTCCAAAATTGCCAGAAACAAGGAAGATCCTCTATCAGAACCTTGTCCAATATCCCACAGATTCAGATTTGGGGGGAAACTATCAGGAAAACAAGGAGGAAAATTTTCATTAGAAAAACCAGTTTAGGAACCCCTCCATCAGAACCAAACCCAAACCCCCATCAGAACCCCGGAAACCCCCAAATCTCCTTCAGAACCAGACCCAAACTCCATCAGAAACCAGGTGGGGAAAAAATCTCCCATTAGGACCCGGTTAGGGAAAACCCACTATCAGAACCAGGTCCAAAACTTAATCAGGACCAGAAAGAAAACCCCCTATCAAAACCAGAGCCCAAACTCCATCAGAACCTTGGGGAAAAAACTCCATCAGTACCAGGAAAAAAACCCTTCATTTAAACCAGGTACAAAAAACCATCAGAACCAGGAACAAAAAATTCCCCAAAAAAACCAGAAACCCAAAACTCCAGCAGAACCCAGAGGAATTTCCCCCATCAGGACTAGTTAGAGACCCCTTATCAGAACCAGGTCAAAACTCTATCAGAACCAGAATGAAACCTCCATCAGAACCAGGTCCAACATCCATCTGAATGTGGAACAAATGTCCATTAGAGCCAGATCCAAACTCCTTCAGAACCTAGGCAAAAAGCTCCATCAGAACCAGAAAAAAAAAATCTGTTGAAGGAACCTTCTAAAAATTTTCATCAGAATTAGGTATAAACCTTAATCAAAACCATGTCCCAACTCCACCAGAAACCTGCCAAAAATCCCAGAAGAAAACCTTAACACAAATCTACACGAGATTCATGTAAAAAGCATCCATCAGAAACGGGTCCAAATTCTATCAGAATCAGGAAGAAAACCCAATCAGAAACTCTTTGAGAACCAGAATGAAACCACTACTCTGTGACTTATGATAAGACCATCTTCATAGGTCCCAGGACACAGCATCAAAACAGCGACCGTTTTTGATGCCAGCTACTTAAACAGCTTCTACTGAGGTCCCTTTACCTGAACAAGAGTGAATAATTTTAAATGGCAATTTTCATAGACTTTTGAATATAGGCTGTAGTAAGCATTGCCCTTTTTGGTCATTTTAGCTTATACATTACTTTTTTGATAGTAGATGGGGGTAAATTAATATCAGCCTTCCAGCTAGTGATAACCAATATGCTAATGTTTGCATTTTAGCTTCCTTTTTCTCATTCTTTTTCTGAATTTTCTGCTTTTTTTTATATATTTTAGCACTGACTTCAACTTCTTAGGCTATATTTTTTGCTTCAGTCTATGCTTTTTTTTTCCGCTCATCTATGGGCAGGTCTTTCTGCTTTTTTATGTTTTTTTTTGTCAGTTCTTTGTATTTCAACAACCATTTCAAGCAGTTTTGAGGTAACCTCACCTTGTTACGCTGTTTTATACCTGATAGTCTTCCTGCTTAAACAGATCAGATGACAGTTTTTCTTTGCTGTTTCTGCTATTTCTACGAATTTATCAGATATCAGCTGATATTCTGCTGGCAACCTTAGCCACTTTGTGCCAGCTTTCAACAGGAGTTTAGCATTTCTGTTTTTCTTCTAATTCATTGAATTTTAGCAGATTGTCTGCAGTCAATTTCAGCTTGTTTCTGCCAGCTTTCAGCTAAAAAATTCCGCTTTCAGCATTCACACTGCATTTTCGCAGGAAATGCAAATTTTTCTAGTTACATAATTCATCTGTAAGAATGCAGACAAGGAACAGAAAGCAAGCTCCCGTCACATGATTGTAGTCTTTGTTTTGAGTACCTGTGGATTTTAGAACTGATGAGCTGCTTTTATTGGTTTATAACTGGATTAATAGTTTCAGTCCAAGAATGGTCTTTTGTTGCTACTTAAAGTTCAAAATAAAAGAAAGGGGCGGTACCATTATTTTTCACAGCCTTCAGCTTTAGAACAGGCTTTCTGCAAACATTAGCTGAGAGTGTTGATGTTTTTTAAACAAGTTACAAGTAAAGCATGGTATTGTGTTGTAGTTTATTTTATGTAGTTCAGTAAATCAAATTGTACGTAAGTTTATCTTTGTTTAGTTCTTCGGCATTTTTAATTTGATCTTAATGCCTTTAAGATTACTTCATCAGATAACTCCAGTGTAAATGTTTAAAGACTTTATTATCCAAGCTTGAGAATGGTGTCTAGGCTCTGATCTCATCACCCTATGGCCATGCTCACAACATGTCATGGAGTAATGAGTGCATCTGTACCCCCCCAAAACATGTCTTCCACATGTCAGGGAATGAGGAGGGAGTCTCTGACGTCTGACCCCAAGGTGTTGGGGTGGCAGAGAGGCTGAAGAGAACCAAGGAGAAGCTGGCAGCAGCAGCAACAGGCAGGCAGGCAGGCAGGCAGGCAGGAGCAGCACATGCAGTGCAGAGTGCAGTTGGGGAATTTGTAGCTTAAATAAACCGCTCCAATCATGAGGGTGTGCTTGATATATTCTGGAGAGTGTGAGAAAGATCATGTGTAAAATAGCCTGAACTAGCTCACAGCTGATGACTCATTTATCTTTTTAATGTATAGTGTTTTTAGCGTAATTTTAAATATTGTTATAAATCAAATGTAATTAATTTTTATTATTCATTTTTATTTGTTTTGTGCAATTGTTTTAGTATTTTCAATTTTTGGATATTTAAAGTTTTTCTTTAGCTGATATCAGTTTCTCTTCTTTTCCTCATTGCGTTTTCTCAATTCTACATTTTACATACATTTCAGTTGTTATGATATACAGTACAGTGCAAAAGTTTTAGGTAGGTGTGAAAAAATGCTGTAAACAAAGAATGCTTTCAAAAATGGAAGTGTTAATTATTTATTTTCATCAATCAACAAAATGCAGTGAACGAACAAAAGAGAAATCTAAATCAAATTAATATTTGACGTCACCACCCTTTCCCTTCAAAACAGCACCAATTCTTCTAGGTACACTTGCACACAGCTTCTGAAAGAACTGGTAGGTTGTTTCAAATATCTTGGAGAACTAACCACAGATCTTCTGTGGATGGAGGCTTACTGACATCCTTCTGTCTCTTCATGTAATCCCAGACACACCTGATGATCGGGGCTCTGTGGGGGCCATACCATCACTTCCAGTAATTATTGTTCTTCTTTACACTGAAGATACAGGGGTTGGACAATGAAACTGAAACACCTGGTTTTAGACCACAATAATTTATTAGTATGGTGTAGGGCCTCCTTTTTTGGCCAATACAGCGTCAATTCGTCTTGGGAATGACATATACAAGTCCTGCACAGTGGTCAGAGGGATTTTAAGCCATTCTTCTTGCAGGATAGTGGCCAGGTCACTACGTGATACTGGTGGAGGAAAACGTTTCCTGAACCCCATCCTCCAAAACACCCCAAAAGGGCTCAATAATATTTAGATCTGTTGACTGGGTGCAGGCCTGGGAGTTTTCAACTTCACTTTCATGTTCATCAAACCAAATCTTTCACCAGTCTTGCTGTGTGTATTGGGGTGCATTGTCATCCTGATACACGGCTCCGCCTTCAGGATAAAATGTTTGAACCATTGGATGCACATGGTCCTCAAGAATGGTTCGGTAGTCCTTGGCAGTGAAGCGCCCATCTAGCACAAGTATTGGGCCAAGGGAATGCCATGATATGGCAGCCCAAACCATCACTGATCCACCCCCATGCTTCACTCTGGGCATGCAACAGTCTGGGTGCTACGCTTCTTTGGGGCTTCTCCACACCGTAACTCTCCCGGATGTGGGGAAAACAGTAAAGGTGGACTCATCAGAGAGCAATACATGTTTCACATTGTCCACAGCCCAAGATTTGCACTCCTTGCACCATTGAAACCGATGTTTGGCATTGGCATGAGTGACCAAAGGTTTGGCTATAGCAGCCCGGCCATGTATATTGACCCTGTGGAGCTCCCGACGGACAGTTCTGGTGGAAACAGGAGAGTTGAGGTGCACATTTAATTCTGCCGTGATTTGGGCAGCCGTGGTTTTATGTTTTTTGGATACAATCCGGGTTAGCACCCGAACATCCCTTTCAGACAGCTTCCTCTTGCGTCCACAGTTAATCCTGTTGGATGTGGTTCGTCCTTGTTGGTGGTATGCTGTCATTACCCTGGATACCGTGGCTCTTGATACATCACAAAGACTTGCTGTCTTGGTAACGGATGCGCCAGCAAGACGTGCACCAACAATTTGTCCTCTTTTGAACTCTGGTATGTCACCCATAATGTTGTGTGCATTTCAATATTTTGAGCAAAACTGTGCTCTTACCCTGCTAATTGAACCTTCACACTCTGCTCTTACTGGTGCAATGTGCAATCAATGAAGACTGGCTACCAGGCTGGTCCAATTTAGCCATGAAACCTCCCACACTAAAATGACAGGTGTTTCAGTTTCATTGTCCAACCCCTGTAGTTCTTAATGGCTTTGGCTTTATGTTTGGGTTTGCTCATTTAGCATTTTGTAATTTGTTAACAATAAAGAATCATTTATATTTCTGGAAGCATTCTTTGTTTACAGCATTTTTTTTCACACCTGCCAAAAACTTTTGCACAGTACTTTTTAATAATTAACATTTTGTTTTTGTTATTTACATACATTTGCATTTATGTTTATGATGCATGTCTGTTTCTTCTTTAACCCTCTAAAACATTTGTTTCATTTGACTCCAGGGAAACGACTCTAAATAAAGATGGGTGGTGTTAGGGCTTGGGAGATAAAGAACCCCAGAATGCAGATGAGCAGGCAGCATGACGGTAGGTGAAAAAGGATTTAATAAACAAAAATTCACTCACGGAAGAGGCAGGAACAAAACAGAAGCAGGCTGGCTAGACAGGCATGGCATGATCCAAAAAGCAAGACTCGAGCATGATTTGAGAAACAAGACATGAGCATGATTTGGAAGACAAGACATGGTTTGAAAAATGTTTCCGCCATGTGTGACTGAACAGGTGTGTATTTATGGAGGGTGAACCAGGTGAAGCAAGACAGATTAACTAGGTGCAGGTGAACCGAATAAACTTAATTGGCAGGAGAGAACAAACGTGACTGGAGCAAAACAGGAATTCAAAAATACAAACTAATAGAAACAGAACTAGAAAAACATGAAACGAAAGCATAACCAGATCCAAAAACCAAACTTGACAAAACATGAACAAGACTAAAACATGACCAGAAAAATAAACAGAAACCTGATCCAAAACCTTAACTGTGAAACAGACCAACAAAACCCAAAACCCCCCACAAATCATAACAGGTGGATGGATGGATGAATAAATGCATGGATGGACGGATCGTATGAGATAACAGATATTATTGTGAAATGCAGGTTTGAAATGGCACCAGTCGACATATATCTGTTCTGTTTGCTTTATTGCTGTTCTTGGTTATTGTAATTATTTAAAATATTCTCAACCCCATATCTCCATATTTGCAGCTTGTTAGCTTAGCATGTGAGAAAGAGCTAACCTGTCCAGACAAAACCAAAATTAACAAGTATCTCCAATATTGAACAATTACTACACTAATTATTTTAGTTCAGTGCAATGTTGGCACCTTTGTATGATCAGCAGAAATCGAGGCCACTCTAGCAACTCCGTTTTAAAATAGTCATGACCAACAAATCTAGCAATTATTTTCTAGTAGTACAGAAGACTTTTGGAGACCCTCTCGTGAAAAAACAGACATTCATTTCACTAAATGAGCAAATGGTGGTCTTGATGTAGATTGCATCCAAAAAACTATTTTTGCTGTTATGGTTAAAAATGTTTATATTTTACTGTGACTTGTATGATCTTAATTGAAACAGAAGGTTAAGAAAACAAAATGGAAAAACTAATAAGAAGATGAAGAACAAATAAAGAATATACTAAGTAAATTCTTTAGACACTTTTGCAAGTACCAAGTCCAGATAAAGGAGTGTTGGAATTATGACAATTAAAATAACAGAAAGTGAATTTGCAGTTCTAAACATATTAAAGTGTTCCTTCTAACGTTTTCTCTCTTTCGTGACATCAGTCCTCTCTCCTATAGCTGTCATCACAACTACATGGATATGGCCAATCATGCAATTGATCTGAATGTATCTGAATTTAGCTATTTATGGCAATTTTTGGGACTTGCAAAACATATTGTTCTTACTGAGGTCTTTGCAACACCAGCTCAGTGTACAAGGTAAAAACACAAGCAATGCTATATATAGAGCCATGTAACAGGCTGCAAGAGGGGGTATCGAATTTTGATTAATTCTGTTACCTTAAGGTATATTGAGGTTGTTTTTTCTCATTTTCCATGTTTTTCCTCTGCAAATCCAAGGAGCCCTGGCTTCGGTTTTATGTCCAGCACACAGTCATAACCAATCCTGCTATCCATCTGTTTGCCACGTCATGAATAAGCAAGGATTAAATCCCTTGATTGTGTTTGCTGTAGAACAAAATAGTCCCTTTTTGTTGTTGTTGCTCTCTTATTATGAGTAAGCATAAGGCACTGCAAACCTAAATTATTTATGCTTAGGATCTCTTATACCTTGGGCTATTCAAAGAGGCAGCAGAGCAGTGCGAAAAAATATAAATAAGTCAGCAACATGCTTTTTTTTTTTACCTGACACACACATCATAGATTGCATCAGTGTTCTGCAGCTGCATGTCACATTTGCAAGGCAATATAAAAGCACAGTGGTGCACACACACACACAACCCCTGCTGCATATGTTTCTCTACTGTAGCAACAATAATGATGGATTGTGGGTCATCGTGGGAGGCTGTCTGATCCATGAGCGATATGACTCCATTTCCGCACCAATAGGTTGGAAAGTGATTAAGTGCCACTTTCATGGGGCATTTATCACAAACGTTTGATTCTTATGTACAGTATGTCCCAAAATGATTCAGTTCACAAAGTGAGGTTTGCGACGTTCGCTTATCCCCTGACTTTCGTCTTTCTCAAGGAGTATTTTAAAAAATGTGTCATCACAGAAACCAAAATCTGTTTGCTTGGAAGACAAGAGAACTTTGAGATTATTCCTAAACATTTTGTTGAAAATAGCATAACTGGATAGCGTTAATAACTTTACACAGACAAACACACCTACACACATAATATATATAGGGGATGTTTTAGTGATTTGGGTACTATTACCTGTATAAACAGTCTGTAATATTCTGCGGTTGCTGTGGATACTCAACCACCCAACGCAAACATGATGACATTTTAAAGGTTAAAAGTTCATAAATGTTTGCTTTAATTAAATTCGTTTGAGTTTTATTGATATAGCACCAATTCTCAACACATGTCATCTCAAGGCACTTTACAAAGTCAGTTCAATTAAATCATGTAAATTTCAAGTCAGGTACATACATTCCTATTGATCCTAACTTTCAAACAGGGCAGTCAAATTTAGTTTTTTATTCAAATTGGTTGAAGAGTTTTTCTACCTAAGGAAACCCAGCAGATTGCATCAAGTCAGTGACTTGTAGCATTCACTGGTACTGGATGAGCATGTAGCGACTGTGGACAGTCGCTTGCATTGACTTTGCAGCAATCCCTCATACTGAGCATGCATGTAGCAACAGTGGAAAGGGAAACTCCCTTTTAACATGAAGAAACCTCCAGCAGAACCAGGCTCAGTGTGAGCAGCCATCTGCCATGACCGGCTGGGGGTTTTAGAGAACAGAGCAGAGACACAAAAAGAACACAGAAGCACTGATCCAGGAGTATTTTCTATGGGAAAGAAAAGTAAAACATTAATGGTGGTAGCACCTTTAGTGGCTTCATCTAGAAGAGAAAGACAGGTATGCAGATAAAGTCTGAGCCAGTTTTCAAGTCTAGAGTATTAAAGAGGGCACATACAGTTAGTCACACTAGAAGCTCAGCCAGTAGGAGAAAGACAGGGTTAAACACTGAAAGATAGGGCCAAATGTATCATCTGTAGAAGGAGACATTAAGTTGTTGGCAGCAGCAGTTCAGCCGATGCCCCCCTCCAGGAAGGTGTCACAGCACAGAGCCAGGCTAGATGTAGCTTCTGGAAAGAGAAAAAAACAGAGAGAGAACATAAAGTTAGAAGCTGAATTAACAGCAAATAACATACAATTGGAGAGCATGTCCAGCGTCAGCGAATCTGGATTTATACTAAATGAGGACAACAACAAAGTTATGTGGTGCAGGTAGGATGTTAACTCCTAATAGAATTTTCCCTAAAAGTTTCAGAATCATTTCTTTAACAGCATTCACACAATGATGCGGAAAGTAACAAAACCCTGCTTGCCATTTTAAATAAAAAAAAGTTTTAGACTGTTGAAACCACTGATGTTCAAACTGTTGTTTGAAATTAAAATGAATCTAAGCCTATTATTAATTCTGAAAAGTCGCTAATTATCTGAACCTGAATATGAACCTGAATATGAACCTGTTCATCTTTTATAGCTCAATCTGAATCTTCGAGTATTGTTATTAGTCTATCATTACCTGTGTGAAGGACTGATGGTGAGGCAGGAGTCCAGCTGATCTGACACACTGATGGATGTAATTTACTCTTGTATGACAGGCTGACAAGGTAAGCCTTTTGGGAAAAAAAAAATCCCTGCTTATACAGGACAGTGAGCCTACAGATTCACCCAGATCTACAATACAATGGTTGAAATGAAAGCATATTCATGTGTTTTAATGGCCTGGTCAATATCCAAACCTGATGCCAACTGATTTTCTGTGACATGGTTTAAAGTTTGGAGCTCACAGACAGTCTCCATTCAATCTGACCCGACATAACATCTGTTTCAAATCTGGTAGAGACACACCCCAAAGATAACCAGCTGTAACTGCAGCAATACGTGGTTCTACAAATAACGTGGGGATGAACACCACATTTTTATTTGCAAAATATTTTAAAAACATGTATTCTTTTCCTTCAGCTTGAGAAATGTGTGCTGGTCTATCACATACAATCCCAATAAAATCAATTTGAGTTTGTGTTTACAACCTGGCAAAATGTGAAAAAAGTACTTTATGATCAGAAACCATGTTTACCTAACATTGGCAATGCATTATTAATATTTTGAAATTATAACTAGGTTGCAGCCTTGCAGTTAAAATGGATAGCCTACATTAGTAACATTTTAGGGATCACCATTACATTACCCAAACTGATCATTTGGCATGCAGGTGCTCATTTATAATTTGCTCTCCTTTTCTTCCTCAGAACTAGTCTCTGGCTCAAATATTTACGTCTGAAATATTACAGCTTATCATCATGTGGAGCAGTGTACCCATACTGTTATTGAACAGAGTCACAGGCGAGCAGTGAAGATGGAGAACAGGACCAATTTATATATTCATAGATCCTTGCATAGCAAATGAGGCAAGAGTTACATCTAAGCCATTTTAAAGCATGAAGGGATTAGTGATTAACTGAGAGCAGTTTTAAGGTTTAATCAATGCCAGCAGAGAAACTTTTCAAAGCGCAAGACTGAAGTTATGACATTAAAACTTTTCATCCCTCCGAGGGCAGTAAATATAGCTGCCTAATCAAAGCAGGTGGTGTTATAAAAACATATGCAAGGTGGCTTTGGTGCTGGTGCCTTGATGCAGCTAGCGGATGGAAAATACTTTTACATGAACCTCCAAAAGGTTCCCACAGAAGTTTTAAGGATGAGACACTCTAAAATAGACATTTATTAATTTATTCTAAATGTTCAGTCCAAAACAATGGAGGGTTGTTGTATTGTTCAGTCAATTTAACACAGACTGCATCCTGATAGTACTACAGTGGGTTGTGTAGCTATGCAAAAATTTCAGTTTACAGTAGATTGCAAAAGTACTTTTAAACCTTTTACTTTTCCACAGTTTGCCATGTTTGCTATAAACTTCAAGATATTTTATTGTGGTTTATGTTGTAGAAAAAGTGCATTAAAAACTAGTCAAGGAACTGTCTAGGAAGGAAGGTTTTCAAAAGTAATTCTGGAGAACCAAAGATCACCTAGGAGAATCTGTTGTTGAAACAACTAATAGTTCTGCACTCCACAAACCTGATGCAAAATCTACAGAGAGAGCTACATATAACAGTTTAGATCAAATCACATTCAGAAGCTAGAATGGCCTAGTCAAAATCTAGAGCTGTCAGAATTGGAAAAACTGTGCAAGACCTGTAATTTGGTGTTCACAGATGCTCTCCATCCAATCAGACTAACCTGAACAATTTTGCAAAGAAAAATGGTCAAACATATCAGCGTGTAGATGTCCAAAGCTTCTTCAAAAAAGCGTCTAACTTATCGCAGATATGAAGATCTGGATAGGATGTAAAACCTGGCTTATTTTCCCCATGTAAACATTCAATTGCACCAAGCAATAAAGAAAAATACTCTTGCTTGAAAAAGAAATTGTTCATAGCATCAAAGCACCAATCTTGTTTTACATTCATTGATGTTTCTTTTTGGTGAGAGTTTTGCTTACCACTGTCGCTACATGCATGCTCAGTATGAGGGATTGCTGCAAAGTCAATACAAGCAACTGCCCATTGTCGCTACATGCTCATCCAGGAGCAGTGAATGCTGCAAGTCACTGACTCGATGCATTCTGCTGGGTTTCCTTAGATAGAAAAAAATTTTAACCAGTTTGAATAATAAACTAAATTTCACTGCACTGATTGATAATTAGGATCAATTGGAATGTATGTTCTTGACTTGAAATCTGTATGATTCGATTGAATTGACTTGCCTTGAGACAACGTGTTGTGAACTAGCACTATAAAAATAAATTTAATTGAACTAACAACTTAACTGAATTAAATTGAATTTGTCAGACGAGAGTGGCAACTATAGGCAAAATGGAGCAGTGGCCTGATTTAATATTGATAACTGTTCCTGATCCTTTGGTGGTTTGGATTTTGGTTTTCATTTGAGTTTTGCTGTTATTGGCTTTTAGTATCACTTCATTTCTGTTTTCATTATTATTTTTTAGGTCCTTTCAATCAATAAAACGTCCTACCATGATGATCCCTTGTGCCTGTCTGCATTCTGGTCCTGCTTTAAAGGGGACATATCATGCTTTTAAATCCTCCCTTTTCCTATTTAAATCATTCAGATATAGTCTGTATAAAGTTGAACTGCAATGCTTTGATTTTAATTTGTCGTTATTTTAGCTCCTCAGGCATTCATTTTACAAATTTTTTAAGCTTCCTTTTTGACCGTCTCGTTTTGCTGCGGTCTCTTTAAATGCAAATGAGGCATTTCACACCCCGCCCACCTCCAGGCTGCAGAGCCTTCCACTCCACCCCGTTCGGCCATTTTTATAGTTTGATAGTGGAGGTACGATAATCTAGCGGAGCAGAAGCTTTTCATACCTAATACCTATTTAAAGATGTCAACAAGAGAAGAGCTGTCCATTCAACCTTACATGTTCGAGCCAGAGTCTGACCCAGAGCAAGAAGAGATTGAAAATGATGAACCTGCAGAACTGCGCCTACAAATTAGTGCATCGCAATGGTGTGTTGTTATTGTATTTTTTTACACCTTCTCCATCCATACCAAGTAACTACACTGTTAATATTGTTATTCAAAACACACAATAAGGTAATGTCCTTAAGGAGCTAAAACAGAGCATGCAGCAATAACATTAGCAAGGCACAAAGCTGCGCTATCAAAACAGCAGCCAGTAAGTTATATCAACACCTCAACAATCAAGCTTGCTGTCATTTTATCGTTATCTGCATCTTACCTCTTTGCTCTGTCCGTCGCTTCCATAGACAGAAGGAACCGACCCCTCAGACAGACAGAATGTTCGGCTAATCCTCCTTCATACTGGCTAAGGTTGCTGAAACACTCCTGCCTGAAGTGCTTCGCGCAAACGAAGAGGACTTTCCCCACTGATGTACTGAGGCACGTTTCCATAAAAATGAAATTTAACCAGGCACTGCAAAGAGGTTCTGATCCTGGGGTACGATGTAATGACTGTTGTGGGTTAATACACCAGACAACAGAACATTTAGATTTTTTCCGCTTGCTGCTTCGGCATCTTTCAACTTGAACTACAAGAATACTGCAAGGAAGAAAATAGCGGATTTGCTGGATTGGTTAGCCGGATGTCCATGACCATCTTCAGAAGTTTCACAGTTCCACAATACTGTGACGTAATAGAGAACGAAACATAGTAGAAAATGAACAGACTGACAAAGTATGACCCAAAAAGCATCTAAATATATCATCGCAGGATCTGGAGTGACTAAATTAAAATTTTCTAGACTTTCAGAGACTCCCAATACACAATAAATGTGTTTAAGAGGTAAAAGAAGTGGATTTTGCATGATATGTCCCCTTTAAACTCACAACACATGACGTATCCTTAATATCAATTGCTTTAAAAGGCTAGAATTTGACCCTAAGTGGAGGTGTTTACTTGGGATTTTATATTAAGGAATACCTTGAAAGTGCTCCCCAGTTGTCAGATATGATTTGAAGTGTGCAGTGTACTTCCTTTTTTTTAAACCTTTATTTCACCAGGCAAAACATAAAGAACATTTTCTTATTTACAATGTTCGCTTGAAAGTGCTAAAATACTTTCCGTAAATGGGAAAATGGGGAGAGGACAACAAACATTTACAAACTTACAACAAGCAATGCGTTCATTCAATAAAATGATTGCATGACCCCTTTTTAAAAGGTCCTTTACTCTGTGTTTAAAAGAAGGTAATAAAATCAAAGTTTCAAGATACAGTGTGTTTTGATAAAAGTTTCAATCATTCGCAGTGGCAAAGCGAAAAGACATAATAATATAGACTTTATTGATCTCACAATGGAGTAATTGTCCTCTGCATTTAAGCCTTGCCTTTGGAAGCAGTGGGCTGCCATTGTGCAGCACCTGAGGAGTATTCAGGGACCCAGAGTGGCAGGCTTTGGGATTCGAACCAGGGTACTTGTGGCGTCTCCAGGACACAAATGTCCTGCTCTCTAAACACTAGGCCACCACTCCCCCTATGTGAGGTTTGTATCTTAAGGGGTATTCCTCTTGCAGTAATTTACTTAAGTAAGAAGGTGAAAGACCTACTAGAGTTTTATAAATGAACAGGAGCTAGTGGATATCTCGATGAGACTGTAATGAAGGCCAATTAACCTGAGAGTAAAACAGTGGTGTGTTTTATATGGGACATTGGCAATAAATCGATGGCAGAATGATATATTCTATCCAGTTTTTGAAGACTTCCTTTGCAAGTGTGGTGATAAATTATGTCCCTATAATCAAACAAGGGAAGAATACATATTTCAACAATGACTCTTTCAGCCGAGGATGTAAAAGAAGAGCGGTTTCTGTACAGAATACAAGTTTTGCTTTCACCTTAGATTGCAGCATGGTGATGTGGTGACGAAAGGGCAACGAGCTATCTATAGATCCATCTATGATGGTAAAATCCAAACTGGAGAGATTAACATATTTTTTACAGTTAAACCGTAGGACTTTAGATAAGATAGCTACAGATTCGCAATGGCGTTTTGAATATCCAAGAAGCTTTGTTTTAGAGATTAAAAAACAGTTTCAGGGAATGGGCTAAAGACATACAAAATAGCCCATCTGATTAATTATGTACAGCACATTTACTAACAGCTTGCAAGATATCAATAATGTCAATTGAAAACAAAGTAGGGCCAAGGATGGACCCAGATGTATAATTGAACCAAGCGTTAATATCAGTACTCGTACATATAACTGAGAGTCCAGACTTTGTGAAATGCTGGTTAAAAAGATCTATCATACAAAGTTTGTCAGTAACCACAATATTATCTGACATGATAGATAATGGTGAACCTGATAATTTATTTTGCAACCGCTTTACAGTTTTCAGAATAGCTGAGAAATCGGATTGCAACTGAGTCGCTCAGGTGGTATTCTGAAAAACAAATGTATTCTGTTTTTGCTTCAACTGCTTAGTTTTGCACTGAACAAAGTAAAACTAAAAAGGTTTGCCTAATTTAAAGATGAGGAGAGGATGATACATGGGTTAATGCAGAGTTGTACAATAATTTATTGCAGAGCAATTTCTGGAACAGTGAGGTGCCACAGGGGCTCATAAGAGAAGTCTTACTGATTCAATTATGACCAAATAACTTTTAATTTAATTGAGCTAAAACTTAATAAAATGAAGCAGATTTAAATGACTGTTGATATTAAAGAATAAAGACACAGACAGGGTTAAAATTATAACGATGACATAGTTTTATATGAATATATATTGGCATAAACAATTTTTGCAAACTGATATTATTTATCACCAATACCTACTTTATAAGCTGTTTTATGAAAAGGGGTGTCTCTGAGTACATGTTTGGATTTATTTCTTTGAAGTAGGTTGCTTTCAAACTTTGGCCAAAATTGAGCACAACTCTGATTAAAGGTTCCTCAGCTCTAGCTGTTTGAAACACTCGTCTGTCTCTAATCTTGGATCCGCTTACTCTGCACCCTCTGCACATCTTCTAGATTCACAACTGAATGTGGGGAAATTGATTATGGTGAATTCAGCAGTTTTGCACATGCCTCTGATGGCAGTGATAGAGGTTGGTGTTCACGGTAGAGAGCTATGTGGGTTTCACGGGCCACACTGCATACTCTTTACTGCACTTTACTCTTACTCTTTGTGTAAAACAGGGAACAATGTGATAGACTCTCAAGCTGTCTAGCATAATAGCCTCCCAAATTTGTAGAGATCTCTCCAAGTGCCAGACAGGGAGTGGATCTTGTTTTGTGTTTGTCTACCAGTGTGTGTGTAATCAAACACTATTGGGTCAGAGTGAACAGCAGACAATTGGGGGTGATTAGGAGCCACTAAATCACTGTCAGTGCTCTGCATGTGTTTATCAGTGCTGTGTGCTACTTTTTTGGGGTCAGTTTTTACAGCTAATGTTGCAGCCACAACTTACTATTACCAGACCATCACAAAAAAGAAATTATTTGATGTCTTAAAAAATTAATAGTAGTTTGTCCTAAATTTTAAACAAGTAAACAACACACACAGTCAGGAACCTACATTAAAGGCTCTGAATTGTATTTTTGGGTGGAAAACATCTTTCTGGATTCTTGTGCCCAGTAGACCTCACCATCGTTGCCACATCATTGAACAGTTATAGATCCTTTTGCACTTATATGTGGTAAAGTTCATTGTGAATTTGGTTCTCATATACTTCAGGATCACAGACCCCTTAAAATGATTGCCACAAATGGAAACAGTGTTCCCTCGCCCAGATGCGGGTCACCGGGGAATCACTCTAGACCCAGATCTGGAGGTGGGGCACGCTGGCCAGCGCCTGGTAGCCGGGCTTTCACCCATGGAGCCCAGCCACCAGGCGCTCGCCACCCGTGGGAGGGGCCAAAGGGATCAGGTGCAATGTGTTATGAGTGGCGGCCGAAGGGGGAGACCTTGGCGGTCTGATCCTCGGCTGCAGAAGCTGGCTCTTGGGTCATGGAATGTCACCTCTCTGGTGGGGAAGGAGCCTGAGTTGGTGTGCGAGGTAGAGATGTTCTGGCTTGAAATAGTCAGGCTCACCTCGATGCATGGCTCTGGCTCTGGAACCAGTCTGACTGTTGTTTGTGCTTATTTACCAAACAGCAGTTCAGACTACCCTCCCTTTTAGGAGTCCTTGGAAGGGGTTTTGGGGAGCGCCCCTCCGAGGGACTCCCTTGTTCTGGGGGACTTCAATGCTCACGTTGGCAATGACAGTGAGACCTGGAGGGGTGTAGTTGGGAGGAATGGCCCTCCCATTCTGAACCCGAGTGGTGTTTTGTTATTGGACTTCTGTGCTCGTCATGGATTGTCCATAACTAACACCATGTTCAAGCATAAGGGTGTCCATTGGCACTAGGACACGCTAGGCCGCAGTTCGATGATCGACTTTGTTGTCGTGTCATCTGATCTTCGGCCGTATATCTTGGACACTTGGGTGAAGAGGGGAGCGGAGCTTTCCACTGACCACTACCTGGTGGTGAGCTGGCTCCCATGGTGGGGGAGGATGCTGGTCAGACCTTGCGGACCCAAACGAATCTTGAGGGCCTGCAGGGAATGCCTGGCGGATCTTCAACTCCCACCTCCGGGAGAGCTTCAAACATGTTCCGGGGGAGGTGGGGGACATTGAGTCCGAGTGGGCCATGTTCTGCGCCTCCATTGCTGAGGCGGCTTACTGGAGCTGTGGTCGCAAGGTTGTTGGTGCCTGTTGTGGCGGCAATCCTTGAACCCGCTGGTGGACACCGGCGGTGAGGGATGCTGTCAGGCTGAAGAAGGAGTCCTATCAGGTCTTTTTGGCCTGTGGGACTGTGCGTACGGCTTCGAGGTGATTCTGGTCCACCAGCCGGCGTCTCGGTGGGGGGAAGAGGTACACCACCAACACTGTTTACAGTGGGGAGGGTGTGCTGTTGACAACTCGGGACGTTGTGGGTCGGTGGGCAGAGTACTTTGAAGACCTCCTTAATCCCACCGGCACATCTTCCACTGAGGAATCGGAGCCTGGGGACCTTGGGGCGGGCTCTCCAATCTCTGGTGCTGAGGTCACCAAGGTGATTAAAAAGCTCCTCGGTGGTAAGGACCCGGGGGTGGTTGAGATTTGCCCAGAGTTTCTTAGGGCTCTGGATGTTGTAGGGTTGTGTTGGCTAACGCGACTCTGCAGCATTGCGTGGACATCGGGGGCAGTTTCACTGGATTGGCAGAACGGGGTGGTGGTCCCCTATTCAAAAAGGGGGACCATAGAGTGTGTTCCAACTATAGGAGAGTCACACTCTTAAGCCTCCCTGGTAAGGTCTATTTGGGGGATCTTGAGAGAAGGGTCAGTCGGATAGTCGAACCTCAGATTCAGGATGAGCAGTGTGGTTTTTGTCCTGTCCATGGAACACTGGACCAGTTCTACACCCTCAGCAGGGTCCTGGAGGGTGCATGGGAGTTCACCCAACCAGTTCAAGTATCTTGGGGTCTTGTTCACGAATAAGGGAAAAATGGAGCGGTAGATTGATAGAAGTATTGGTGCAGCGTGAGCAGTGATGAGGGCGCTGTTCCGGTCTGTCGTGGTGAAAGAAAAGAAAGAACTGAGTCAAAAAGGGAAGCTCCCGATTTACCGGTCAATCTACGTTCCTACCCTCATCTATGTTCATGAGCTTTGGGCCATGACCAAAAGGACGAGATCAAGGATACAAGCGGCCAAAATTAGTTTCCTCTGCAGGGTGTCTGGGCTCTCCCTTAGAAATAGGGTGAGAAGTTTGGTCATCCGGGAGTGACTCAGAGTAGAGCCGCTGCTTCTCCACGTCAAGAGGAGCCAGTTGAGGTGGCTCGGGCATCTGGTTAGGATGCCTCCTGGATGCCTCCCTGGTGAGGTGTTCCAGGCACGTCCCACCGGAAGGAGGGGCCACAGGAAGACCCAGGACACGCTGGAGGGACTATGTTTCTCGGCTGGCCTGGGAGCGCCTTGGGATTCCCCCGGACGAGCTGGCCCAAGTGGCTGGGGAGAGGGAAGTCTGGGTTTCTCTACATAGGTTGCTGCCCTCGCAACCCAACCCCAGATAAGCAGAAGACAATGGATGGATGGATACTTCAGGTTACTGGCGAATCCCCCATAATACCGTTAGCAGTTAGCATATGATGGTGTTGATGATGCAGTCATCATCATTATGGCTTAAGGCACGGCTTGAAAAAGCAAGTAAAGCTCCACACAATTTGTTGGGAATACTGCACTTTCTATTCTAACTTAAAGCATGAAAAAGAAACATATTTTTCAGGGAAAACATTGTAACATAGAAAGGTTTTCTGGCTGCGCCAACCAAGATTCTGCTTGCTTACCAACGTGTTTAGGGTCTAACACAGGTGAATCAAATGGCTGAATTGCATCCTGTTGTCATAGAGTTCCAGAAGCACCTGGTAATTCCTAATGTTTCCAAACCAGAGAGCATCTAAAGGTTGCACAACAGCAGCTGTTAAGGCCTGGGCCAATCTTTTTCTGCACTTTGTTTATATGCTTTCTCCTCTTCAATCAAGTTTTTAATCAAAGTACACCATTATTCTGAAGAAGGTCTGGAACAATCTATTTTAAACAGATTTACAGAGAGAATTGCAAGATAACCAGAATGTACAACAATTGCTGCCCTTAACCCTAAATAAAGGTCTCACTGATTGACCTCACTGATTGACCTCCCTGACTGAACTCCACACTGCTATTGTTTTGAACATGACTCTTTCAATTAATGATTCAAGTACAAAAAATAAGCAGCATGCATTCACTGTTAAGTATGTTGTGTTTCTATTACTCTGCAACATCTTCTAGGAAATAATTTCTAGATATATAGATTTTGTATCACAAACACTCTTTTCAACAAACACTGTTTTCTTTGACCTTGTGAGTGCATTTAATACATTTTAACCTAAGCCACTAAAACAGAAACTGTAGCCCCACCAGACGCCTATATTGAGGACTACTAGAAGTGTAGTTTGTGAAGCCACAAAGATGTGATTTGGAGCATCTAGTGAGCAATGTTGGTGCCTCTGAAGGAATTGTATAGTTCACCACCTGTATTGAAGGGGGAAATAAGGCTGAGTACAACAGTTTAGTCACTGGATGTTTATGTAACATGCTGTGGGGAATTTCACCTTCAGTTAAATGAGGCAAAGACGTAAGTGATTGCTTTTAGGAGGTATAAGTCCTCACCAGGTCCAGTCCACATTCGTGGGTGTAATGTAGAAATCCCTACATCCTACAAACACCTTGATAGCATGTACCCGCTTTATTACTGTGTTGTGCTGGAGAGAAGGCGTTAATTCTAACGATGCGAAGAAAAGCAACAAACACATAATGAAAGCCTTTGGCATGAAGCTGGCCAGACTGGAAGAGGTGGCTGAGTACAGCCTGTTGACAAAGCTGTTCAAAATGACTGAAAATGACACCCATCTTCTCCAGGAAACACTGGACAAATCCAGAGGGAAAATCAGCAGCAGGATGATTCAACCACGCTGTCTCACAGAACGATACGGGAGGTCCTTCCTGTTAGCTGATGTCAGACATTATAACTCCCACACCTTTAGAAGGTCCAGGCTCAGGGAAATGGATCTATCCAAATCTCCACATTCTCTTCATCTGTTCAATGACATCCTCATTATTTTTTTAACAACTTAAAATATTGTAATATCTACGTTAGGATTTTTTTTCTGTTACTCTGTTGCAATTTTTTGCTGTTAAAGTAAATTCCATCCATCTTTCCATTTATGTTTTCTGTCTTTTTTTATCACAAAAGTGTGGGAAATATATCAGACACAAGGTCCCTGTGGCCTGCCGTCAGGTGATGCAGGTAAGTGACTTTGCAGCAGCACAATGTTACTCAGCTCCCCCGGGTCAGGGTCCCAGTACATCCTTTTGGACTAAGGCAGTCTGAATGCCATTAACTGTCCTCATGTGACTCCCACAGTGACTCAACATTTCAGTGTGGCTTTTCCTGGGAGACACTGGTCAGGATAGTGCATCTAGGCTGATGCACAGAAGACTAAAAATAATTGGTAAAAGCTGCAGCAACCTACAGAAATAACAGACAGGTACAGGGCAAAGAGCAAATAAAACGAAAATAATGTACATATGAGAGTGTATGGCTAATGATTATTTCCATTAGCAAAAGTGATGATACTGTACATTGTGCAAATGTTTTGAGATGTTAATAACATACAGTATTATATGTCATTTTAAAAAACCTGGACAAGGTTATTTGTAGATAAACTTTCCACTCTTTTATTACCTTATACTGCCCTCTGTTGGCTTGTATGCAACCACCTTGTCTCGTATGAACTGAAAACATCAGAATTACTTGTTTATTCTCTGTGAATTATTTTCCAGCCAAACATTTTCTCTTTGAGAAACAGGCTCCTAAATATTGCCCATTGGTGGCTTTTATTCAAATTCATTCTCTCACAGTCATCTGCCTCCACTCCTTGCTCCAATTTAAATGGCTTTTCCTCCTGTCCAGCTGCCATAGTGAGGCCACTATCTCCAGAATGACTCACAGCGCGCTGCTTACAAATGCAAAGATGGAAAGATACTCAGGAATACACACTCACTGCTTATAGAGAGTGGCACTCGCCAGGTCCTCTGCCAAGTTTCTGGACAAATGATTGCAGTTCCATTTAACCACAAATGCAATGTCATAGCTCATTTTTAGGCCTCACTTTACAGCTCCATTTCTAAATGTGTGTGTAAGAGTGGGAAGAAAAGGAATTGGATTTATTTTCTTCATAGTAGAGTACTTTAGTGTATGCGTGATTCAGTGTAAGGGCTGAGTATCTCATTACATTTCAGGTTTACTGTCAGGTGGTCAGACAGGCAGGTGTTCCTTTCAATGTCAAAGATTGTCTCTGAGGAGGAAAGCTGACAGGAGGATCCCAGACTTCATTAGCAGGTCAATCACTTTCTCCCAGACAACATCTGGAGGACACGGAGGCCACGCAACTGCTGCCACACACTTCTTAATTTAACATGTGCTGTGAATGGCATCAAAACTAATGCAATTTCTCTCAGTTATTGTATCAGTCTACCCAAAAGTGAAGTGCATGGTGATGTGTAATGCGACTGCATTTTATTAAACAGTTTAAAATAAAGTCAGATGTATTAGCTGTGGGATTTTTTTTGCCTTTATCTGTCTGATTGCTCGTCTTTACCTTGTACATTAACCTAATTTACGTAAAACCTTTGTAATCATCTATCCCTCAAAGTCTCTCTTTAATACGTTGTTTCTCTCGACTGCTTTGAAAGTCATGTTTGCAAAATTGATTTGAAACAAACAGGGAGAAACCAAATTATTGTCCCTCTGCGTAGCGCTGCAGGCACACCGACAGGCATTGGCAAAGTGCTGGGCACCTACGCACACATTCAGTATGTTGACATTGATACATTCACAACATGGGATCACAGCAGTACAAGAGAAGAAATGAGGAAAACAACCATTTATTCTCAACTGACCCAGCAACAGCCAAAGGCAGTCTCCCCACATCAGAATGAAGCATGTTTTTGCCACCAAATGACAAGTGACAAGTGAGGTTGTCTCATCTTCTGGTTGATTATTGTATTTATTTATTTATTTATTTATTTTTATGAACAATTAATACAACCAGTCAAATAATCTAATAGTTTCTTTGTATTGTTTAGCGACATCTATGCTAATAAGTACCAGAGAAACATGGTCCTAACAGGAGAAACAGTTCAAGGGTAAGAAACACAAAGATCTGTTTAGGCATGCATGTAGCGACAGTGGAAAGGAAGTTTCCTCTATAACAGAAAGAAACCTTCAGCAGAACCAGGCTGAGTTTAAGCGGTCTTCTGCCACGACAGAAGACAAAGCATACACACAAAAGAACACAGAAGAACTGATCCAGGAGTACTTTCTATGTGAAAGAAGGTAAAACATTAAAGGCAGTGGTAGCTTCTTTAGTGGCTTTATCTAGGAGAGAAAGGCAGCTAAGCACATAAACTCTGAGTCTGTTCAGTTTTGACAACAGCTTCTTCCACTTTAGTTGTAGATCTTCTCTGCAGCTCCTCCAGAGTAGTAGTGAACTTTGTGTGTGGTTCTCTAATTAACGCCTGTCAGTTTTTTGCTGGTGCCTATCTCCAGCAGTCTATGGGCGAGAGGCAGGGTAGACCCTGGACAAGTCGCCAGTCCATCATAGACCAACACATAAACAACCACGCACACACTCATTCATACACCTAAGGGCAATTTAGAGTGACCAATTAACCTAAAAGTACCTGGTGAGAACCCACGCAGGCACGGGGAGATCATGCAAACTCTATGCAGAAAGACCACCGGCCGGGGGCCGAACCCAGGACCTTCTTGCTGCAAGGCAACAGTGCTACCACCTGGGCCACCGTGCAGCCCTTTTCGACAATAGTGTTTTTCAAATCTATGGTTTGTAGTTAATTCCAAATTGTTGACTTGAACAGCACTCTATAAGGTGTTCAAACCCTACGATATTGTTTTATAACCTAAACCTGATTTTACATCTTTATCTCTGGCCTGACTCCAATGTTTGTTGGTCTTCGTGATGCTGTTTATTCACTAATGTTCTCTAACAAACCTCTAAATCCTTTACAGAACACCTGGATTTATACTGAGGTGATATCACACACAGGTGGATTGACCTTGGTACATTTCGTTTGGTGCATATTCGTTTTGTTATTTAATGTTTTTATGTTAAATGTAAAAGGCTATTTTCTTGTTACTATAATAATAATACTACTATAATAATATTAAACATCAGATAACTAGTATGTATTTTGTCCTTTGTGGACCTTTGATTTCTAAACAGACAACTTTTCATAATAATATTTAGCTCAAAATTACATGTTCTGCAGCAGATAGCTAAAATGTCACAACAGAGTTCCAGGCTTGAAAGAAATTAATAAAAGGCTGTATTATGCTCAAAATGTTATATATATATATATCAAGAGCTGATGTTTAGTTTAATATCTGTAGTTTGACTTCAGGTCACAAATTTATCACTGCAAGAAAGGAAGGATTAAAATACTTGATTCAGTTCATAACTTGAATTTTCTGAGAAATACTTAGAAATTCAAAAATCCAATAGAGACAAGTGATTACATCTTCTTTAGGAAGATGTTTAATGGAAGCAGCATTAACGGGCCAAATAAATCAAACTTCCACAATGTAAATATGAATTTGCTTTACATGTTTGAT
The DNA here is from genome assembly GCA_036173005.1 of Crenichthys baileyi. Lineage (NCBI taxonomy): Eukaryota > Metazoa > Chordata > Actinopteri > Cyprinodontiformes > Goodeidae > Crenichthys > Crenichthys baileyi. Next base: position 341,663 of record JAHHUM010000054.1, on the reverse strand, counting down.
ATTATTGTTCAAAAACAATTTAGAGCCATTAGAAAGACAACAAAAAATAAACATCTGTGATTAATAAACCTCGGGATTTAGACAAAATACAAGCAAGGTGAAGTCGCTGGTCCTCCATTTTTAAACCTACTTCTATTGTTAAGAACTGATATAGTTAAATTGCTTTTTTTTAAAGAAATTAGACATAAAAAGCAAACCTTTGTAGGGACAACTTAGAAGAAAAGCCATGTGAGCTTTAGTTGTTTTATCTTCTCTAATAGACTTAAGCATTATACTTTGTCTGGGTGAAAACATGGGCCTAAACAGGCTGTTTATGTTAGATAATATCAGTAGAAGGATGGAGAAGGATTTCTAATGTTCTCCCTCCATATTTCGCCAGTGGCTGGCAAAAAAGGGTTTGAAAACTCCATTACTCAGACTTCTCCTCTAGAAGTGGTTGTGAATCTTTAATGACTGCTTTTTTTATTACTACTCATTTTGGTAGGGCGTACACAATGTTGCTAAAGCACTTTAAGCAATCTTAATAAGACCCTTTAAGAGAAAGCTCAGGGAAATTACATCAGAGATTTAAAGAGAGATTTATTTATTTGATTTATTATTTATGATTTGTTTACTTTATATCCCTTAATGAATGGGACTGTTAATATGAATGCTAGTTCCATCAATCATTCTAGATGAGTCTATGTTTTAGGAAGGATATAAATGCCTTTTTAGGGTCACCAGTATTTTGTAGTTCAACATGAAACAATGAACTGGGTCAAAAAAATAACACATAAAGTGTGACAAATTGCACCTTGAGTTTCTGGACAGTGTGGACCTTTAAAGTTATACGACCTTCACTGTGTCACCAGCAAAGCTTCCAGTTCTGTCTGATTTTTAATAACACTGCTAAATATTTTGTTCTTTCTTTTTTGTAATTTACAAAGTTTGAATTATTGTGTTGGATATTTTAAGTTTTAAATTAACACCAACCCTGTGTAAAAATATTGTTCCATGTTTTATTTCTTGTCTAATTCCATTTTTCCCTTTTGGCGATGGCTTTTATTATATTTCAAGGCAAGTGTTTCAGAAAATGTAAAGATAGAAACATATTTGATTCACAATGTTTGGTTACCCCATTAGTCTAAACAGACTGAAAAGATCAGAAATATTAATTTGGAAGGCAAATCGCATCCAGTTCACCCATGTGGTGAGTTTTTCTGGATTTCTGGACTTGTCCAGTTTGGACCCAAAACTATGCTACAATTTACATAGATCTTAGATCACACTGATCAGACCAGAATGAGATTTTGTATGTAATGTAAACAGTGAAACATCTTTTCAACAAATAAATATTGGTGTTGTATATATGTAACCTTTCATTGACAATTTTTTTTAATGCTAGAATAAATATGTCTCTGAATACAGAAAACAGAAAAAGCCATTTTATTAGGAGGAATACAGTGTTGTTGTTTTTTTTTTACTTAGTTTTCCAAAAGATTAACAAGTTGAGCCATAATGAGCATGAAATTCTCTTCACTGGCATTCAAATACTAGGGATATTTCCAGGTGGTTTTGCCCATAAACATTCATGAGGTGGTGCATCAAAATCAAAAATCAACGTTTCAGTAGTTTTAGTCTGTTATATTAATGTGGCCGAACTTATAATTTAGGTCAGATAAAATAAATACATAAACAACAGTCTTGGTATTTTTGCATTATTTTATAGTCTCTAAGTTAAAGTTTTTAAGTACCTATACACCAAATATTTTGGTGTGTAATCCTGGTAATATTTGAGGGGGTAGCCATGAGTGAGAGACAGACATTTAAAAAGGGGAACCACCAATCGTGAATTTGGCCATTATTCCTACAAGCTCCTCGTTCCTGGCAAAAAGATGACTGCTCTCATCCATACAAACTTAACATTACTCTCATCTTTATGACCAATCCTAATACATAAATGTGCCTACTCTTAATTTCAATCTGGGTAGTAAGCATAGTCATACATTAATGTATGACTATGCCACCGATCTATAGAGGTCAGTGGTGTGCCTTTCATTTAACAGACTTTGGTAAAGGGAAAAATAGCTTTTGTAACACTTCTACTGAATAACTGTCATGGCTATATTTAGGAGTTCCCTTTGTACTGGACAAGATCCCATTATAAAATGATTACAGACTACACGATGTACTCTCTTTACAATGGACTGTGACAGCTTGAGAACAAAAGAAGTGGAGGTGAACACATTAGACAGTTCAATGTCTGACCGTAAAATCCCCAAAACAAAACACACTCCTTCCCTTACATTGAAAGAGTTACTTTGTTGCTTCTGTGACAGGTGGAATAAAAACTGTAGACCATGTCACAGCCTATAAACTCTGTGAAAAAAAACACAAAACTATGGGGTTAAATTAGTGCCAAAAATATGTTTATGTGTGTATGTTAGGTGTATAAGTAGTGTGTCTATGTAGTGAGCCCATGTCTGTTTAAGGTATATATGTAGTGTGTCTATGTCTATGTAGTGTGCCTATGTTAGTTGTATATGTAAGGTGTCTATGTTAAATGGTAAATGGCCTGTACTTGTATAGTGCTTTATCAAGTCCCCAGAGTACTTAACACTACATTCAGCCTCGTCTCTATACAACTGGAAACATGTTGTATGTTTGTGTGTGGAAAAACCACTCAGCTCTTGATAAAATAAAAACAGAGGGAGGGCAAGTCAGTACTGGCTTATTTACTAAAACCTGTAATTTGAAAAAAAAAAATGTCAGGTTACTAATCTTCTAAATTAGGACAAACCTTTTGGAATTATTACAGTTACAAAATGAACTTTTTTGTTCAACTGGAAATGTATTTTTTCCCTCCAAAAAATTATTGAAGAAAATGAAATTGAGGTCTACAAAAAGAAATTCAGAGTCTTTGCAACACAAGCTCAATAACAGGAAACAAAACCTAACATTGACTCCTTACATATACACCTAACATAGACACCTTACATAGACTCACTACATAGACATAGACACACATATACACATAACATAGACACATAAACATATTTTTGGCACTAATGGAACCGGATTCACACCAATGTTGGGAAACATTTTGAACGCTCCTCGGTGTGTGGCGCTGTGTAGTGGAGAAATTGTGTTGTGATGCTCTTACTTGGCCGTCAAGGGGAGTTGACGCATCGTGGAAAAACGGTACGCACCACTCATTCTGACCTGGGAGTTTCCTATGTTGTGGAAGGAGTGGAGCTGGGTAGGACAGTTTTTTTTATGTTCACCAAATAAATGGGTTGGGTTAAGAGAAAAAAACGCAGACTCGTTTGGATCGTTTTTTTTATTAGATTTTGTTGCAAATTGTGGGGAACAGAACGTTTAATTCACAACCTATTGTATTTCCAATTTTTAAACCACACATCAGAACAAGTCACACATTCAAACATGGCCAAACTTGTTCGAACACGGCAAATTATAATAGGACTATCATAGAATTGCATGGCCAGTAATCCAACGTTGGACGTCCCGATGAAACAAAGAGATTTATCCCACAAATGCGGGTACCCCCTTAGAACCGCCTCCTTGGCGACAACCCTGACAGTTATTGGTCGGTCTGCCGCACTACGCGTCATTGATTGGCTCATTGCGTCGTCATTGGGAGTCTGTTGTTCACGCTGCTCGCCTGAGAGCAGGAGCGCCTGTGACAGTGGAGTGCATTGATTCATGCTGTTGTGGAGTCTCGTTTCTGGTTTTGGGAAACAATTAATGCGACCAGACAAGAGCGCATGAAGGTATGTTCACACGGTATGCTTGGTGGAAAAATGGCGCACGGGCCTCTAATTTGTTTGCTGTTTTCACCTTTCTTATTGGCGAAAAAACAAAAATGGAAAACTATAACAACATGTTGGTTCCATATTCTTGATATTTTTTTGTGCGGCGAGGGGCTTCGCAAATTAGGCAAACTTTTAAGTTATAGGACATGATCTATATATAATTATATATTTATTAAGTTATAATAAATATGTTTACATAAACTGGGCTATAACAGAATTCCAGGGTTTTCTGCTCACTTTTGTTTTAGCTAATGGTGGCGAGTACTTGAGCAATAATGATTCAGTATTGATTTTGCCATTTTCACTGCGGTCTATCTATGGATGATTGCTATTGTGATCTATTTGTGAGGTCTGTGTCACTTTGCAAATGAAATGAATGGCACTATTTTCTAAAATAATGATAGAGCCATGTGTCAGACAAAGGCCCATGTCGGCAGGTGGATCCAGTGCTGCTACTCAGAGACCACAGTAATCATGTGTATTGCATTGAAACACACTGAGTCATTATCAGGATGGATCCTATCTCTAGAATGACTAGACCTTGATCTTATTTTCTAATCTATTTTTACATCTGGAAAAAGTAAATAAAGAAAAACGGCAGAAACATGTATATAAAACTATAAATAATGTCTGGTGACAGTTTCCCACCCTGTCATTTATGCAATAAATCAAATAGCTGCTTGGCATCTCTCTGATTTGTAAATCTGGACTGAACATGAAATGCCACATCTGCGCAGAACCTCAATATTATTAATGCATTTTTAAGTAATCTATCAGCGTCTGCATATGCAAACTGCAAGCCTGCCACTTAAAAGCATGTGGGATTCAAAGTGGGTTTCAGCAATTTACTTCAGAGTGACTATTCCCATGGCACGGGTATCCCTGGAATGCTGGGATGATTTTCCATGGTAGCTGATTTATAAGCCATGATATCGGGTATCTTTGCAGTGAGTTAGCCACAGCTACAATGCACGCTAATGTTTACGCTGACCTAAAAGAATGTGATTTGGCAAGACTGAGGGCCACCCTCAAGATACATAACAAGTTGGTAAATTAGTTCTTACCCTTTTGCTTTGTTGTATGCATGTGCGGTGAACCACAGAAAGCAGAGGAATTTTGGAAAGTTTGAGAATGCTTCTGTAGGAAAGTAAACTCACAAACTGCTTGACTGTAAGACGAAGAGGGAAAGTTTGTTTAAAAATTTGGATAAGGGTGGTTGGCTTTACAACCATTTTAATAGATAGAGAAAATATTTTAAAAATCTCTACAGTACCTTGCAAAAGTATTTAGACTGTTTTAACCGTATAGCCACAAGCTTAAATGTATTTCATTAGGCATTTATGTGATTTAATTTGTAGTGGAAGGATAAATGACACATGGATTTTTTGTAAATAAAAATCTGAAAAGTTGATGTGCATTGGTATCCAGGCCCACATTTTGCTGCATGCTATTACAACTGCTATTCTTTTGGGGTATGTCTTTAAAAGGTTTGCCCTTTTTATGATGTTGGATGGTGTTTTCAGAGTAATATGCAGTGTTAGTTTTCTGTTAATTTTGGTCTCATCTGACCCAAGTTCCTTGTTCCACGTGTTTGCTGTGTCCCCTACATGACTTGTAGCAAACTTTAAAAGGACTTCTCATGGCTGCCTTTAACCAATTACTTTCTTTCTTGGCACTATTTTCTAAAGGCCAGTTTTTTTGGAGCGGAGAACTAAGAGTTGTCTTTTTGACAGATACTGCCACCTGAGCTATGGATCTTTACAGCTCCTCCAGAGTTACCGTTTGGCTGCTTCTGTCATTAATGCTTCACTTGCCCAACCTATCAGTTTAGATGGCCGACCATGTCTTAATAGTTTCATTTATACCACAGTCTTCCCACTTACAGATGATGGATTGAACAATGTTTTTGCCTCGGATCTTGTTTTTTACCCAAACTTTGCTTTAAACTTATCCACAACCCTATTCCTGACCTGTCTCCTGTGTTCTCTGGTTTTCATAATGCTGTTTGTTCTATAATTCTAACAGGTCTGTTCTAACAGGACTCTCCTGTAAATGAAGGCTAAGACTACCTGTATAAATAGAGGTTTTATAATAATAATAATAATAATAATAATGTTCTCTAACCACCTGTAAGGGCCTTCACAGCTGTATATATAGTGAGAATAGGTGTGGATCCTATTAAGTAAATTCTGATAGACATTGCTTGAACTGTATTTCAATTAGGAGTATTAAGGCAAGTACAGCTGAGAACATTTGCAGATTTTGTTTTTGTAGAAAATGGTATAAACCATGAATCCCTTTCCTTCCACTTTAGAGCAATGCACAACTCTGTTGGGTCAACACATAAAATCTCAAGAAAATACTTATAGCCACGTAGCTCTAATATGAAAAACTTCAAGGGATATGAATACTTTTCCAAGGCACTGTATAGCAGATCTTTTCAAGGAGATCTCAGTTCAGCAGGTCCGCTTTGGATTTGGGACTCAAACGTTAGATACTCACTCTTGTTTAGAAATAGTGTAACTTCTGGGAAAATGTTGTTTTCTTGCACCCCAGCGCCTTATTAAAAAACAGTGTGTGGTGGGAACGATAAGCTGAATATTATCCAGCATCAGTTATCCTACTTCACATCTGACAAAAACCTTGTCAAAAACATAATTAGCACTCAGGGGAACAGCTGCATTCCAAGTTGTAGACCTGACAATGACTCAATCACTTTCTTTTGGAAGGAAGAACTTCTAGACAACTGCTTACGCTTGTGTAGATGAGATCAGATGTGTGGTGTGTGTGTCATGTCTGGTCTGTCTGACCACACAGGACATAACAGATGAATCACATGATAAAGCAAATAAAGAGCACAGTAATTTAGATGTAAAACTGTCAAAAAAGCAGAGAAGGACGCTTAAAGCTATGAAACATTAGCCTTAAGATTTAAAGTGTAGATGTTTTTTGTTGACATTTGAGACAGAATAAAACAGACAACTGTCCCCTGTCCCTCTGCAACTGAATGTGCAGATATGCTAATGGCTTCCTGTTTATAACCCTGAGCACAACCCTGTGAGGCCACAGATGGGACCCCCAAGTCTTGTAAATCACTTCCTTGCCACTCCCTACAAAACACACAAGTAGAACATTCTATGGGCCACGCTTCACATAAATAGATTTCTAAATCCCAGAGCATTTCCTGATTGCCTGTTTTTAAAAGATATTTCTGAAATAATGTTATGTTTGTTTGTTTCTTTCTCCCCTCAGGTGGAGAAGATGAACGTGGAGGCTCTAAGCCAAGCAGAGCTGCTGACTCTCCTCAGTATCCTGGAGGGACAACTGGAGGCACAGGATGTAGTCATACATACCCTCAGAGTGAGTTTGAAACATCAACATCTCTTGTGTTGACGGCACCACACTTTTTTCACATTTAGGATTGAATGTGCTTAGATAAGGCTATAAAATAGCTTGTAATGTGGCTGCTATCTGAGTAGTCCCTTAAATAAAACATCAATTGGTGCTTACGGTTTCACTTTACACTGCGTGGAAGAATGTGAGCTAAGTGGGAGGGGATGTGTAAACAGGAACCAGAGGGAACAGAACTTAAGAAGACAATAGAATAGGGGCCATTCTGGCTTGCAAGCCCTTTTAATCCCACCGAGCAACAGTATTATTACTGGTGAGACCAGTCTTTGGGAGTATTTAGATGTGGACTACTTTATGCTATAAAAATGAAACAGAGGGTTAGCAAATTAAGTTTTTATTCTGAGTTAAACACTTTGGACCCGTTTTCATACTATATTTAGTTCAGTTTAACCAACGCGTCACGCTTTGATACACGCTCATAGAGGCCTGTAATACAGTGTTTTTTACGCTGTCTACTAAGAATAAAATAACCAAAAAGAAGGAATAAAGCAATTGTCATCAGGATATCAATCCGGATTTGTGGGAGAGTAATAAATTAATCAAAGACGGAAAACCATCAGTATCTCCCCACAATGTATTTCTTAAAAACAAGCGTCAATGTTGTTTTTCTTCTTCAGCCTGTGATCTAACACTTTGCTTTATTTTATCTGCATTGTGTTGGGAGTGTCATTGACTGTGTCAGCACTCATGCTTATCTTGGTCACATAAACCTGTGCTACACATGGACATTTGTGGAGACCCCCAGTGGACCATAGTGAGTGGGTATAGACATCAATATTTTTCACACAGGCTTTACAGTCAAGCGGACGATAGAGTGGACTTGGAGGTATATATTAGGCCCTAGTTACCACAGCATGGCTGTCTTCCAACTGAATCCATCTATTATATAAGCAAGGCAAAAGTTTAGTCATCTTTCAGCCAGCTGATCGACAGTGGAGAGCAGCAGAGGGGGTAAGGATACTCTATGCCCCAAATCAATGGAGAAAACCCTATTTATGTGATTTTAATTCTTTTTAAAACCTTGGTATACCTTGATACCGGTAGATGGTCCATGCCTACATGTGGCATGTTGACTCGAGACCATACTTCAAATCCTTGCAATAGCCATTTGTCTGTATCCAGCTGAGCTTGGAATGCGTTAACACAGGCTTTGAATGTGACTAAAGAAGTAATAACATGCATGGTGTTCTTACTTTGTTGGTAGTTGTGACCCAGGCAGCATGTGAATGCTGTCAGTTTGGACAGCTTAACTCACCAAAGCGCACATTATTCGGACGTTACTCCGCAACAATCTCTGCGGCGTCCGCTGATAAAGGACTGTCTCTCCAGTTGTTCCTAAACCCTTCTTTCTCTTCTGTGCAGCTCTTTCACGCATGCTGAAGTGAAAGAGTGCAGCTTTCCCTTAGGAACAATGCTTGTCAGTGTGTGTGTCTGGTCCAATTAGCTTTCTCCAATGCGGCCTGCCGCTTTTCACACTCACAACTAACGGCAGCTGTCCTTAGCATGAGTGAAACCACTAAGGCACTAAATAAGTAACTTATTATCTAAAGTTTTGAATGTTAAAGTCAAAATAGAGAAAATGTCTGCCAGGAAGAACTTTATGTTGGAACTTGTCTATACAGCTACAATTATGAAAGAGTCTCATCTCATGGGAATGACAGAAATTCACACCAACAAAACCCATTGAAATCTGAGGCATGCAGTGATTGACTTAACCATTCACTTAGCCTTCTCATGTTTGTCTCCTTCCCTCACACTCAAACACAGCTACATTGTTGGGGGGACTTTTCATATTTAACCACAACCCCTCTGTTGATTATTTACTGAGCAGAGGATGAAATGTGTTGTAGGCTCAAATCACTCACTTCCCTTGTTCCCGCTGAGGGCCCGTGCAGCAAATTGCTGCCTGGTCATTGCTGTGGCAGTTAGCGTGTAGAGGAAAGCTCCAGGTCGAGTAGAAACGCTAATACCTCCAAAACTAAACTCTATCTCTGATCACCAATTAGGTGCCTGTGGTGTTTATATATTTTGAATGTTTTGCTCTGTCTTTTGCTACAAACATTACAGGCAAATGTTTGTCTCCAACTATATATGCCTTTTATATACTCAATATAAGCCTTTCACTTCACAGAATGCTTGGAAACTGGGAATTGTATCAGTGTCCATATGAGAGCTAAGATTGTATCAACATTGGGACTTGTCTCTACAGATTCTTGAATATACTGTTTCCAGTTCTCATCGCAAAGGAAACAGAGTAGCAGTTTTCTAGAGGGCAAATTCCTGTGAACTTACACCAGACAGCTCCTGCATTCCAAGAGGTGTGGCATATCTTTTAAGCTGACAATTGTCCTTATCAGTAGAGATCTTGAGCTATTATTATCCTGGTTCAAATCCAGTGCAGACAAAGTTTCTGTTACTCAGAAGAAATGAGTTAAAGGCTTAATATCGTACAGTTAGGCGTTTGCATGCACTCATCACTTGCATATATTAATTAATTTTTGGCTTTAAATTAGCTGTTTTTTTTTTCAAGTGGACTAAAAATGTAATATAAACATTTAAAGACAAAACAACAAGAACTGGGAACGCATGCATACATTTATTGCAGAATTTCTCTAATCAATACAAAGTCAAAATTATACATACGGACTTAAATAAATACATGCACCCCCACTAATATTTGGTCAAACATCCCTTAGCAAACTGCAGAGAACCACATTATTTTCATGTTTTTTGTAGCCATCAACAAGCTTTTGGCATAATTCCATCTGGATGTTTTTTCCACTGTTCATATCAGCAGTTTGATGGTTTTCTCACAGTGACCTGACCTTTAAGTGTAGTTCACATTTTCTTCAATTGAGGTCCAAAACTCATTTGATGAATGTTTGGGATCTTTTTCCTGTTAGAACATGTAATTATAGCCAAGTTCCATCTTCTGGCCAAAACTGTCACCCTCACATGAAAATAAATTGGTTAGGATGTTCAGGAACAACCCAAGAACCAATAGTTTAAGTATCATTTCATAAACTGGAAACTATAGGAAAAACCAGTGTCTTTGTCCACAATGAAAAGATTTTAACATCAGTGGGGACTAAGAGGATGCTGACCAAAAAAAAAGCCTTCAAGCCTGACTCAAGCTTACAGCCAAATGCCTTCAGGTTATTGGTTTTAGGGTCAGACAAAGAAGACTGAGCTATTTGAACACAGTCACTATAAGGATGTTTGGAGCAATTAATGTGAGAGTTTTAAATGTAAGAACACCGTGCCCAGCTGTCATGCATGGTTGTGGTAGCATCTTTCTAGGCTGCAAGGTGGCGCATTTGGTAGCACTGGTGCCTTACAGGAAGAAGGGTTGACTCCCTGCCGGGCTTCTTTCTGCATGGAGATCGCATGTTCTCCCCGTGCATGCATGGGTTCTCTCTGGGCACTCCAGCTTCCTACCACAGTCCAAAAACATGTTAATTGGTCTCTCTCAGGTGTGATTGAGTGTGTGCATGGTTGTTTGTCGTGTGTGTCTGTGTAGCCCTGGCGACTTGTCCAGGGGGTACCCAGCCTTTCGCCCGTAGATTGTGCCAGCTCCCCCGTGACCCTGTACAGAAGAAGCAGTCATAGAAAATGGATGGATGGATGTTACTGATGAAATGGATGGAACTATAAAAATGGAGGACTAAGAAATACTGCACTTAAAATGAGCCAACAGACAACTGAAATTAGACACAAAGGGTCTTTCACCAGGACAGTGGTCCTAAACAGAGATCAAAGCTAGCTTTGCATTGAATAAAGCCGGCTAAAGTTTTTTCAATGGCCATCCCAAAGCCTTACCTTAGATATACAGAAAACTGCATGAATTGAGTGAAACATTTTGACCTTATGAGGATTAGAGAAAATTCACAATAAAAAAGTATTTAAAGACGCATATTGAATAATTTGTCCAGCACAAAAAGAGCAGTTCAAATAAATAAATTAAAACTTCCCACCTGAATTGTATCTGCACATTTGCTCTTCAGATATTTACCTGTGCACTTGATTGATATTGCTGTTTGACAGCTGAGTTAACTTTGTTTTGTTTAGTTAGGAAACCCATTTTGGGTGGTCAAACTGTTGCTTTCCTTCTTAGCGGGGAACTTTTCTGTTGTTCCACATGATGACATAGCCTGTAGTCCTAGAATGTTTTGTCTATTTTCCCAGGCTCACATGTTTTCCTGACTCCATAAACAATAGGGCCTAGCAGGAGTGAGTTGCTCAGATAAGAGTGTGTATTCTATAACTACTCAAGAGGCAAAGCCCAACTTGGACATGTTATTTATAAAGAAAGAAAGAATAGAAAGCACAAGGGTTCCTTTTAAAGCATTGTAACCCCACTGGTCTCCATCATTTAATCGTTTATATATTACAATTTGCAGTCTGACCAGGAGGCACCAAAGCATCTCAGATTACAGTGACAGTTAATCTGTGAAGGCAACATATACTTAATATGTGCCCTTTATTGTACTTATTTATAAAAACCTGTTTTGTTTAGACAAAGTTAAAAATTAAAGAAAATAAATCCCCTAACACTGCTGTTTACACCAAACAGAATAGTGATAAAAACTGATTCCTTATGAAAGTTGGCCAAGGTCTCAGGTCAATGAATTGCCTCACAATTTAATATTTGACTTTTTCTGAAGATAAACCAAAGCACTTCCTTGTTCCACCCAGCAATACTATTTGTTATGCCCATCTGAAAGCAATGTTTGTTCAAAGGCCAACAACAAACTGCTTCTGTGTTTCATCACAAACTGCTTTTTGAGGCAGTTAAACATTACTTTGAGATGTTTGTTTGGTGCCATCTGTGGTTAATGTGTGGGTGGCAGGTGCGGGGGTTATATTTTTAGTCCTAAACACAGTTAATTACGCTTCATAATACAGAGGCCTACACTCTCAGAAATGTCTTTCTGCGGCTCATTCAGTTTTTATTTAGAGAAAGTAATGCTGTTCCCAGGCCAAGTATTGTATGGAGGTGGATCACTTGCCCAGACAAGTTTTTTTATGCCATTAGTTTCCAGTCTCAAAGGAATCCTAAGCTTAAGACTGAGCCTAATGGATATTTAAAAATGGAAGCAATTTACGGTGTTCTCATTTTTAGCTAAAAAAGATCTTATTTTCTCTAGGTTTCCTTTCTGTCAACCAAGCACAGATTTTCAAAGAGTTTCAAAAACTAATTTAAATCTTCACTTTAGAGGTGGTAATAGCAAAATACAAATGGTATGTGCTAGATTCTATTAAAGAAACAGCCCAGTTCTATAATGATTGAATGGCAGATTTTTTATTGCAAGAAAAACTATTGTTACTAGGTAACCTGAGATTTTGTTAGCCCTGCATGGGTAAGTCATTTCTGCAGTATGCTGTTCATGTTTATTGATGAGATGAACCACTGACACATTTGATATTAAAAGATATTAAAAGTATCAGACTACTGGAACAGGAATATTTGTGATTTGATTTTAAGGTTGTCTATGGCTGAACGTTTAGTAAATGTATATTCCTAATGTTGTTACAGTCACAGAAGTATATTTTACAATATGCAATAAAACAGACATATGTTAGTAAATGTTGTGTAATTCAGACTTATGGCTTGGGAATGATGTTGAAATGAATATGGGGTTTTAATGTACTCAGAATTTTTTTAATGAAAAAAATTGATTTGCCATTTTTCATCTATTGTAAAACACATGTAATTTTGAGTGTCTAAAAGGCTAAAGGTTTTTAATCAGTTAAGTGACTCATTTCCTTTCTTTCTCTTTTTAAGACTTAATGTCAAAATTGTTTTATATGCTACAACACAACTTAAAATGTACAATATATTGAATCGGAATCACCATCCCAATACCAGTGTCTGCAGAATCACAATTGCAGAAGACTGCTTGCATGAAACATTTGATGGACATTATTTTTCAGTAAAAAATCAGCATCCCAATAATATATGGCCATTTAGGTAGACTCTCACTGCACTTGATGCTTTGTTAGTGACTGAGATGCTATAGGTAACAGAGAATTATGTGGGCATTGTGATGATGGATTCATTATGGATGGAATCATTAATATCTAAACTGCAAATGTTTCTAGTATAGTGCAGCCCTTTTAAAAAATGTTTTGTACCTGTCCTTGTTTGAAACTTTGAAGATGATTATGTATTTCTTCCTCCCAGACCTTGTTAAAAAATTATATTCATGCCATCTTGTCAAGCATATATAATATAGTAAACAATGTAATTCCAGGAATAAACTTGTCACACAAGCTGGGTTAGAGTGTGATTTTCCCTTATTCTTCTTATTTATATTTCATTCACAGAGCATGCCTACAACTTTAAAGATGTATTATTTTTTTATTGTGAAGCAAACAACGAGTAGGGCAAAATAACAGAAGATTTCAGATTGCATGACTGTTCAGCCCCCCTAAAGTCAGTAGAGTCACCTTCAGCAATTACAGCTACAAGTCTCTTAGGATAAGTCTTTATAAGCTGCAATTTTTGCCAATTCCTCAACGCAAAACTGCTCTAGATCCTTCATGTTGGATAGTTTTCACATGTGAACTGTGATCTTCACGTCTAACAACAGATTCTTAATTGGATTGAGTTCTGGACTTTGACTTGGACATTCCAACACATTTAATTGTTTCCCCTTGAACCACTCGAGTGTTGGTTTAGCAATTTGCTTCAGGTCATTGTCCTGCTGGAAGGTGAACCTCCATCCCAGTCTCAAATCACAGGCAGACTGACAGGCTTTGCTCAAGAATATTCCTGTATGTAGCACTATCCATCTTTCCCTCGACTCAGACCAGTTTCCCACTCCCTGCTGCTGAAAAACATCCTGCTGTGGAACTGTGGGCAGCCCTCTCTTGGCAGTTTTGTTGTGGTACCATTTGATTTACATCTGAAGATGATGGATCTCATGGTACTCTGTGGACATCAAATAACTAATAATTAATATCTTCAACCATTAAGTTGTTGTATGCTGGGCTTATTGTGTATATGAACACAAAAGCAATCTAGCATTAGGTATCATTAACTTACCCTCATACGTCATCTAGATCGTACCCTTCAGTTTGATACTGCTCCATGGCTTTCCTCTCTCTCCTCCCTATCCAGGGTGCTTCGTCTTGCCGCCTGCAGTCTTATCTGGCTCTTTCATCTCACTCTGAGTGCTTCTCGGACTATGGCTTTCGTTGTGTTTGTGTTACAAAAAAAATCATGTCAATTTACTCGCCTTGCTATTGATAGTCCCGCCTACATTGAGATGGTACTCAATTGTGATGGAAAACGAACCACATTGTGTAGAACCAAGCTGACACAAGCTGAGTCAAGTAAAGTTAGTACTACTGGAAAAGGGCCAATGGTGTGATGGCTCTCGCTTAGCAGTGTTGCAGCCTCTGGGATCTTTCAGAAAAGGTTTATACTGACAGATCATGAGACACCTAGATTGCACAAATGTGGACTTCACGATGGCAGCCTCGGAGCTTCGCTCTCTCTTTGTTTTTGTAGTTTGTGTGTTTATATGTTTTTTGAGCCACAGTACTGTGGTCTCGGGCCACAATTCGGTGGTCTCATTCAGTAGAGAGGAACTTCTCAACATCAGAGAGTCCTCTCTTGGGATTTTTTCACTTTCTTTCACCGATCCGAGGTTTACTGAGCTCCTGGCAAGTGGAGCTGCAGCACTCTACGGGATACTGCGCCGGAAGCATCGGAGGGGAAAGCGAGCTGGCGCCCAGGTAAAGCTCCGCAAAAGAGGACTTCGCACACCACTGCCTTCAATACATCTGGCAAATGTCCACTCTCTAAGCAACAAGATGGACGAGCTACTTCTTCTCACCGGTAAAAACTCGGACCTCCGTTGATCAGCGGTTCTCTGCTTCACCGAGACATGGCTGAGTGACAACATCCCGGACCGCGCACTGCTGATACCGGACTTCCAGCTGTTCAGAGCGGATCGCAGCACGGAGCTATCAGGGAAGAAGCGAGGAGGCGGAATCTGCTTTTATATAAACGAAGCTTGGTGCAGAGACATAAAAGTGCTGGGGAAAACATGTAGTCCGGATCTGGAGTCATTTTCCATAATCTGTAAACCGTTTTACTCACAGAGAGAGTTTTCCTCGTTCATAATAATCGGCTCATATTTTCCTCCGCATGGCTGCACGTCTGCTGCGGAAAAACATCTTGCTGAGCTGATTACAGACGTGGAGAAAAAACACCCTGACTCTTTCATTATAATACTGGGAGATTTTAACAGCGCAGATCTCTCTAATGAGCTCCCAAAATACAGACA
Organism: Crenichthys baileyi; assembly: GCA_036173005.1. NCBI lineage: Eukaryota > Metazoa > Chordata > Actinopteri > Cyprinodontiformes > Goodeidae > Crenichthys > Crenichthys baileyi. The sequence goes on along the minus strand of JAHHUM010000054.1, from coordinate 326,143 downwards.
GCATATTAAGTGTCACACCAGAGACAAAAACACACTGGACCATTGTTACCCAGCTTTTAAGGACTCATACCATGCTGTTACCAGGGCTGCTCTGGGACTTTCAGATCATTGCCTTATCCACCTCATCCCAACTTACAGACAGAAACTAAGAGCTTCCAAACCCGTGGTTCACACTGTTAAAAAGTGGACTGAGGAATCGCAGCAGATGCTACAGGCATGCTTTGAATGCACAGACTGGACTGTTTTTGAAACCTCAGCCACTGATTTAAACGAACTAACTGATGTGGTGACATCATATATCAGTTTCTGTGAGAACATGTGTGTGCAGACCAAGACCTTCTGCACCTTTGGGAACAACAAGCCATGGTTTACTCCACACGTCAGGAATCTGCGCAGGGACAAGGAAGATGCTCACAGCAGTGGTGATTGGGCGCGGTACAGGCAGGCCAGGAACAGACTTACAAAGGAGATCAAAGCAGCCTAGAGAAGCTATAGTGAGAAGCTGAAAAACAGCCTTTCTACTGGTGACACTTCGACTGTATTGACTGGTCTGAGAAACCTGACTGCCTACAGAAGCCCCACCACCCTTCCTGAACAACGTCCTCGCCTGGCTAACCGTCTGAATGGCTTCTACTGCAGACATGGCAAGAAGCCATTCACACCTCAAACCAACTCCTCCACATCCCATTCAGGAACAAGTTCGACCAGTAAAGCAACCAACGCCCTACCTTCAGATCCTCTGCCTGCACTAAAGATCTCTGAGGATGATGTAAATAGGCTCTTTCAGCGCATGAAAACAAAGAAAGCTGGAGGACCTGATAACGTCTCCCCATCATGCCTGAAAGCCTGTGTACATCAACTCGCTCCAATCTTCACCCGGATCTTCAACAAGTCACTGGAGAAGTGTGAGGTCCCCTCCTGCTTCAAACGATCCACCATCATCCCAGTGCCCAAGAAACCCACCATCGTAGGATTAAATGACTACAGGCCTGTAGCCCTCACGTCTGTGGTCATGAAATCCTTTGAGCGGCTGGTGTTGAAGCACCTGAAAGACATCACAGGCTCTCTACTGGACGCCCTGCAGTTTGCTTACCGAGCAAACAGGTCGGCAGATGATGCTGTTAACTTAGGTCTACACTTCATCCTGCAACACCTCGACCGCCCAGGGACCTACGCCAGGATCCTGTTTGTAGACTTCAGCTCAGCCTTCAACACTATCATACCAGACATCCTCCACCAGAAGCTCACCCAGCTCAACGTCCCAGCCTCCACCTGTCAGTGGATCAACAGCTTCCTGACAGACCGACAGCAGCAGGTGAGACTGGGGAGCATCTTCTTCCGAACCAGATCAATAAGTACTGGTGCCCCCCAGGGGTGTGTTCTATCCCCACTCCTCTTCTCCCTGTACACAAATGACTGCACCTCATTGGACTCGTCCGTGAAACTCCTTAAGTTTGCAGATGACACCACTGTCATTGGACCGATCCAGGACGGTGATGAGACTGCATACAGACAGGAGGTGGATCGCCTGATACACTGGTGTAGTCAGAACTGCCTGGAACTAAACCCACTCAAGACTGTGGAGATGGTGGTGGACTATCGGAAAAACACCACCCCCATACACCCCCTCTCACCATCCTCAACAACACCCTGTCGGCTGTGGACTACTTCAGGTTCCTAGGAACCACCATCTCTGGGGACCTGAGATGGTCTTCACACATAGACACTGTTTGAAAGAAGACCCAGCAGAGACTGTACTTCCTGAGGCAACTCAAGAGGTTCAACCTTCCACAGGAGCTGCTGGTCATCTTCTACACTGCCATCATTCAGTCTGTCCTGTCTTCATCCATCTCAGTGTGGTTTGGTTCATCCACAAAACAGGACAGGTCCAGACTGCAACGAATAATCAGGACTGCAGAGAGAATCATCAGAATCAGAATCAGAATCAGAATCAGCTTTATTGCCAAGTTTGTACATACAAACAAGGAATTTGACTCCGGTACACTTTGCTCTTTGGTTTTGTTTTTGCACTACAGAATATACATATTTACAATGTACAATATACACATATATAAATAAAAAGGTGCATTTGCAACATCTGTATGCTGTTGTTTTGTATTTTATTGAATGTTCAACAGAGAAACAGCCTGGGGGAAGAAACTGTCTCTGTGGCGGCTGGTTTTTGTGAACAGCGCTCTGTAGCGTCGGCCTGAAGGCAGAACTCTAAACAGTTTATGTGCAGGGTGTGTGGGGTCTGCAGAGATTTTAGCAGCTCTTTTTCTGACCCTAGACCTGTATAAGTCTTGGATGGAGGGAAGGTCAGCCCTGATGATTCTCTCTGCAGACCTGATTGTTCGTTGCAGTCTGGACCTGTCCTGTTTTGTGGATGAACCGAACCACACTGAGATGGATGAAGACAGGACAGACTGAATGATGGCAGTGTAGAAGATGACCAGCAGCTCCTGTGGAAGGTTGTACTTCTTAAGTTGCCTCAGGAAGTACAGTCTCTGCTGGGCCTTCTTCCGAACAGTGTCTATGTGTGAAGACCATCTCAGGTCCTCAGAGATGGTGGTTCCTAAGAACCTGAAGTGATCCACAGCCGACACGGTGTTGTTGAGGATGGTGAGGGGGGTGTATGGAGGTGGTGTTTTCCGAAAGTCCACCACCATCTCCACAGTCTTGAGTGGGTTTAGCTCCAGGCAGTTCTGACTACACCAGTGTACCAGCCGATCCACCTCCTGTCTGTATGCAGACTCATCACCGTCCTGGATCAGTCCAATGACAGTGGTGTCATCTGCAAATTTCAGGAGTTTCACGGACGAGTCTGCTGAGGTGCAGTCATTTGTGTACAGGGAGAAGAGGAGTGGGGATAGAACACACCCCTGGGGGGCACCAGTACTTATTGATCTGGTTCGGGAGAAGATGCTCCCCAGTCTCACCTGCTGCTGTCGGTCCGTCAGGAAGCTGTTGATCCACTGACAGGTGGAGGTTGGGACGTTGAGCTGAGTGAGCTTCTGGTGGAGGATGTCTGGTATGATGGTGTTGAAGGCCGAGCTGAAGTCTACAAACAGGATCCTGGCGTAGGTCCCTGGGTGGTCGAGGTGTTGCAGGATGAAGTGTAGACCTAAGTTAACAGCATCATCTGCAGACCTGTTGCTCGGTACGCAAACTGCAGGGCATCCAGTAGAGGGCCTGTGATGTCTTTCAGGTGCTTCAACACCAGCCGCTCAAAGGATTTCATGACCACAGACGTCAGGGCTACAGGCCTGTAGTCATTTAATCCTAGGATGGTGGGTTTCTTGGGCACTGGGATGATGGTGGATCGTTTGAAGCAGGAGGGGACCTCACACTTCTCCAGTGACTTGTTGAAGATCCGGGTGAAGATTGGAGCGAGTTGATTTGCACAGGCTTTCAGGCATGAAAGCCTGTGCAAGCCTTCCCTCCATCCAGGACTTATACAGGTCAAGGGTCAGGAAAAGAGCTGCTAAAATCTCTGCAGACCCCACACACCCTGCACATAAACTGTTTAGAGTTCTGCCTTCAGGCCGACGCTACAGAGCGCTGTTCACTAAAACCAGCCGCCACAGAGACAGTTTCTTCCCCCAGGCTGTTTCTCTGTTGAACATTCAATGGAGTACAAAAGAACAGCATACAGATGTTGCAAATGCAGCTTTTTATTTATTTATATATGTGTATATTGTACATTGTAGATATGTATATTCTGTAGTGCAAAAACAAAAACCAAAGAGCAAAGTGTACCGGAGTCAAATTCCTTGTTTGTATGTACAAACTTGGCAATAAAGCTGATTCTGATTCTGATTCTGATTCTGAATTATGTAACTTTTGAAGGCAATTGGTTGCACCAGAACGTTTTAGGGGCTTCATAGCAAACGGATGGATACATATACACATGCCAATTTTCAGTTGTTTTTTTTATTATTCTTTTTTTCATTTATATTTTTTTCATTCACTTCACTAACTTAGACTATTCTGTGCAGATCCATCACATAAAATACGATTTCAAAAACATTTAAATTACAGGTTGGAATGTATCAAAATAGGTAAAAAGCCAAAGGGGTAAATACTCTTTTGTATATTAAAAGCCATTGTTGAGATAAAGCAGGCCATGTTGGGGATAAAGCAAATGTGTGGAAGAAGTTTATCTTCAATGCACTATGTGTGGTGAAAAACCAACCATGCACATCACCTTGAATAAACCATGTCTAGGGCAAAACACTGTGGTGGCAGCATCATGCTTGGGGGGCCGAGAAGCCTCTCAAAGTTTATGTGAAGATAGCTGGAGCTACATACAGCAAAATCATGGGAAAAGAAACTTAGCGGCTGCAAAAGACTTGCTGGCTCATCTTTCAGCAGTAAATTAACTACGCATACAGCCAGACCTAAAAACAGACTGGATTAGACCAAAGCATATTCATGTGTTAGGGTGGCTCAATCAATATTCAGATCTAAATACAATTGAGAGCCTCTTTTTGAGGAATAGCCAAAAAGAACTTTTGCTGCTGGGATTTAGTTCATGTTTAATGCTGACTTCATTGTCTGACAGTCATTTCAGAGACTTACTGGAGAAACAGGACTCTATAGCTGTATTCAGCTTACAGAGGCGTGTTTATCCCCTGAGGCTAAAGGTGACTAACAGAGTTTTTCAGGTGAAAAAAAAATCTATTTTTTTACCCGCACAGCTTGTGCTGCAGGGATGCAACAGAAGACATGCTAAAGCACGTCGATTTCAAATGCAGCATTATTCAGAATACAGAAATACAGTTGTAAATTATTCACATATATGTTCTTTCCCACGACTTGCTATAAGGAGCATTTGTCATCCGTTGTTGGGCAGGGTAAGAGCCTGACAGCCGACAGGGTTTGCCTGTTGTGCCCTGTCATAAAGGAAAGCATACCCTGTCATTATGATCAGACCTATCCTGACAAAAAAACCTCATGAAGGACCAGATCCCAGGACTGGGCCTCTGCACACACTCAGAGTGCAGTAGTTAATGGTGTATTTAAAGGCTGTGGTGGAAGGCCTGCTAAGATAATGCAGTTTTTCCATTAGGTAGGTCTATGGTAAAGTAAAATACACATAAATATGCTGGCTTACTCACAAATTAAAATGTTCTTGCAAAAATATAAATAATACAAGCATCCGTTTTCATGCTCACTCCTATGCTTTAAATCAGGTCTGGAGGCAATGCACAAACAATTGAGAATGTGCAATTTCTGTTAAGTTTTCTTGGCAATCAGCCATAATCTTGGTTCAAACAGAAAATAAGCCTGAAATTCACCATCCTCATCCTGAGCCCTCGGGGATTCTGTGTGTGTTTAAAAGACAACCTGAGAAATAAGAACATGACTCAAGAACAGAGCGACATTTAGTAATCCCGTGTAAGCTTGTGGACCAGAGATTCTGCTGATGGCTGTATAAAGAGAAATTCATAGGTGTCCAGATGACAAATGGTATGAACTCTTTCACGTGTGCTTTAATCACTTAGACACAAAGCTGACCCTGTATGGCCCTGGAGCTCAAACCAAACAAACTGTTGTGCAGCTAATGAGACCCCTTGATGACACTGTGACCATGGTGGAGGTTAATGAGGCCCCATCATGTTCCACTCAAAACTGCTTAACATATGTGTACCAAAGTCTGGTTTTCTATAAGATTTTGTTATCCATAATTTAGTGTTCACGATTAAACAAATGTATTTTGGGTTTGATATAATTATACCCCTTGTTAGAAGCAAGTGTTTGTGTCTGTGAGTAAAAATTTGATTTTATCACTCAGTCTTTCACCGCTGCATCTCCAGGGAGAAGTTAACATCTGCCCTTTGTGGGGGTTGGACAGCAGCGCCTCATCTGTTTGTGTTTGGTTGATAGGAAGGACCATCTGCTTGCTCTCCCAATGATAGCAGTGCCCACATAGACTTCCTGGACACATGTGAACACATATCTGTACATGCATGCACACCTTTTTTTTCTGATTATGTGTCTTCCTAAATCCAAAAGGAAAAGAAATGTAATCTTAGAGATACGCTTACGCTTCTACCCACTCCTTTGACCGGGCAAAGTTTCCTTGTAGGGTGTGTGTATGCTATGGTTACTTGTATGCCTGTAAATAAATAAATCCTAATTCTAGGGGTACTATGCTATGACAAAGATTCCTCCAAAGGTGTTTACTTATGATTGCAGCAAAGCATTTGAGGTATATGTGGGAATACAGCCAAGATTTGAAAAGAAAATTACAAAAATACTACACATGGTCATGGCTTTTCAAGTGTACCAAATGCAACTGGAATACTTGATCATTTAAAATCTGTCCTATAATATCTGCTATAGTGTTTTCATCCTCTTAAATTCACAAAAGTAGGAATGAGCTTTTCTTTGTGTTCTGGATAAAAAAATTCCGCACTAGAAAGTAATTTTAAACATAAACTGGTTTTTGCTTAGTCGGAAATGAGCACACACAATTATATGAGAGCCTGCTGCTCCTCAAAGAAAACTTAACAGAAGAACCTAATTCTATTTATGTGTGTGTTCATGTGCATTCCTCAGGCCCAACATCGAGATGAGTTTGTCCAAGATCGTTATGGGCAGTATGACCTCAGCGATCCATTCCTGGCCCTGCAGCGGGACGACGAAGTTGCGGAGCGGCAGAACGCACTCAGGCAACCCCAAGCACATCCACATGGCCGGGCAGTGGGCCCAAACCCTCTGGCTGTGCTGAAACTGGTCATGACTCACTGCAAGAGGATGCAGGAGAGGATGATGGGACAATTGGCTGCTGCTGAGAGCAGACACAGGAGGGTAAATGGCAAATTATGCCCATATGCAGTCAGTACTTCATGTTCGGTTTGTGATTTGAGGGTGCAATCCCACCAACATCACATAAAAGGGGGCATTTGTGCACTAAATTTGTTGTGTGCATATCTAGTAGTGAGGTCCATGGCTGTGGGGAGGTTTTGTCTTCATTTACGCAGCAGAGCTGATCTTTGTTGGAGTAAATGAGTCGTATAAACCTTTACATTGCCTAATTTAATTTCAAACAGGATATGATACAGACCAAACTTAGTAATGATTAAGAACCATAGAAATTATGTAACTTTTTTTTTTTTTGCTTTGCTCGCAACTGGGACCTTGCACCCTTATCTTACCTCTAAATATGTTTAAGATAATTGCTTCACCTTTATGCTATTGGCTAAATATAGATACCTGCCTACATATTTACGCCTAATGTTATCACTTGTCTGTCTCATTGTACAGATGATCGCTGATCTGGAGCAGGAGAAACAGCGGTACGCCCAGGAGTCTGCTCGGGGTGCTGACTATATCTTTGCATTAAAGACAGAAAGAGATAAGCTGCTCCAACAGGTCTGTGTATGACATGTCAAGCTTGCTGAATACTGTAACTATGTGAGTGTCATGTAACAGTGTTCAAACTCCTTGAACAGTTTTCCATTTTGTCACATTACAACCACAAATTAAAATGCATTCTTCAACTTTTTAAAAGAAAGAGCAACATTTTTGGTAATTTGTATCCACCAGTGTCTAATTTAAGCTCAGTATAAATTAGACGAAGACCTAGGAACACAGCATTCAGAGATAAAGTAGGGGAGAAGTTTAAAAGCAGGGTTTGGTTATGAAACAATATAACAACGTTTGAGCATCTCGCATAGCTCTGTTTATCCCATTATCCATGTGTAAACACGATCAGGAAAGTGTTCTGCTCAGATGGGACCAAAATTTGAGTTTTTTGGCCTATTTATGCCAAATGTCTTGTGGCAGAAAAATAACACTGTACATCACCCTGAATGAACCATTCACACTGTGAAAGATGTTGGTAGCAGCATAATGCTGTGGTGATGTTTTTTTTTATTAGGGACAGGGTAGTCATTCATAGATGGATGCAATCCAGTAAACACAGGTCAATCCAGTAAGAAAACCTTACATTAGACTGGGATAGTGGTTTATCTACCACAACAATGACTTTGAATTAAAACCAGTTACAGTTAAAAGGTTTAGATCAAAGCATCTGAATGTGCTAGAATGACGCAGTCAAAGTCAAGTCAAAGACCTGGCCAAGACGTAAAAATTGCTGTTTAAAGCCACTCTGCATCCAGTCCAACTGAGGTTGAGATAATTTGCAAACAGGAATGAGTAAGAATGTCAGTCTCTAGAAGTGTAAATCTGGTTAAGAAAAACCGTGACAAAGTATTAGGGTCACTTGGGAAAAAATGAGGAGGAAGAATGTTTTTAAATGACCAGGGAAAACGTCGAAATGATGAGAAGTCAACATCACAAAAAGATATATCAATAATAAAGACAAAATGACACTGATGCAAATACCTGTGAGAGCTATGGCTTGTGTAAATGAGCTGATAACTTTGTACTTGTACAGAATATAATTTATTAGGAAAGAAATTCCCTCTCCTTTAGCATCTAAACCGTCTGGATGAACCCTCTTATTCAGTATCAAGGCTATCCCGAACACATCAGTTTTAGTTTTCCTACCTTATTTTCTTTAAGATATTATTTCCACTTTACTCTCAACACTTTAAGTTTATCAAAAAACTGAATTTCAACATTTTACTCACCATTTCGACTTTATTCTCATAATTAAATTACAAGTTGATTCTTAGGTTTTCAACTTTATTCTGTAACAGAAAAGTAAAAGAAACCATAAAATGATTATTTTCCAAAGTGATCCTAAGACACCCTCATAGATAACAATGCATTTATTTGCATTTCAGATTCTAGCTTGTAAAATATTTTTAAACCCATTGATCTTTATCCTTCAACCTTGTGGTGGTCTATCACATAAAACCCAGATATAATACTTTGATGTTTGTGGTTATAATGTGACAAAATCTGAAAAAGTTCAAGAGATGTGAATACTTCTGCTAGACGCTATAGATGAGCACATCTGCTGAAGATTATTCTGTTTCTGTCTCATGTGGCTGTCTGCACAGTGTGATTCTTTAGTATTCTCTATAAAAACAAAATAACCGGGCAGTAAAGCATCAGCGGCAGCTCCACTGTAAACGCAGTAGGATGGAGAGGGCTTGGCCTTTATAAAATTTACACACGCACAGAAGCGCTCTTACCGTATGCACAAGCCCAGAACTGTTCCATGGGAAACAGATGAGGAAGAGGCCATTGTTTAGTTGTCCTGCTGCCATGGGGCTTTATGGCCTCAGGAAACCTGAGATAATGGATGTTCGCGTCTAATGTAAGGTTAGCTGCCAGATACATGCTGTGAGCACATTATTACACAGGGGCCTTATGTAACACAGGGTCCCTGAGTGTCTTCCTCTGGCTCTCCTGCCTTTTGTTTTTTTTTTTCCTTTCAAACCCTTACACACATGGCTGTCTTTCATCACCTCCCGTGTCTTTTAATACTTAACAAAGGTACCAGCCCATTCACCTTCCAATGACCTGATAGGAACAGGACTGTCCATAAAGATGCCATGCAAGCAGATCATTCTTTTACAAGGGGAAACATGAACAATGACCCCTTACTTTGTCTCTTCGGAAACTTTGATGACACATTCCAAGCTTTTTATCCTGCCTCTTTATGATTCAGGTGTGGTTAGTTTTGGAGAATTATATTTAAAGAGGCACAAGAAAACTTAGATAGAAACAGGTCTCAAATAAATTCCTTCTAGAAATGTCAAACATTGTGGGTGTCAATTTAGATTCTGTGTCTTGTAAAGTATATTAAACTTTTTAATAGTGTCAAATAAGTGTTAAAGCTGTCTAAATGTCACATAAATGCATGGGTTACTGGCAAACAGTGAAAATATTAAATGAGATGACAGAAGTGTAGCACATTTAGTATATACAAATACAAATAAGGAGTTGAAAATGGTTTAGTGCAAAAGTATGATCAAAAAACAGATTAAAAGCTTTTGTGTTGCCAAACAAGTGGCACAGTGTTGCCTCCTTGTGGCGGAAGACCTGCCTTCCCTTTAAATTTCTGTTTCGCTTTTCTAGTTGGAGGTGGAGCATGCAACAGTGCAAAGGTTGGAGAAGGAACAGACACAAGTGGTGAGCACGGTGAAGCAGTCGCTGTCCCAGGAGCAGCAGCTCTCCTCCAGTCTGACGCTGGAGCTCCAGAAGGCCAGCAGCCAAGCTCAGGAGGAGGCTCAGAAGGTCTCGCAACTCCACATGCTGCTGCAAGAAGAGACCTGCGCCCTCGAGAAGCTCCAGCAAGTTCTTGAGTACGAGAAGAGCAGGGTGGCCCACATGGAGGCCAGGTCGGAGAAGCAGATAGCTGAGTTTGATGCTGAAAAAGAACAGATGAAAACCAGACTAAAGACAGAGGAAGAAAGGGTTAGAGAGCTTGAAAAACAAGTAAAAGAACTTAGAAAAAGGTTGGCTGAGCTTCAGGAAAGTAAAACAGAGGTAAAAGAGGCTGTGACTGAGGTGAAGGAGTCAGAGGGCAAAATGGTGTCCAGCTCTGCTCAGACTGAGCCAGATGGAAAGATCACGCCAAAATCCTCTACAGTGCCAAAGGTCAATGGCCTTCAGTCTCATAAAGAGACAGAACCATTAACACATGAAGTGAAAGGACCAGAAAATGGAGTGGATAATGGAGGTGGAACACTTCTGCATTCCCCTATTCACCCCTTTCCTCATCCTCACTCTCCCTCCAGCACTGCCTCCTCTTCCCTCTCCTCCTCCCTTTTTTTTGGGGGGTTTTTTTTCCCCCCCCCCTGGGAAAATTTCCCCTTTTTTTTTCCCCCAGAGACCTCTCCCCAACCACTTCCTCCACCCCTCCTCCAACAGACCACAGCACGGCTAAGCAGCAGGCCCGCAACACTGTCACACAGGTGCTGTCGCGCTTTACCAGCCAGCAGGCCGGAGTGAAAGCAGCGCCTATTAACAACTCTCCATTTGGCACAGACTACCGCAATCTGGCGGCATCTCCTACAGGGGGGAGGTCACCTTCTTCAGGGCCATTATCTCCAGGTTTTCGTTCTCCCCTTACACCTCGTTCAGAGAAGACCTATCCTCCTCCAATTCCACCTAAAAGGCCCGGCATGAGTCCAACTCCAGGTTCCCCAAATCACTCTGCTCGGACCAGTCTCTTCCCAGAACTGACGGGGAACTGTGGGGACAGCAGCAGTGGACAAGAGGGAGCCAAGGAATCAGACCTGGTTTTATCCTAGTACCAGGATGTCCAGATCGTACAAATAAATTGTTGAGCAAATCAGCTACTTCAGTTTCTGATGTTAACTAACTTTAACACACTGAATGTTAGCTTTCAAGCCACTTTAAAGTTAAAATACCTTGTAAAAGCATTAATACCCTTTATACGTTTTTCATATTTTGTCTCATTACAACTACAACCTTCAATTTATTTAATGTTGTAGCTGTATTGTAGGGTAGGCTAGTATGAAGTAGCAATAGTGTATTAATCCCACTGAGTCAATAGTTTTCAGAATCACTTTTAGCTGCAATTGCAGCTGCAAGTCTATAGCCCAAGTTCAGGAAGATTGAATAGATGTCACCTTGAAATAGCTAATTCTGCCTCAGATTCTCAAATACACTGAGGTTTGGACTTTGACTGGGCCATTCTAACCTATGAATTTGCTTTGATCTAAAGCATTCAATTGTAGCTATTCAAAGCTATTCAATTGATCATCTGCCCGTCTAGAGTGTTTTGCAGCCTCTAACAGGCTTTGTTCTAGGATTGCCATGTGTTTAACTCTATCCATCTTACCATTAATCCTACCAGCTTCCCTGTTCTTGCCAAAGAAAACATTTCTACAGTATGTTGCTGCCACCTCCATGGGGATGGAGTTTTTAGGGCGATATGCAGTGTTAGTTTTCCACCCCTCATAGCATTTTACATGTAGGCCAATTTTGGTCTCATGTGATAAAGAGTACTTTCATCATGCTTGCCCTGTCTTTTGTATGGACTGTGGCACATTTTAAACGGGGCATTTCATGGTTTCCTTTCAACAACTGCTTTTTCTTACCATTCGTCCATAAAGGCCAGATTTGCACGACTAATAGTTGTCTCGGCTCTCATCTGAGCTACGGATTTCTGCAGTTCCTCCAGGGTTACCAAGGCTGTCTGGACTGCCTCTGCCATTAATGCTGTCCTTGCCCAGCCTTTCAGTTTCTGTGGAAGCCCTTACAGTTGTAATTTTTTTGAGGAATAATGGAGCAGTGAGACGCTAAAAGCCTGGAATGTTGTTTTATAACCTAACCCTGTGCTAAACTTCTCCACAACTGTATCACTGACCTGTCTGCTGTGTTTCTTGGTCCTCATGATGCTGTTTGTTCTCTACTGTTCTTTAACAAACCTCTGAGGCCTTTACAGAACAGCTGGATTTTTACTGAAAGGCCTAGTTCACACGAAGACAAAAATGGTATGCTGTAGAAAACGATTTAGAAAAAATGTGCATTCACACGAGTGCATGCAGCGCCACTGTAAACGCTGTAGTATGTACAGCGGTGCTGCTGTGAAACTGATACAGAAACACACCAAAAACAGTGGACAAAAACACCCGGCATGCCCACAAAACTCATGCAAGATAAACACAGCAACAAGCGGGTTGGAGTAACGGCGTCTTTGTTTCAGAAAAGATGCGTTTTGCATGTACACATGGAAACACAGAACCGCTTTTTTAAATATTTTATCTTTAGATTTCAAGAATGATCGTTTTTGGTCTCCCAAAACACCTGATGCGTGTGGACGCAACGCCTAAAGGACAAAGTACCTTTGCAGATACATCTAAGCTTGTCTCCGCGTGTGGATGGGGTCTAATTTACCGCCAGGGGGGACTCTGTTGACAAATTAACAGAATTCTGAAGACAAATGGTTACACTGGATTTTATTTAGGGATATCAGATTAAAGAGAGGTGAATACATTTTAAAGCCACACATTTTTAGATTTGTTTTTGTAAAAACAATTTTGAACCATGTGCATTTTTTGTCTACTTCACAATAATGCGCTACTTTTTGTTGGTCAATCACATGAAATCTCAATAAAATACATTAAGGGTTGTGGTTGTAATATGGAAAGCATAAAAAGTTCAAAGTATTAATTTATTTTCAAGGTGGTCTATACTGGATGCAGTGTTTGTTGCATTCCTACCTCAAAAGCACAACCTGGGAAACAATTGGCTAAACTTATTTAAAATATATAACAAATTCCTTTATTGGATTTGTGGGATTTTTTTATTTTAACATTCCTATCATGAAGCTACTGTAAATGTTGAATTTCAGAATTTTAAGTATTTATGAGTAGTAGCATGAACCATGAACCAAGCATAATTTTTGACAAATCAGATGGATTGTAATTCAGTGGAGCTAGGGTTTTGTTTGTTTTACTTAAGGATTTACTTGTCAAACCTGTTCAAGTAAAAATGTTTTTTCAGAAGCAAACCTGAAATAAAAAGATAGTTCAAATGTATGGCTAATGGAGCATATCAAACATGTAGCTATTACAACTTTGCAAAGAAAAAAATGTTTGTAAATGCTTTTCTTTTGAGTCCCTATGCAATTTTTATGGAGATGGACTACAATTTTTTTATTGTAAATATGTAAACAGTTTTTTCCTACAAATGAAAATCAGATGCATGTATTGTTATTTCTGTTTTTACTTGTCATGAAAACACTGAGACGTGTGTTAAAAGGGAGAGCACATTTTGCACTGCATCGCTAGGTGTCTATACATCAACACATTTTTTTTTATTAACACTTTTAAATCCGGGAATGGTTTAATTTTAACCCCTACAGAGTCCAAAATTTTTGGCAAACTTCACCAACTCCCCAAAGTGGGGGACTGAGAGGGTTAAAAAAGGGGGCTGGGGAAAATTTGGGAAAACTTCCCTTCACCAGTATTCTACTCTTCACAAACTAAAGATGTTGCTTCGCTTCACAGTAAATATTTTAGACGATCATATTGAAACACTATTGTGACAGTTTATATTGTAAATATATGTTTTTCTATCTTATGTAGCACTGTGTCTTGTAGCAGTACTACACACAAGATTATTTTATTTTTATTGCTCTACCAGTTTATGTCTTAACATGTTTTTATTTTAAGACCAGTAATGTCAATTACTGGTCTTATATATATATATAAAACTGTACATGTACAACCTGCTAGGGGCCCTGTTTGTTTTTTTATCACAAAAAATGCTCATATCATTGACACCCTCAGTGGTCAGCGCTTTAAATAAATTGTCCATGCCTTCATGTGATGATCCATGTTTCTTACGGTCTGGGAAACTAGTGAAACAACAACAGTATTTTTGGAGCTCTTCATAGGAACACCATGCAGTGTCTCTGTCACAGGAAAGAAAAATAGGTGTTAAAGGGTAAATATCTAGCCCTTCCCCTTTTAAAACACTTACAGGGGGGTTTTTCAATGAAACCCGAAACCCTGGTTTTAGCCAGGCCCCTAAAAAATTTTTTTTTAATATGGTTACGGCCTCCTTTTTTTGGCCAATACAGGGGGTCAAATTTGTCTTGGGGAAAGGGCATATTTCATGTCCTGGGCCCCGTGGTCCCGGAATTTTTTTAAACCATTCTTCTTGGGAGAGTAGTGGGCCCCGGTCACTACGTATACTGGTGGAGGAAAACGTTTTCCTGACTCCCCTCCTCCAAAACACCCCCAAATGGCTCAATAATATTTAATCTGGGGACGTGTGGCAGGGTATGGGAATGTTCAACTTCACTTTTAAAGGGTTTATCAAAAACCCTCCCTTTCACCAGTCCTTTTCCCTGTGTATTGGTGCTTTTTCATTCCCGATAAAAGGCCCTCCCCTTTAGGGGTACCTGTTTGAACCATTGGGTGCACATGGTCCTCAAGAATGGTTCGGGAGTCCTTGGGGATTTAAAGCACCCATCAGTACAAAATATCGGGCCAAGGGGAAAGCCATGAAAATGGCAGGGCCCAAACCATCAATGATCCCCTCCCCTGCTTCACTCTGGGCATGCAACAGCCCCCGGGTGGTACGCTTCTTTGGGCTTCTCCACACCGAAAACTCTCCCAAATGTGGAAACAGTAAGTGGACTCATCAAGAACAATACTTTTTTCACTTTGCCCAGCCCAAATTTGGCACTCCTTGCACAATGAAACCGACGTTTGGCATTGGCTGATGCCCAAAAGGGTTTTTGGTTACAGCCCGGCCGTTATATTACCCGTGGAGCCCCCGGGGACAGTTCTGGTGGAAACGGGAGAGTTGGTGCCATTTTTCTGCCGTGATTTGGCACCGTGGTTTTATGTTTTTGAATACAATCCGGGTTAGCACCCAAACACCCCTTTCAGACAGCTTCCCCCTTGGGGTCCAAAATTTTAATCCTGTTGGGATGTGGTTCGTCCTTCTTGGTGGTATGCTGACATTACCCTGGATACCGTGGCTCTTGATACATCCAAAGCTTCTGCCCTTGGTCACAGATGCGCCAGCAAGACGTGCACCAACAATTTGTCTTCTTTTGAACTCTGGTATGTCACCCATAATGTTGTGTGCATTTCAATATTTTGAGCAAAACTGTGCTCTTACCCTGCTAATTGAACCTTCACACTCTGCTCTTACTGGTGCAATGTGCAATCAATGAAGACTGGCTACCAGGCTGGTCCAATTTAGCCATGAAACCTCCCACACTAAAATGACAGGTGTTTCAGTTTCATTGTCCAACCCCTGTAGGTATACTTTTAGATAGTGTTTCACCTATGGAACAACATGTGATGAACAGTTTTCTGTTAGATTTTTTAATTCGCTATCCAGATAAAATCTACTTTATTATGGCCAAACTTCCATGCGCACACGCCTCTGGCGACATCACAAAGGTATTTGGCAACTGATCAGATTTCTTTTGAGTGTGTCTGTTTGTATTTTCCATTTAGTTCCTCTTGATTCACTGGTAAAATATTTAAGTTATATCTAAGAATACTGTATTGAATTGGAAAATGGCTACAAAGAAACACATGGGAGCAGTTCATTAAGATGACCACTGCAGACTGAATTTGCCAGACTTCAGTATCAAAAGTGAATTTTTGAAGGGTTATTTAACTGTCTATCCAGGTCCTGCCCATACTTGAAAAACACATTAACCTGGACCAACTCTTTGTCTCTCTTTTTGGGCATTTTCACACGTAGCCTATAGTTCATTAACTTTTGTCCGAATCAGTTGATGAGTTTGTTAGCTTGCACCTTTATCGGGTGGTTTGGTTTTATTTTTACACAGAAGAATGTGTTTACATCTACACAAACAAACACTAAGGGGGCGGACTAAACCCCTCAGGTGTGCAAACATCTTAATTTATTGAGGATGAGTTTAGGTTTGTAAACTTCACACAACAGAATAAAGTGTATTTACCATAATTTACAAATGAACACCGTTTCATGTTAAATTTAGTAACATTTTAATTACAAATCAAGATTCTAATTCAAATCAGACGTGGCTTAAATAAATCCAAATAGATTGAATTTAAATTATTTTTGATTTAAAGTAGCTTCAAAATATATTTAAGCCCAAGTAAAAGCTCATTGGAAATATTTAGTAAAGGTAACATTTTATAATTGTATACTTTTTTCCATAGTTCATAAGAACGCTGAACTGATCTTATCATAGAAATTTCAAACCTTAACTGACTAGTCGCATCTCATTAAGCAGCTGTTGGTCCATTTGTGTGTCTGACAGTTACAACGTTCTTTCAAGTTTATTTAAATGTTTTCTCTCTTCCTCAGCTAGTTTCTTACTGTCAAAAGGTCCTTGTGGAACTTTTTCCTGCTTTTTTTTTTAGGCTCATTATTAATTTTCCTTTTTGAATTTCAGCTCAATTCACCAGTTGCAAATGTGCACCAAAACCAATCAGATGGAGAAGTTCTGACAAGCTCTGAAGACATTGCCACTATTTCTGTTTCTCTTTCTGTGATACCATCCGTCATAGCTTGGAGGTTATTGGAATCAAACTCTGGCTCAGGATACAAGGTTGAACCCCTTTTAACCCAAATTCTTTAGAATCTACGATTAAATCTGTCAGAGTTTGCTCATCAACCACAGTTTTAACAAGTTCTTGTGACTGTTGAGATCCCATCAAGCTGACTACACACAAAGAAGAATCAGCTCTTTATTTTCTTAAATGCACTTTTAAAAAAACTTTGTAATTTGTGAAATGTTTCATTACCAAATTGTGTTTTTTCAGTAAACATTTACTAAAAGAAATACACCATTGGATTGTAAGTCAGTTTATTTGAACAGGATGGGGCAGTACAGTCTTAAACTTTATAACTGATCGGCACACAGTTGTATTATATAATGACGTTCGAACACAGCACATAGCATAGCTAACAAGCAACTGATCAGGAGTCAGTCTCCTCGTAAGACATGTAGACCAGAGAATGATGTTGCCTGATAGGAGTCACACTTCATTTACAATATATCATCTTGCCATATGGCGACTGCTTTGCATCCACTTGGCATCGACTTCTACACAGTTTGAACAATTATGAGTGCAATGTACTAAGACTCCAAACAAAAAGACAGCATATTAAAATAGAAATTTTACACACATGAGCAGGAAGATGGAGTTCTTTACCATAGGAAAGAGATTTTGGCAAATAAATTTTGGTTAATATGACGATTTTTTCCTTTGTAAAAAAAGGAAAAAGATTTACAGCAAAGTTGATACCAAAAAGAGAGAACAGGGTGTTTAATGGATGCAGCAGAGAAGAGGTGGCTTTGTCTTATTTCTGTCATCACAACTTGCATGAACGGAGAGATAAGTGGAGCTCAATTGAGAAAACAAGTGAACTTTTCCTCAGACCAGAAAGACAAACATATAGCTGTCGGAGCACTTTTACAGCAGGGCTGTGTCAGGTTTTGTGCTGTATTTAAATGCTATGTAGTTCATTTGGATTATGTAATACAGAGAAGAAATACTTCTAACCTTATGTAACCTAACAGCAATTACCTTTCCTGGCCATATTACAATTCCACTAATGAAGCAGATTTTCAGTTCAACCAGGCAAAGTAAACAATGACAAATAAAGAAACCCTCGGAAAATTCATGTTCTACCAAAGTCAAACCCTGATATGAAACTGTGTGCTTGATTTATCTCATCTGCTGCTTTGTGCCCTGTGTGTGGAGAGCAGAAACTCTGAATGGAGCTCTGTATTAGTTTCTCCAAGACAAATATCTGAATTTCATTTACCTGAAGTTATGAAGTTCTGTGATTCCTTAAACAGAGAAAACTGTTTTTTTTTTTTTTATGAAGCAGCCCTGAGCACAGCCCTGCACACCTTCCCAACAAAGATCCAAATATAACACCTTTCTGCAAAAACAATTATTTTTATAATACCGGCACTTTGCTTACAGCAGACACATCTGTGCCCAACAGTCTGCAAACATTGAGTTATTTTTTATTTTACTTCCTTCCTCCACATTAATATAGTTATGCTTTGGTTAGTCCTTGCGCATATATAGACGGGGTGTGAGCCCGTGGGAGTGTGCGTCATCCTGGTGAGTCCCTGACCCTTTTCCTCTAAGCATTCTGCATCTCCTTGCCAATTTTGTAACTTAGGATCTTATTCCAGTCGATCTTGGTGCGTGTGACAGGCAGCTGGCGACGCAGGGCCTTGAAGGTTGTGTCGGACATGGTCTGGTAGTTTTCATTAATTGCAGTCTTAAGGCAATAAGACAAGGCATCAGAATTAAAATGCTTTTTTAATACATGATCGCAGAATGTAGGGTCAGTTATATAAAAATGACATCTGATAAATACCTGGTATTCGTTTTCCGCATTCTTAATTATGTCAACAAATTCCTTCGCAGTTTGGTTTTCATTCTGCAAAATAAAACATAAGATCATCCTACTGTACCCTAAAATTGGAGCTGAATACATCGTGTTAAGCCGTTTGCAGATTATGAAAGACGTGATACAGAGTTGTTACTTACAGTCACGGGTACTGAGTCTTCAACCTCCTTATGGCTGACCAGCTGAACGTTCCCATCTTCGTAATAATGCACCTGAACAAAGATAAAATACTGTATGAGGCAGGTGTTTAGGATGTTTAAACAACGTTCTACACTGTACATGAAATTCTGCTAAAAGTCTCATATTTTTGAAACAAAGTTTTTAATATAGGTTAAGGCATTTTACTAGCTTCCAACTTCCCCGCGACCCACTATGAAAGAAGCTGTAGAAAATGACTGATGACTGGCATTTTACAAATATTGGTTATAAAACTTATGAAAATATCCTGCCAGAACACAACCCCAGAGACTAAAATATTCCCCTGGTCAAAGGGAATGGGCGCTGTAACACTATAGCACAGAGCGCAGCTACTGATTGTGTAAAGCTGTCACTAAATTGCTTCACTTCCATGTTTTTCAAGGAGGAGTATAGGAAAAACCTGCCATCAAAATCTAAAATCTTCATTTGTCTATATTCATGTTTTTATACCATGAAAGAGCTCCACATTCAGCTTTACCCCCCCCCCCACAGAAATACAGAAACTGTTTCTTGTTGTTCTGATCATCTGTGTTTGATATTGACATATACCTCTCAACTCATAAACTGCTTCCCTTCTCCTAGGTTTTGAATATTATTTTTATTATTAGAGCTGTTTGTAGTTTCACTGTCAATAAGTTTAATAATTTTGATTGTATAAATAGAGGTTTAGTATTATCCAGGTATCGAGCCTCATTAATTATTGTTAATGCTCTTTTTTGATAATATAACATAATTTCTGACACAGAAGATTTTTGTGCCATCAACAAAAATGCAGATTTCATAACTTAATCAATGACAGATCATAAGAGATCATTGAATATGTCATTTACATCAATTATAAAGAATTTATGACCCAAAACAGACCCATACAAACCTCACAAGCAATATCCAAACACTGAGAACTCACATCTCCCAGTTTCACATACTGGTGTCTGCCACTTAAATTACATCTAACCCACTAAAACACAAGCCCCCTGATCTGGTAGCGTTTCAGCTTTTTAAAATCATGACTTATTGTGACAAAAGCTTTTTAATATCAACAAACAATCCAGCAGCATGGCTAGTGTTGTTGATCATTCTGATCTGAAACCTTATTGACTTTCAGTAATCATTTTATGGTTTCTAAGAATGTTTAATGGTGGGCTGGAAACAGTTTGTCTAACATTTTTGAGAATTGTGGTAACAGAGATATGAAGGTATACTTCGGAAATTGATGTTTATTTCAACTTTTGTTTATTGGGATTAATTTGGCTGTTTTTGTTTTAGTAGAATATAAACCAGTTTAAAATGACAGGTTACTGATATATTGTAGCGGTTTGGAAATCAGTTACATGCTTTACCAGACAATTTTCCTCATATAATGTCATGAATATTTTCAGAAATGTTACGTAAGCTATATTAATGTCACTACTTTAATAGATGGTGTCCCAATTCTGTTAATTTGACAACTTTATAACTATTCCAACGATTCTTGTTTCAACTCTCTTTTTTGATTTGTTGGTCTTTTAATTCTTATTATTATGTTATATTACAAAAACTGGTAGATGATCATTGATGTCATTGATATTAAGCCCCCAACTGAATTATTAATAATATCATTAATGAAAATATGATCAATGAAAGTAGCCGAGTGAGATGTGATTCTACTGGGTCCGGTGATTTTTGTGTGAAAGCATTGAGCTAAAATCATGAAAATCTACAGTAGAATCCTGAATCATCTGGGTTGGAAACGTATATATTATCAAGCACACAACTCCCTTTCAAAAGGTCTTATTAAAACAGCCTGTTTGTGAGGTGGCTCCACTATTTAAAATAAGTTGTTACTATGAATCTAATAAAGTGATGAAAGCATTTGCAACAATTTACTTTGTAAATGTTAATAAACATTGAATGGAAGGCAAAGAAAATGTTCAAAGTGTACTTTGAATGATTTATGTAGTCCTTAAATTAGATTTCCACACTGACCTGGATTTTTAAAACTCCAACCACATGAGCAGTGGACTGTCCAAGAGTGAGCTTCCACTCAGACCTGCAGCGACCATTCCTTTGTTGGAGAAAGCAACACAAGCATTACTTTACAGACAACAGCACAAAGACGTTTAAAAAGACCTAATATTTCATTTTCCAATTTCTAATATCTAAGACCACGCTAAAAATTGTTTAAAATATTTAGATTCGATTTTAAATGTTTCTTTTAAGGACGAAAACTGTACCAGAAATTTTTGGGCTGAAACTGATGTCCCTCAATGCAGGCTATAATTGTCTGCTGACCATCAACTGTTTTCTCATAAACCTGCAACATACAGAACATTTGAATAAAAAGTGATGCTGAATATGCATTCAGTTTTAGTAGAACTTACCGTACAGACTCCTGTAGGGTAGTGCTCTTTGACGTAGGCACTAAGGGCAGTATCGCAGGCATCTCTCCAGCTTCTCAGAGCCCCCTCTCCGTCGTAAGGCTGCACATCACTGACCTCTTTCCTCAAGTGATCGAAGCGGAACGATAAACAGTTACGAGGGTCCAGGAAACGTCCCTGACCCAAGTCACCATGCTCTGTGATCAGGACCTACAAAAATAAATCGACAAGAAAACTGAAGAATCTTCCCTTCCAACACTATTCTGAACTTTGATTTTAGGAACAAAACTTACTGGTTCCTCATATCCTTCAATTTTGGCAGGAGTAAACTGATCCATGTTGTACTGGGCAAAAGACCTGGAAAGAACAAGAACAACGCAGACATTAAAAATGTCAAAATAAAGAAAGAAAATGTCTCCCACAGACTGGAGGACAAACAACACGTGTATTCAAATATAAAATCATGGTGTTTGACTATGTTGTTCAAAATCTTTAATTATGAATATCTGCGTTTCTGCTGTAAGTCAAAAAATACTTACTGTGAAGCCCCGTCTCTGAGGAGGTTGTCATTATTGAGAAGAAGCCGAACATCTAGAGAGAATAAAATAAACTAAGTGTTTTAAAGAGGGCAAAGAATAAAAAGATTGTACCGTAAAAACATATTACAAAGTTCTAAAAATCATTAAATTAAACCATTACCATCCGATCTTAATCAACGGATCGGGGGTCACATCAATATTGGTTTACTGAACACAATGTCTGCAAGCATGGGTGGCATCCCACAAACAGCTGCTGTCTATGCTTAAACATCTCCTCAGCTTTACAGACGAGTCAAGATTACCATCAGGCTCTAATATATTGTGTGGCATAATTTGCCAAGATTCGAGGCACAAAACTGGTAGGGTCCATTTTAACTGAGTCAGATCATTGCCAGTAAGAAAACAAAACATCTTCAGGACATTTCCAACTTCTTACCATTGAAGACCTCATTGAACTCTCCAGGTGGAGCATGAGTCACAAAGTTGGCTGCTATGCGGACCTGCAGAAATAAAATAAATGCAACTCATTCATACAATTATTATATATTTTGAAATAAGTAACTATAAACTAGGGATAGGCAACATCATACATATTTCATTATATACTATAAAAAACTGCTAAAAATCATTTATCCTGGGATAATAATGATAAATTGCTGTAGTTTGTAAAGTCCAAACACAGAGTATCGTTGAGATTTTTTATTGTACTGTGCTGATTTAACTTTTTCCAGTCAAAGTTCCCCATAACTACTACTAACAGTTTCATGCTGGCGTAGCTGACAAAACGATAGGGGTCATAAATCCTGTAAATCAAATGTAATCTGTCTGAGACTGAGTTTTATCCAGATTTAATGCAGACTTGGGTTACAGTTCTGAACTTTTTATTTGATAAAGTCAAAACATTACATATTTTTTTTCTAAAACTTACACAAGGAAGAATCACAGCAGGTATGTTGCTGTCAACACATCTGCTGTTTGTGCTCAAATCGGTTGATTAGAGATTATGCTACCGACTGTCCCATCCCTCATAAACAGTTTCATATTTATCGTAGTTTTAGGAATATTTATTGAGAATGTAAAGTAAACAAATCCAGGAGATCATTGATTGTCCAAAAACCTAATTATTTCATAAGTGAGGGCATTCTGAATTAGCCAAAGCAAATTTATATATTAATTCCAGTATTTAACTAGAAGGTTTCATTTCAAAAATAGTGCAATCTAAATGTATTTTTGTTTTAAGGAATACCATCTGTTGCTGAATTTAATACTAAAAATATACAGTAATAAACTTGACATTTTGCCTGACTAATAGGGCTAATAAAAGTCTGTTAACTATCATTTATCCAATCCACCAAATGTAAAGTTAGGGACTAAAGTTACCCTAAAACTTCTGCTTTTAAAATACTGCAGCCGTCTACATTTTGAACCTGCAGACATGGATTTGGTCTGGCTCAGCAGTTCTTTTAATGCTCTTTCAGATTCAAATGTTGGTTTTGAAATACAATTCAAAGACAAAATAAAACATCTACAACACAAAGCACACACAAAATTAATAGCTGTGGGCAATAGGTTTCGGGACAAGAAACGAGTTAAGCGAGTTGATTTAAAAGGGAAATTCAGTTGCATATAACAGAATTTCTGCTTCTGCATTAGAGTAAATGATAAAAGAACAAAAGGGAACATCAGCTTGTGTTTACGGAGAATTTCTGACATTTATTAGACAAAACCACTCATGATGATTAAAAACTGTAATGAGAGTCAATATTTGTTTAAATTGGTTTTAACCTTTTAAAAAACAACGCCGGATTTACCTTTTCACGAGTCACCTGTCCCTATGTTTAACAGCAAAAGGTCAACAGACTGACGTTATCAGAGGCATTTCGCCTAGCTCGCATCTTTCCTGTGTTAAAATCCACTTTGTTGGTATTCGGACGTCATATCTCGATTTACCTTATGCGGCGGAATGGCAGATTAGACTTTACATCTTCAATTAACTTTGCAAGTCCCTGACTTAATGTAAAGTGCCACCGTGCAGCTCCTCTTAAGCTGGAGGTACCTCTATTGATGTCAAGCCGAGTGAAGTATTTGAGCTGCAACTGAATCTGTTTGACCCACAGATCTTCAGCAAAGCAACGTTAGCTGCTAATGTTAGCGGGGAACTTGCCGCCGACAGCAAATATTGCAGCATATTTTGGAAACCGCAATGCAGTTTGAGGAAGTACACAGACATGCTTCAATAAAAGTATTGGCAGGTTTCAAAAACAGGGCGTCAGGCTGGTTAACCACCCTCAATAAAATTTGATACCGCGGCTAGCCAAGCTTCTACAGCCTGGGCTAGTTAGCTAATGCTAGCTTTAAACATAAGTTTACGATTTCCGCAAATAAGCGAACTCTGGAATTATCTTTCGCGTTCGTTGCATTTTATGCACATAAACCTAAGAACTTATTCGCCAATACAAATAAGGTAAATTAGAAGGAACCAAAGAATTAGCATTCAAACCTTCTCTTCATCTGACAGCGGCTCCTCAAAGTCAGCCATCTTGGCTTCCTGTAATGTGACCCCACCTACCCCAGCTGACGGACAGATCCACTGCAGCGGCTGACACTCACAAACAGAAAAGGGCAATCCTGTATTTAAATCTCGCCTAAACAAGTACTTACGTGTCTTTGTCTATAACTTTACAAGCGGCGCAGAGCAACATTTTAAACTGTAAATGAAAAGTAGATCAACTTCAGGAGCAATTGTGCCCATTCTTGTGTTTTCCTCTTCGGTCTTTAACATCTACAAAATAAAAGGAAACAGATGTGCCACCTTTATAGATATTAAACATTCCTAGCTGGCAAGGGTACTCCGGTCATGTAGATTTATCTTTATGCAACAATGCAACATCATAACATGTAAGCATTAATATATATTTTTACATTTCTATATTATTTTGGTGAACAGGATAATTGGACGTTTTTTAGGTAAGGTTTCTGCTACCTTTGCGCTAGAGAGCTATAGACATAGACGTCTATAGACGTCGCATTGGTTTTATTGTGCAGTAGAATTTATATGTGAGCGTGTCCGCCATATTGCGAGTGGCATATTCGCCGTAAAAACCACTTTGCTTGGAAAGGGGTTTTCGAATAAAATAAGAGTGTAGTGTACTAGGTTAACATTAGTTTGAACAATTTTTTTTATTTTTGCGTACAGTAAAAAAATGCAAGTTTTCATAGTAGCATTGGGGATTATTTAGACAAACATGAACATACAACGTGCTTAAAATATGCTTGAACCTGCTTAAACCTAACATAACTTACCTCTGATGATATACCAAACAACTTCGTTTAAATTATTTCTAGTTATAATAAATAAACTGGATTTAGTTTAGTTGTTATGTCAGACAAAATTACAGCGGTGGATTCATTGTGTTGTTCATTTTGATTTTATTTGAATAGTAGCAACAAAATAATCATCTTTTTTATTATTATTATTATTATTATTATTGTGATTGAGTTGACTGTACTTGTTAGATAAGGGGTGACTAAGGAAATTCAAAGTAGTGTCTAATTCATCAGTTAATGTTAATTGTTAATATACTGATAATATATATTTAATATAAATTAATTTGTGCCTCAGTATTACACAAGAACACACAAAGCTTGACCTAAAACTCTGCATCTAAACAATCTTCCACGGCCTGTTTGTTAAAAACAACAAAATGTATGTGGCAAACGGCGATAACGTTTACCATTCTACTACTATGTGAAGAGCAAGTTTCGTTGTGGGGGGACGCTGTCAACGTGGAAGCAAAAAACAAGTCATAATTTTGACGGATTTGGAAAACCTTTCTAATATAGACTGAATTTTGATAACATTATCGAGCAGTTAGATGCAGAGAGATTATTTATTTTTGGAAGTGGCGATAAGAGGCATAAACTGGTATGTGAATGGTTCAGAATGGACACACAGGAGGACAATATGGACTTTAATGAATTGACGCTAGTAAGTAGAGGGAGAGGATGGGGAAGAGGTAAAGCAGAAGAAGGAAAGATGTTAGACAGCCAAAGGAGTAAAAGAGAGCTGGAAGAAAACAGTTCTGAAGAAGAGAGTTAGGAGGAAAATTGGAAGGGAAGAATGTAAAATAATATTAAAGCTAAAAAATGAAGACGAAAAAGAGAACCTGAGTCCTATTTCACTGTCTAGAGAAATAAAAAAAAAGATAGGAGATGTTGAAATGGTGAAGGTATTGAGAGATGGAAATATAATGGTGTCGTGTAAAACCGAAGAACAAAGAAGAAAGGCTTTACAAGTTGAAAACATTTGCAAGAAAACGGAGACAGAGAGGAAGATTATAGAAGATAAAATCATTCGGGTAATTCAGGTAATTCATGGCATTCCTTTGGAGGAAGATATAGACAAATAAAAAAAATGCATTGTTGGTGCACAGGTAAAAAATCTCAAGAGATTGACAAAAAATGTAAACGGAGAAAGAGTAGGAAGCCAATCAATTTTAATAGACTTTGAAGAAACAGTGTTGCCACAAAAATGTCAAAATGGATATTTTGAGTTTTCCTTTTAAGGGGCCTTTTCATTCCCCCACCACTAAGATGTTATAAATGTCAGATAGGGCCACATGAAAGCTGTATGCAAAGGTAAAAAAAGATGTCCCAAAAGGTGTGGGGGAAGACCATCGAATTTGAAGATTGTGGCAAAAAAGTGCAGGAAAAATGTTGCAATTGTGGGGAGGGCAACATAGAGTTACATTTGGGGGGATGTGAGGTAAGGGAAGAAAACAAAAGAAATCCAACAAATTTAAAATGAACAAAAAAAATAAGCTATGCTGAAGCAGTCAAAAAAATGTACAGAATGAAAGAACAAGGATTCCCACGTCAAATTAGGATTCCAGGTTATCAACAAAAGGAAAAGTAGAATCAGAAGGAAAATGTCACTATGTCTGTGGAAAAATGATATTATTTGTAGCTTATGTTTTTTTCATTAGCTGCACTGAACAGGCTAAACACTAAACAGAAAAGATTAAAATAATATTCAGTGGAGCAGAAAAGTTCTTAGGGTTTAAAGAAGGATGTTGGGAATACATTAATATTTAAAGGGTATATAGATGGAATTGATGAAAAACCAGAAATTATATGTATACAGGAGACATGGTTAAAGCCAAACCTAGATTTGGCTTTTGGAATACAATATCAGATATTAGGATATTAGGAAAAGGTAAAGAGTTAGAATACATAGTAGTTGAAATTTATGGTAAAAAAGAAAAATGTAAGATAATACATTTTTTTTAAAACCAGTTTAAAAAATTATCATTCCCCAGTTGATGGAAAGAATTTTAATGGTGTATTTAGAAAGAAAAGGGAAAACGGGGGGGAGATGTTTTAATGCTAAAAAGGCACATTTTGGGGGAAAAAATGTAATGATAAAAAAGGGGACAAATTATTGAAGAAATAATGTAAATGAAAAAAAGTGGTATGTATAAAAAGTTTGGGAAAGGAACACGAATTAATGTAAAAAATGGGTACAGAGTCTGTGATTGATTTAACAAAATTGTATCAAATTTTTTGCTGGGAGTGGGACATTGACAAAGATACAACAGTAGGCAGTGATCATTACCCCTTAAAAAAACCCTAACAGGAATATTAAGAAAAAAAAACAGGGAAAACAGGAGTTTATAAAAAGATGGGAAATTTTATAAGCCTGATTTGGGGGAAAAAATTTTTAAATATTTAAGTCAAAGAAAATTGGAAAAAATAGATTGGGCCGATTGATATAAATAGTTTTTTAAATATAAAATATCTGTAAAAACCCAATCTTACAAGCTGCAGAAGAGTCAAAATTAAAAAAAAGGAGGAAGACAGAACGATAAAAAAAATTGTGCCATGGTGGACAAAAAAATGTAATGAAGTTATAAAACTAAGAAATAAAGCTTTTAAAATGTTAAAAATCCCAAACCCAATTTATCAGAATTTATCAGAATCTAATTAAGTACAAAAGAAAGCAAGCAAAGGTAAGAAAGATCATTAAGAATCCAAAAAGAGAATATTGGAGAAACTTTTGTAATACCGTAGAGAAACAAAAATTGACCAAATTTGGAAAAAATTAAAAGAATCAATGGTATTAGAAAATAATGTGGATATAGATACAAGATATAGATACAAATAAATTAATAAGTGAGCCATTTACAAAAGGAGAGTTGAACTTTGTAACCAGGAAAACAAAAAATACATCACCTGGAAAAGATCAAAATTTTACTATATCAATAAAGAACATCTCAATGACAAAGCAAAAAAAAAAAAATTAGAATTCTACAATAAAGTCTGGGGGGAGGGAAGGGGTTACCCCAGAGCTGGAAGGAAAACAATAATTATTTCCCCATAGCTAAACCAGGAAAGGATAAAAAACAAAACCAGAAAAAAAATTTTAGACCGATAGACATTAACATCAAGTATATTTAAAATAAAACGAAATAAAAGGGTTTAATAATAGATTAAAACATTATTTAAAAAATTAATGGGGGATATATCAAGATATCAAAATGGTTTTCGAAAAAGGGGAAGCACAAACGACTTTGGCATTATATTTTGAAAATGAAAAAAAGGAGAAACACAAAAAAACAAAGAAAAAAGTAGATAGCTGTATTTTTGACATAGAAAAAAACATATGACCAATGATGTGGGTTGAAGGGGTTATTAATTAAATTTAAGTAAAAAGGGTATTAATGTTTAAAAGGATTAAACCCTTTTTTATCAAAATAGAACAATACAAGTAAGAATTTGGGCAAAAATTGTCAGGTAAAAAATTTTTTTATAGTAGGAAAAAACCCTCACCCTCAAGGAAGTATTTTAAGTCCGTGATTGTTTTTATAATGATAAATGATGTATTTAAAAATATTTGGTAAAGAAGTTGGTTGCTCACTATTTGCAGATGATGGAGCTATATGGAAAAGGGGTCGTAATATCAAACTTTTTTGAAAAGAAAATACAGGATGAGATTATTAGAATAGAACAATGGGCATATCAATGGGTTTTAAATTCTCAGTGGAAAAAAAAACAAAAGTAATGGTGTTTAACAGAAAAGGGAAAAAAGAGAAAATAAAAAAACTAAAATTTAAAAATCAAGTTTTAGAACAAGTAAAAAGTATAAAGTTTTTAGGATATGGGTTTGATGAAAAAAATTATATGGAAAGATATATAGAAAAAATCATAGATAAATGCAAAAAATATTAAAAAAAATTATGAGATGTATGACTGGTATTGAGTGGGGAGCAGATTGAACAGCATTAAAAAGAATTTATATAGAATTAATTAGATCAAATATTGATTATGGAAGTATAATTTATGGATCAGCAGCAAACACACATCTTATAAAATTAGACAATATACAACATCAAGCTTTAAGAAAGTGTACAGGAGCAATCAGAACCAGTCCAATAGCAGCACTCCAGGTAGAGATGGGAGAGATGCCATTAGATCTATGAAGGAAACAGCAATAAATTACTGGATAAACTTACGAAGCAATAATCCGGATCATCCTACACGTGATATTTTAAAACCATGCTGGGAAAAAGAAAAAAAAAACAAACTAAGACTTTTGGTTGGATTATCAATAACATAGCAGAAGAATTTCAAATATATCATAAAGAAATAAGTTCAATGTTGCCTTTGCCAGTGGTACCAAAGGCAGTGGTGGATATGGCTTTGATGGAAAAGAAAAAGGATCCAAAATGTATTTAAGATTCAAGTATAATACAAGAATATATAAACAATTACTTTTAATATGTTTAGATTTACACAGACGCAAAAACAGATGAAAAAATAGGAGTAGTATTTATAATACCAGAATTTAAAATAAAAGTAGGAAAAAGAATTACAAATGGATTATCAGTATATTCAGGAGAATTATTAGCAATATTGTTAGCAGTGCAGTGGGGGGGATATAAAACCATTAAAAACAATTTTAATTTTTTAGACTTTGGTTTTTAGTATAAAAAATGGCCATCAGTGGGCTCTAGATGGACAAACTGTCTACTTTTAAAGGTAGGCTTTTAAAACTTTTCTTTTTTATAAAGCTTTAAATTAGAGTGGCTTAGTTTAACCTGAACTATCTCTGTAGTTATGCTGCTATAGGCTTAGGCTGCTGGAGGACATAATGACCACTTTCACCCTCTTCGCTACATTCTCACACTACTCTTCAATTTTGTATTATTTGCTGTTATTTCAGCTTTTAACTTTGTTCTCTCTCTTTTCTCTTCCTAGAAGCTACACCTGGCCTGGCTCTGTATCTATCTGTGACACCTTTCTGGAGAGGGGAATCCTCCAAGCTTCTGCTGGCAACAACTTAATGCTCACCCTCTACCGATGATCCACATGGCCCTGTCTTTCAGTGTTGAACTCTTTCTCTCTCCTGGACATAGCTACTGACGGAGCTTTTACTGTAACTAACTCTATGTGCTCTCTTTCAGACTCTAAACTTGAAAACTGGCTCAGAGTTTATATGTTCCTTCTTTCTAGGTGAAACGACTAAAGGAGCTACATCCATTAACATTTACCTTTTCCTTCCCATAGAAAGGACTCCTGGGTCAGTGCTTCTTTGTTCTCTTTGTGTCTCTGCTCTGTTCTCTCTAACCCCCAGTCGGTCGTGGCAGATGGCCGCTCACACTGAGCCTGGTTCTGCTGGAGGTTTCTTCCTGTTAAAAGGGAGTTTTTCCTCTCCACTGTCGCTACATGCATGCTCAGTATGAGGGATTGCTGCAAAGTCAACGCCAGTGACTGTCCACTGTCTCTACATGTTCATCCAGGAGGAGGGAATGCTGCAAGTCACTGACTGGATGCAATCTGCTGGGTTTCCTTAGATAGAAAAACTTTTTATCCAATTTGAATAAATAACTGAATCTGACTGCACTGTTCAGTGATTAGGATTAATTGGAATGTATGTACCTGACTTTTGTGAAGTGCCTTGAGACGACATGTGTTGTGAATTGGCGCTATATAAATAAACTGAATTGAAATTGAATTGAATTGAACTCAAGTTCAGCATTATTAAGTTTAAAACATAATCAATCAAATGGTAGGCCAGACATTTTGTTGGAAATAAAACATACTTTATTCAGAATACAACGGATGGGATTAATATTTGTATTTTTATGGGTACCAGCACATGTAGGAGTTGGAGGGAATGAGATGGCAGACAGGATGGCAAAGAAGGCAACACAAAACCACATTAGCTTTATAATTAATATTAGTAGGTCAGAGGTGAGAAATATCATTAAACAGAAAATCAAGAAAGATGGCAAAAAAGGTGGGATGAAGAAAGGAAAGGAAGATGGTTTTATAGAATCAACAAGATAGTAGGAGAAGTAAGAACTGGAAGAAGGAGCAGAAAAGAGGAAAGGTTAATTACAAGATTAAGATTTGGACATACAGGACTTAATTCTACATTGTTTAAGATAAAAAAAATATATAATACAGGAAAATGTGATTATTGTGGAGAGGAGGAAACAATAGAACATGTAATATTGAAGTGTCAGAAATATGAACAAGAAAGAACAATTTTGAGGAGAGAATTTGTAGGTATTAAAGAAAATTTTAATTTGATAGATACATCGCAAAGGAGTTTAGGTAGCAGACATATTCAAATTATAGTTAGATTTAAAAAAACCTAAATTAATAAATAGAATTTCATTGTTGTAATAGTAAATAAGTAAATTTAAAACCATGAAGAACCACACTCCATACCAGTTAGTGGCGGTAATGCACACCTCAAAGTTATTTGCCAACCGTCAAAAAGTAATACCAGAAGAAGAAGGTTCGTTGTGGCGTGAGTCAAGTAGACTGTTTTCAGCGACGCGCACCGTTCGTGCGATGGAGTCACAGGTATGATTGAACCTTCCTAAACAATCATTGATCCTAAATGTTCATAAAACGGGGATGACAAATGCTGCATATGTTTAACCTGAGAGTGGTCGGAGTTATATTGTCAAAGTTTCGATAATAACAGAAATTGTCTGCTTCAAGTCAAGCTAGCGGACAGACAGATGTTCCGTAGTTTGCTGCCAGTTCCTGCAGGAAGTTCCTTGCCGTATGGATCAAACTCGTAAATCTCTCTAGAATGATCCCTACTTTCCTGATTACTTACTTTAATGCACAGTTATTTTTTAGGGGCAACTAGTCGAGCAAATACCTTTTATACTCATTTATCTTTGGTGTTAAACGGTGTTAAACTTCACCAACCTTTCATGGATGGCTAGCTACCTAGCTAGGAAATGAATAGGGCATTGTTCGCAGTCAAACATTTGGTTTCACTAAGGCGCAGTTGTTCTTCTTTCGGCCGTCAGGCGATGACCAACCCGGAGCAAATTGCCAAACTCTACAGAGAGCTCAGTCTCTTTCCCTCTTTAAGCAGAGCCGACGTGGGACCCGTTATCACCTCTCAGTATGGAGGCAAATACAGCAACATATACACAGGTACATTTAATATCTGTCACGCCAGAATGGTTCCTTTTCTATATAATTTTATTCACAGCATTTCTGATTACTTTTGTCTGCAGAGTGGAGCCAGCGTGATCTGGAGAGGAATGAGAATGTGAAATTTTGCAGACAATACATTGTATTCCATGATGACAAGTCGGTGGTCTACTCTGGTGCTTCCGGAAACTGCACTGAAATCAAAGGAGAGTATGTGAAATCCTATTTTAACCAGAGTAAATATATTATTTAATTTGGGTCATAATCCCAGATAGCTAAGCCGTCTTCATTTGTTTCTTACACTAGAGTTCTAAGTAAGGACAATCCCTCTGGTGAAATGAAGGCAGTTATCAGAGAATGCACAGTCAAAGGAGAAGAGAAGCAGTTTCTGGAGGTGTGTGGCTCTCTGGTTCTGTTCAGATGTAGTATTAACATGCATACGGGGTGATTTTGATAAAAGCAGTCCTCACTAAGCGCAACCATTCACATATGGTATTAAAATCCATCCTGAATGATTGGATCTCAGTTTACATGCAAACACACACATAGCCACGTCACTCAGAGAGCTGTCAGCTGAGCAACAAACAGGACATCATCAGGTCTGTTGATGTTTTGGTAACTTCACAGACACATCAGTCATCTGAAATATGTTAATATTTAGAAAATCACAGTTCGGATTTAGTTATGTAGTTATTTGCTTCAAAAACTGTTGATGGGTGAAATTATGTTGCTTTAAAAATGCAGTATCAGCGATGTAAAGGAGAATATGCGCATTATGTTTGAATTTACCAAGCTCAACATCAGCGCACAGTCACTAAAGATTTCACCCACTGAAACAGTACCATCGCAAAATACATAACGGCTCACTGGGAGCTGCTAGGCACATCTTTATTGTACACATAGCACTGCATAAAAGTAAGGGAACATATAACACACCGAGTTACACAATTGATTTGTGTCTGACACAGGATGGGACATTTTACAGCACAGTTACCCCAGCAGGTACAATAAACTCTAAAAATGAAGAGACACTACAGAGAAAACTCACTCACCCACTCTCCATCCAATAATCCCCAGATTAATAAAATCCAGAGTTGTAACAGAATGTCCAGTGAGATTAAACAGAAGGAAAAAAATCCTTCTGTGGAATATGTCCTCAGTATGCTAGTTATTTGATTAAAATTTCCCAGGTGCAGGGTCTGTTTGTAACTTTGGCTACTGCTGAAGGGGAGTCATGCCAGGTCTGTGGATGATCCATCTGTGTGTCTCAGAGTTGAGTTTAAACTGCTAAACTAATTCAAATAAAAGTTTCTCAAGCCACCTCCAAAGGTGGAAAACCATCCTCAAAAGTTTTTGAGGGTGTTCACAAAGGGTGAACAGCGCTAACAAACACCCTAATCACTAATGTGATCAGACGGGGTTGGGGTTAAAGTTTGGCTTGGGTTGCACATTACAGTAATCATCCTTATTGTTTTGGTTCACTTTCACCTTTTTATTTCTAAAGTTTACCACTTATCTTTGTCTTTGTTTATGGAGTATTCACTTTTCTATGTATTTTTTTCAGATCTTTCAATGTTAAATGTCTATGTTACCTTTTTTAGATCTGGAGTAAAAACATCAAGGTGAAGAGCATCAACCTAACGGCCTTAAAGAAACACGGCAAAGTCTACGAGGATGGTAAATCATCTCCAGGAAACAAAAGAGCATTTTACCGGCCCTTTTTGTTTGACAGTCTGAATCTCTTGTGCATCCCCAGATCAGTTTGGCAGCTTGGTTTGGTCGCACTCTGAAACCCACCTCTTGTATGTTGCGGAGAAAAAGAGGCCTGAGGCTAAATCTTTCTTCCAGGTTAGTTGTAGAAAGACAATTTTTTTAGAGATGTATTAAAACAGAATTTTATACAACAAAGAGCTGCCATCGTGCTAGATATTGCAAACTTGAAACATCAAGCAGCAGTCGCATTATTACACATTCTTGTTCAACATCGGTTGCATATAGTAGTGTTGTCGTAAGAGTTTTATTGTATGTCAAAGAAAGGTTAAAGTACGAGTCCTTAACAAGTCAATGAATAATTCACACTGGAAGAGTGCTCACCTGCCTGATTAAATATGTCAGAACTTCTTTCGTGCTGTGAAGAGCGACATTATCTCCCAATCAGAAAAACATGGCAAACTGGTTCACTCTTTACGTAGTTTCACAGCGAATGAACCTGAGCTATTTTCTATTGTTTTTCAAAACCAACATTCCGTGATTGCATTTATCGTAACGTGACCGAGAGAGCAGTGAAGCATGTTTTCTGTCCTTTATGAGATGCTCATGATAGGATTGAGATGTTTCAGATTGAGCGACTAACAACCTGCTACTCCATTTCTCATTTTCTCTTTATAGACAGAGTTGCCTGACTTGTCTTCCATTGAAGATGAGGAGGATACCATGAGGGTGGAGAAAAAAGACACAGTAAAAGTGAATGCACTGGACTGTAGTCTAAAATGAATTAATCTTATTGCATTTCACAGTACTATAGCGCTTGTGTCAATTTAATCCTGCAGGGGGAGCAGTTTGTCTACTATGAGGACTGGGGAGAGGCCTTAGTTAGCAAAAGCTGTCCAGTCCTGTGTGTTTTGGACATAGAGGGTGACAATGTGTCTGTGTTGGAAGGAGTGCCTGACAGCATCTCACCTGGACAGGTTGGCTCTACCTTGCAATAATTCCAGCTTTGCATTAATGTTTGTGTACCTCTGATGTAGTAATACATCTTTGGATTTTGGTGACCTGTTTTCATCTCTCCAGGCATTTTGGGCTCCAGGCGACACAGGTGTGGTGTTTGTAGGCTGGTGGCACGAGCCTTTCAGACTAGGCCTGAAGCACTGCCCCAATCGAAGGTGCTTATCAAATAAAGTACCATCATATAACAGCTGGACTGTGGCAAACAAAAGTTTAATTCCAATTGAATTCAGTTCAAATCAATACCTTCATAGATTCACGTTTCAGGCTGTTTATGTTTCTGTTCTCCCCTTCAGGTCGTCTTTGTTTTATGTGGACTTGACGGGCGGGAGATGTGGTAAGCAGGAATTGCTCGTACCATTTTTCATCAATACAACAGAGTTAGCATAAGGTGTGATGAAGGTGTAAAGCCTCAGTTCCTGATTTCTGTTTCACACAAATTATTACTTCCCATTGACTATAGTAACACCTCTTAAGTGGATTTCAGTGTTATAAGCTCATTTGTAAGATGGATGGATGGATTATACAACAATAAAACCACTTGAAATTAGTGAATTTTGTTGATAATTTTGCTGTTTTTTTTTTTTATAAGACTGTGCAGAAATTTAAGAATAAGAAAAGATTTAGATCACTTTGGAGCTGTTTTGATATTTAGACAGTCAAGTTTACAGATGTACTTGAATGCAGCATAACTGCCCAGCTGTTGGGCAGTCCTCTCTGATCTGAGGGACTTATCACAACAGTACCAGTATGTTGTTGCCTCTTAAAAGCTGTGCATGATTGTGGACTGGTTGAAGGCTGCAGGCAGCTGGATTTGGACATCAGCTGTTTTCTCTCCAGTACCAGTGATGTTTCAGGTGTGTTATTAGGTTAACTGCAGAGCGAGCATATTGCTGTTGAAAAATGCGTACGCTGACATAAAGTTTTGGTGTTATTCCACCCTTATTCTTCATTGTAGCTGCATGAAAAACCTTAATGTTCCCAAATAGCAGAGTTTAGTGATAGCTGGAAGTCCTCTGTTTGCTGTTTGTCTTCTCAAAGTTGCGCTACAGAACGTTGCATTCCACACTTGGTTCCTGACATAAACATTTTGTATGTGTTTAGGTATTAAACAATGCTGTATTTGTTTGGTATATGTGTGTACCAAACCGACAGGCCTGTACCGGATATTTTGGTTACGAATGCGTGTATCGTTACATCCCTAATCATATGTATCTCATAGGAGTCATGTATATGTATTGGAAGCTTCTGATTTTATAACACATGTAACATTGTTTCAGCCTTGATAACTGTTTTTCTATGAAGAATAAGTTATCCCAATTATCAACATCAACACAATTTTTTATAGAGATGCATTGGCCAAAGACAGGAATCGTCCAGTTTTTTTTCTTTTTCGGCTCTGGTTAGTGATCGGCAGGGCAAATATTAAAAAAAATCCTGAATTTATTTTCCCATCTCATTAAGTGCATAAAAACTAAGAAATTCCACCATTTGCGGACTATAAATGCATCAAGCTAAAATCGTGTACTTTGATTCACTTGTTTTGAGTTTTATAACTCAAGAATAAGATCAAGGTTCGGGACACACCGTATTCTTTGATGGTTTCTGTTGTATTCTAAACTACTACATCTATCAGAAAACCTGTATCACATTTTTAGCTCTTTTATATGTTGTAGTCCTTATAAAAATAAACCCAAAGCACTGCTCATACCTTGAAACAAAATTGAAAATCTGTGCCAGCGAGGAAAAGCCTGATCGGTGCATCGCAAGTATTATATACTACTGCACATGGACACAGCTGTTCTAATATTTACACTGTGAATACAATCTCATGGAAAACATTCTGTCATCTTAGTGCAATTTAGCATTGACGGGGTTGCCTGAAGTTGTTGATGATGTGTATTCATTGTCTCCAACAGAGCAGCTTTCATCAGACACCAGTGCAGTGTATTCCCCAAGGCTGAGTCCAGATCGGTGCCGAATTGTCTATCTAGAATGTTCTGTATATGGGCCGCACATGCAGTGCAGCAAGCTCTGTATGGTAAGACAAAATGGAGCCTTTTTTTTTAAACGTATACAGCAAAGGTTTTCTTTTCCATTTTTCAGGAATGTTTATCAGTTGGTGAATTTGTTTTCATGAGCTTTGCCGTATTCTTCTTTTTCTTTCTCAGTACGACTGGTACACTAAGAAGACCTCAGTGGTTGTGGATGTCATTGGACGACCAAGAGAAGGTAATGAGTGCTTTGTGGTAACAAGAAAACACAGGTTTCACTCTGTATAGTGAGGATGCATTAAAAATGCATCTGTTTGATTTTGTATGACTTTACAGACGGCTTCACTGGCATCTACAGCAGCCAGCTGTCGCCACAGTGCTGGTCAGCTGACAGTCAGCGTGTTGTTGTTGCATGCCCTCAGCGCAGTCGAAAGGTACATTTAGTTTTTATTTGTAATCATTTTTGATGTTTAAAAAATGTTGATGTTCTTGTTCTCTTGGTGTTTCAGGACCTCTTGGTGGTGGACACAAGCACAGGAAGCATCACCTCTCTGACTGCACGTCAGTCTCTTTGCTTTATAAGCTGATGTGATTTAAAGCGTTGAGAATTTCAGGCCCATTTAGCGCAGCGAGTTTATCACTGTTACTAGTGTCATTGCTGTTTTATTAATGTCAATGTTTGGTTGTAGAGTCTGAAATTAGTAACTGGTGTCTGCTGAACATTGAGCGAGATCTGATGGTGGTCAGCTGCTCCTCTCCTAATTGCCCTCCATTTCTGGTAGGATTGGTGTTTTTACCAGTAAAATGTTTTTTGTTTTTTTTTATTCTTCTTTGGGATTAAATTAAATGTACATCAATGTCCTTTTGGATAAATTGGGAGTTTGTAATGCAGGAGATTTTCTCTCTCATAGCCATGTGCTTTCTTGTGTTTAGAGGGTGGGCTTCCTTCCAGGAAAAGATTCCCAGGAGGAAGTTGTCTGGATTACCTTGGAAGAGTCTCAGACTTTACCAGACATTGACTGGCAGATAAAGACTTTCACTCCTCCAGCAGAGCAAGACAACAGCCAATACCGTAAGATAATTCTTAGAAATATTCATGCAGGATTTGTAGTTTAAGAACTTCAACTTTATAGATGCATGTTTTACTCTTGTGATGTGAACTGAAAATTAATGTTATCAAACTTCACCCGTGAACTAATAAAAATGGTTTAATTTTTAAACTATATGGGAATTAACAGGCAGCTGTCTTTTTTAAAACATATCAGGCAGTGTTTTGGTCAGTTTGCAGCTTTACTTACTATAAATACTATACTACTATAAAATCTGACTTCCTTGTATAAATAGTATTCATTTGAATGTTGGAGAAAGTAACGATTAACATAAATATGTTGATTTAATAAATATGCTAATCTTTAGGATGAGTTACTCCTTTTGAATGTTCTAAAATATGTTTTGTCTAATTTGGCAAGGTTAATTCGAAAATTAATTGAAGAAACACAACTTTGTGCTCTTGTATTGTTTAGACATCAATAATGAAGCAAATTGTTAGTTCTTTGCTGTTAATGTCATGAAGCAGCGTGCTCAATTAACTAAAATGTTGCAGACATTTTAAGCAAGACATTTGGCAGTTTGGGTTCTGAAATGTTCTAGTGTGGATAAATCGAACTCATACCATACGCAGTGTTTGAAAACTAATCCACAAATGTAATGAAATGCTGTTTATTTGCAAAACCAAAAAGGCTATTCTAAGTACTATTACTATTAGTACTATTACTAATGATAATGTTTGTGGTGCTAACTTAATTTACTGTATTACAGCGGGCCTTGACTTTGAAGCTGTGTTGGTTAAACCAAAAGAAGTAAAGGAAGGAGTGAAGCTACCTCTGATTGTCCTCCCTCATGGTTCGTAACTCGGAGTCTATATATTGTCATATTCCAAAAGAGCTTACATTATGAAGTAATAAAACCTAGGCTATTAATCCCTACTGGATTTATTTTTAGGATCTCTTCAGTCAAGAGCTTCTACTGATCAGATTGACATTGCAGACAGTGGTTGCTATGACAATGGTGCACTTTGTGGCTAAAGGTTACGTCATTATACTAAAAAACAAGCTTGTTATTGTAACGGAGCTTACAGCTCTGTTAGTCAAATTATATGTTCACAATATTTTAATTGTGTATCTGTTCCTTTGGACACCGGGTTCTAATGGATCCTGCCCGGTCCGTTTCACTGTAAATCTGTTTCTTTCATTAGGCGGTCCTCACTCTGTGATTGTAGCCGAATGGATTCTGTCTGTCTCTGTGCGCTGCAGGATGGGCTTTGCTGTATTACTGGGTAAGTTCATTTGAAAATGTCAAGTGCTGCTTCATCTGATACTTGCTGAAACGTATGAAATGTAATGCTTGAAACATGGCACTCCAGCCTTGAAGTGTGTCTGATTGAAACTGATACATGTATTTTAATTCAAGTTGAAATAGTCAAGATTTGCTACATTTCTTTCTTTTTAATTTGGAAACCTGGTTCAGTTGGTAAGAGCTGAACGCCATCATAGTTGAGGCGCTCAGTTGCACTATGCTTAAAAAATGTTTACTGTAAATATTTAGCACTTTATTTTAGCCTTTTTAATATGAATTTTGTAGGCAACAACTTTCTGTTGTGGATTTTTCCACAGCACTGTAAACATCTATTTTTATTTCCTTTCTTTAAACACTTCTACAACATACAGTACCATCGCAGGGACTATGTCATTTACTCCGAATGAGCTATTGGTTTATTACCTGTTGACTTTAGGCTTAAGGTAAATAGCCTTTTAAAGAAATCCTATAAGTTATTTGCAGAAAAAGGGATGCTTTTTTATGTTTGAATTGGTGGAGGGAACGGTAAATGGCATGTATGGGAAATTTTCTTCTTTTAAGTCAACAA
This sequence comes from Crenichthys baileyi, assembly GCA_036173005.1. Classification (NCBI taxonomy): domain Eukaryota; kingdom Metazoa; phylum Chordata; class Actinopteri; order Cyprinodontiformes; family Goodeidae; genus Crenichthys; species Crenichthys baileyi. The sequence continues at coordinate 286,152 of JAHHUM010000054.1, read as the reverse complement.
CTGTTTGTTTCTTTGGAAAGTGGAAGTTGCATTTGCAATTCTAGAGCACATAAATCCAAAGGCCTGTTTACAAAAGAGCCTTCCAGAAATAGTTTCACATTGTCAATGAAATCTTTGTGGTATTTGTTGGAGGTATAATGCAGTCAATCTAGGTGTTTTCTTTGTTTTTGGAAAACACAGCAATAATTTTATGTATTTTGTTGCATCCAGATAAATTTTCCATATAGCATTTGTAATACTATGATCATTTCTAAATTGTTCTACAGTTGTTGTTTTTTTTTTTGCTCTATTGTTAATTTCAGGTCTAAGGATGTATGTGTTTTTGTTTAATGTTTTCTCAAAGCTTTTTAACACAGTTGTTTCCTCCAGTTAAATATTTTTAAATCCCTTTCTTGTCCCTCTCAAGAACAAATTGAGGTCAAATCTCAAACATGTCAGGAAGGCTCGCGATCTCTTCTGAAAACAACAAAAATAAGCCAAAACCATCAGTTCCCAAAGCACTCCCTCTGTCCACACAAAGAGAATAAACACAAACCTTAGACTGGCTGTTGGGAACCTGATAAAAAGCAAGTTTTCCAATAGTTTTAACAAGCAGGCAACCTAAATCAAAAAGAGTGTGAAGAGTCCAACTCGTTTCCCGCAATATTCAGTCTATAACTCTGAAATCTTGCAGGTATAGTCAAGTTTCCTATTAAAGTAATAGGCATATAAAAACCTCGTTCCCACTGTTCAGTGAAGAGTTTATTTCTCAGGTAACTTTGTTCCAAATCCTCAAGCACCAAATATATATATTGCATAAGTCACTCCAAGAAATCTTCATTGAAATTCAACATGCATGTATCTGTGTGGAAATGCAGCTAGACATCCACCTTGTTTGAATGCTTGTGAATGTGCCTTTTATTGATGTAGTAAACTATCGTGGATCTCTTGGGTATGGCCAGGACAGCATCCTCTCACTACTGGGCAACGTGGGTTCCCAGGATGTTAAAGATGTTCAGGTAAGAACACAGTCAACACAATTTGAGCAGTTTGGATTAATATGTATTTAAGTTTCATTAAAACAAAAACAAAATCAGTCTTGCTAATAAAGTTCAAGCTATCTCATTTTCCCAATGTCCATGTTCAAAATAAATACCCTTTCATATTAATGCTCTATACTGAATTAATACCCGCATTACTGTACATTACTTTGTCACATACATGATCATTGTGAATGATCCAGTTGCTGATTTTTTTTCTTTCTGTTCCGTTCAGTTCTGCGTCGGTTAACCTTTCTCGTCATTATTCACAGCAGCAGGTTTGTAATAGCAGCCTCTGCCCTGACGAGATTATGTTCATTTGTGCATTTGTGCAGGGTGCCTCTGAGTGCGTTATTGCGCATGCAGAAACAATTGCTTTATGTTTGTGGTCCGGATGGACTCGCTGAGACAAAGACTACATCCTGCTTCACCTTTTAATCAGAATGATGGATTACAGGCCATTGCGCAGTAGGGCAGAGCTGTGTGCCATCAGCGCGCACACGGGGCAGCTGGTCAGTGCTGTGTCTGCACACACAGCTTGTTAACTGTTTTGCTCGACATAACTCTCAGGTTGCAGCCTACAAATTGGGCAGTCAATATTAACAATAAAAAAGACAAACATGTTGGTCAACGAATTTTGACACAAAATCATTTTTCACAGTATAAACCCTCCCCTGACATATGTTAACATTCAAAAAACGTAATCAAACTGATCCCGCTCCAATTGCTCTGCAGTTAATGCAATGTGTTCTGTTTTGTGACAAAGTTAAAGCATACACTGTCTTTAATTTATTTCCTATTAATTATATTATCAATATCAAAGCACAGTGGGTCCTTTTGTATAATGTGCAATCAGTTATCCAGTTTGTGTGCGCTTCTCTGTTGGATGAGCAGATTCTCTCTCTCCGTCATCAAGTTTGTGTTTATACTCTAATTACTCTTAGTTATCATAGGTGTAAATCATGGCTCAAAGCAACAGTGCTCCTTTTAGATGTTTTTGTTTTGTTCTCCCTCTATTACTCTCTGTGGGATTGGCAATTGTCTTTTACATATTACATTTACGTATTATATTTACATATTCTCCCATTTGTGTCACCAGTTTGCTGTTGAAAGTGTTCTGCAAAGTGATGAGTTTGACATGCAGAGAGTGGCAGTGTCTGGGGGCTCCCATGGGGGGTTTCTAGCCTGTCACCTAATTGGCCAGTATCCAAGCTTCTACAAGGCCTGCGTGGCTCTCAATCCTGTCACCAATCTTGCCTCCATGATTGGCAGCACGGATATCCCAGACTGGTAGGTCTCACTGTAAACATCCTCACCCTCTTGCCCATATTTGATTATTCCTGTGGTGAAAGTGTTACAGGCACACAATTACAAAACACAGGTGCTTTATAGTTGGTTTACTGGGACATAAATGAAATATTTGATTTTGGCAGGTGTATCGTTGAGGCTGGATATGATTACAGTCCCGATTGTGTCCCTGATCCTGCTGTTTGGGAGCAGATGTTAAACAAGTCCCCTATTAAATACGTCCCTCAGGTATATCTGTATAAATCTGAGCTGCATACGTCTGACTGTTGTAGTGATATAATGTGAGTTTATATCTCATTAAGGTTCAGACCCCAGTGCTTCTTATGTTGGGGGAAAATGACAAGCGTGTCCCTAACAAGCAAGGAATTGAATACTACAAAGCTCTGAAAGCAAAGCAGATCCCAGTTCGGTAAGCAGACGCTAGAATCGTTTTTATTTGTTTGCTCTGTTTTACTGTTTGTTCACTAATGCTCCAACCTATGTTTGCTCAGATTGCTGTGGTACCCTGGAAACAACCACTCTCTTTCCAAGGTGGACGCTGAATCAGATGGTTTCATGAACATCGCTTTGTGGATAATTCAACACTTGAGTCTGTGATGATAAATTAGTGAGGGTAGCTGTAATGTGCAGAAGGACACTACTTGGTGTATGTGAGGTTCTTTTTCGGTTTTAAGGTTTAATCCAAAGCCAAAGAAGTGATAATTGATCTCCAGCCAGAATACACGCTAACTGTGGGTATTGTTACTATTGTGGATGGAAACAAAAGATAATACTGCACTTAAATAAAAAACAGATTTGATTCAATAGAAACATATTGATACTGACCTTGTTTTTATCTGTCATTTAAATCAGAAAACACAAAAAGAGCTTTTTCATTCTTTGGACTTTCTTTGTGATTATAATAAAAGAATAGGATTTATAAATGTTGTTTTCTTTTGAGATTTTTATTTCTTTGGGTAATTTTATTTTTAAGTTAAATCTACTCTTTCGATTGTGCTATTTTGTTCACTTAATAAAATAGTTGTAAAAATGCTTACCGTGTGAGACGAGTCTTTGAATGCAGTTTCGTACAGGCGAGTTGGGAGAATTTAGGCTTCAAATAAGCTTATGTAAATGTTCTGAGTTAAAAACAATAAATGGCATTGACTTTTTCTCCAGTGCACATACACTTAGTGTTATATATACAGGGGTTGGACAATGAAACTGAAACACCTGGTTTTAGACCACAGTACTTTATTAGTATGGTGTAGGGCCTCCTTTTGCGGCCAATACAGCGTCAATTTGTCTTGGGAATGACATATACAAGTCCTGCACAGTGGTCAGAGGGATTTTAAGCCATTCTTCTTGCAGGATAGTGGCCAGGTCACTACGTGATACAGGTGGAGGAAAACGTTTCCTGACTCGCTCCCCCAAAACCCCCCAAAAAGGGGCTCAATATATTTAGATCTGGTGACTGTGCAGGCCATGGAGATTTTTCAATTTCACTTTTTTTTCATCAAACCCCAATCTTTCACCAGTCTTGTTGTTTTGTATTGGGTGCATTGTCATCCTGATACACGGGCACCGCCTTCAGGATAAATTTTTGAACCATTGGGATGCCACATGGTCCTCAAGAAAGGGTTCGGTAGTCCCTTGGCAGTGACGCGCCCATCTAGCACAAGTATTGGGCCCAAGGGGGGAATGCCATGATATGGCAGGCCCAAACCATCACTGATCCACCCCCTTTCTTCCCCTGGGCATGCAACAGTCTTGGGTGGTACGCTTCCTTTGGGGCTTCTGCCACCGTAACTCTCCCCCCCCCCCCCCCCCCCCCCCCCCCCCCCCCCCCCCCCCCCCCCCCCCCCGGATTTTTTGGGGAAAACAGTAAAGGTGGACTCATCCAAGAAAAATCCATTTTTTCACATTGGTCCACAGCCCAAGATTTTGCACCCCTTTCCCACCATTGGAAACGGGGTTTTGGCATTGGGCATGAGTGACCAAAGGTTGGGCTATAGCAGCCCGGCCGTGTATATTTTTGACCCTGTGGAGCCTCCCGACGGACAGGTTCGGTGGAAACAGGAGGAGTTGAGGTGCCCATTTATTCTGCCTTGATTTGGGCAGCCGTGGTTTTATGTTTTTTGGAAAAATCCGGGTTGGGCACCCAAACATCCCTTTCCCCCCGCTTCCTCTTGCGTTTCCACATTAAATCCTTTGGATGTGTTCGTCCCCTTTTTTGGGGGGTATGCTGTCATTACCCGGGATACCGTGGCCTTGATACATCAAAAGACTTGCTGTCTTGGTCACAGATGGCCCAGCAAGACGTGCCCAAAAATTTTTTTCCTTTTTTGAACTCTGGTATGTCACCCATAATTTTGTGTGCATTTTCAATATTTTGAGCAAAACTGTGCTCTTACCCTATAATTAAAACCTTCACACTCTGCTCTTACTGGGGGCAATGTGCAATCAATGGGGCCCTTTTTTTACCAGGCTGGTCCAATTTTAGCCATGAAACCCCCACACTAAAATGACAGGTGTTTCAGTTTCATTGTCCAACCCCCTGTAAGCCTATAGTTTTTTGCAGTCTTTCCTTATTCTGTAGACATTTGCTGCATGCAACACGTTTCTGAAGAACCTTTACCCAGGTTGCTATTAATAGCCAGGATTTATGCAACTTTCTCAGCATTAACTAAGAATACTCTGCAATTCTGTCTACCTAATGCTTGGCACAAGATAAAATGCAATAAAAAAGATTTCCCTAATTTTCTTTAAGCAATGGTTCATGACACAAATTGTACGTCAGCGATAATGCTAACACATACAGCTGTGGTCAGAGGTTTACATACACCCATCATAGTTGTGATAGTCATATTTGTTTTAAGTTTTTATTGATTTATTTTAACTTCCTTTTTGCAGAGTGGGACGATTCAACCACCCATTGAAAGAAATTTGGAAACACTAGAATTTATTGCATGAGACTAAATCTACAATGTTTTTCTCTAACCCACACAGAGTCAAAATTATATATGCAGTCTCAAATACTGGTAGTTACACCTTGATCCTATGCTTTTAGTAGCCCTCACCAAGTTCAGACAGAATTGACAGAGCTCATTTAAACTGGTTATTTTGCTGGCACGCACCCAGTTTTCAGACATAGTGCACAATAATTCATTAGGCTTAAGGTCGGGGTAATAAAGTAATAAACCTTGGTGTTATTTTTGACCAGGACATGTCATTTAAATCCCATATTAAACAGGTTTCTAGGATTTCCTTCTTTCACCTCTAGAACATTGCCAAAATTAGAAATATCCTGTCCAGGAGTGACGCTGAAAAACTAGTCCATGCATTCGTTACTTCAAGGCTGGACTATTGTAATTCTTTACTATCAGGATGTCCACAAAATGCTGTTAAAAGCCTTCAGCTGATTCAAAATGCTGCAGCAAGAGTTCTGATGAAAATTAAAAAGAGAGATCATATTTCCCCTATTTTAGCTTCCCTTCATTGGCTCCCTGTTAAATCCAGAATAGAATTTAAAATTCTCCTCCTCACATATAAAGGCCTTAATGATCTAGGTCCATCATACATCAGAGATCTGATTGTTCCATATATTCCTAACAGACTGCATGTTTACTGGTGGTTCCTAGAGTATCTAGAAGTAGAATGGGAGGCAGATCCTGTAGTTATCAGGCTCCTCTCCTGTGGAACCAGCTCCCAGTTTTAGTCCGTGAGGCAGACACCCTGTCTACTTTTACGGCTAGTAGACAGGGTGTCGGCTAGGCTTAAAACTTTCCTTTTTGATAAAGCTTATAGTTAGAGTGGCTACAGCTATCTCTGTAGTTATGCTGCTATAGGCTTAGGCTGCTGGAGGACATAATGACCACTTTCACTCTCTCTGCTACATTTTCATTCTACTCTCCAATTCTGCATTATTTGCTGTTATTTCAGCTTTTAACTTTATGTTCTCTCTCTTTTCTCTTTTTAGAAGCTACATCTGGCCTGACTCTGAATCTACCTGTGACACCTTCTTGGAGGGGGGCATCGTCCAAGCTTCTGCTGCCAACAACTTAATGCTCACCTTATACCGATGATACACTTGGATCTGTCTTTCAGTGTTTAACCCTACTTTTCTCCTAGACATAGCTACAGACTGAGCTTTTACTGTGACTAACTACTGTATATGTGCTCTCTCTCATACTCTAAACTTGAAAACTGGCTCAGAGTTTATCTGTTTTTTTCTTCCTAGATGAAACCACTAAAGGAACTACATCCATTAACATTTACTTTTCCTTCCCATAGAAAGTATTCCTGGATCAGTGCTTCTGTGTTCTGCTTTTGTGTTCTTTTTCCTTCTCTGCTCTGTTCTCTCAAACTCCCAGTCGGTCGTGGCAGATGGCCGCTCACACTGAGCCTGGTTCTGCTGGAGGTTTCTTCCTGTTAAAAGGGAGTTTTTCCTCTCCACTGTCACTACATGCATGCTCAGTATGAGGGATTGCTGCAAAGTCAACGCCAGTGACTGTCCACTGTCTCTACATGCTCATCCAGGAGGAGTGAATGCTGCAAGTCTCTGACTCAATGCAATCTGCTGGGTTTCCTTAGATAGAAAAACTTTTAACCAGTTTGAATAAATAACTGAATCTGACTGCACTGTTCGATACTTAGGAAAGTCAATAGTTGTGAATTAAATTGAATGACAAAGCAGAGGACAACGACACTGTTGTTCTAATAGTTTCCATTTAATAGCAGGCTTGAGATCTGGTGAATCCTGATTGTACTTGAACATCATTTATTATCTGAAAGGAACAGTCTTCTTCTGGACCTTAGCAAAGTTATTACCAATATAAATAACTGGTACTGTTGTTTGAACTGCTGATCTTGTAATCTACATTTTAGAAATGTTTCCAAAAGATTTTTGCCATGTGTAAATCTGCAAGTTTATTTTCAGGATCTTCAACAAGTTCCTTGGATTTTTCTATGGTTCTGACTATTGGTAAATCCAATAAGAGTCATCAAGCAAATCCTTTTTACGCTTGCAAAGAGAGATGTACATCTGCACTCTGTCGTCAGGATCAACAAGAAGTTAATGTGTCTGTCAAGATGAACATTCAGCACCGTTTATTAAAAGATACAGATGGTGATAACCCCAAAATTTGTAACCCTGGCAGATTTAGGTTTAACGTAACATTTAATGTAACATTTTGCCTAATCAGCAGGTTTCATCTGACTGGAAGCAATATTAATGTTTTGTATAGGCCCAACCAGAGTTCGGAAGTGGTTAAATGAAAATAATTAGAAATGTAAATCAGCCATGGGTATGAGTAATTTTGGTCTTAATTGTCTATTTTTGATCCTATATGTATAACTCTGACCCTGTATGAATTAGAGTAAATCCACCCTAAAGTTTTTAATAATCATTACTGTTGTATGTTGTTTAATCTTTCAAACCCTGAAAAATAACTTTTCGAATAAATTGCTAAAAGCCCTAAATTAATCTATTTATGCTCATGTTGAGTGTAAAAATTTGACCATAAACTGTATGTAAACAGGGCGTCGAGACTTAATGGCAGTTGTGTTTTTTTTTTTTTGTCCACATCTACACAAGTTCTTCTGCTAACCAGATTTGTGTTATCTCTCTTTATGCACAAATCATTGTTTGTGTGGGCAGTCTGTACAGTTTCTAGTTAAGTCTCTACATCTGTGAGCCACCACAAGAAGCCTGGCAGCCACCAACTTCCTGCACTAATGCGTGTCAATAAGTTTAGTTTGAGTAAGAATGTTTAGAAGCAGTTAGGGAAGTGGTACATTTTCCCACCTGTAATAGTGTGTCTGGTGTTGTTTTCACCACATTTGTGTGTCAGTATATGTCATCCTGGACAAAATGTTACCTTTTAGAGGGAACTACTACAAAGGTGCAGTGCTCATGTTCATTCGAAACCATAGGTTTACATACCTGCATAAAAATACGTGACCTTCTAGTCTTACTGTCTGACATTAAAATAGATTAGAACTTTCCTGTTTTAGGTCAGTTAGGATTACCAAAACAAATTTTATTTGCTAAACACCAGAATAAAGAGAGTAATTTTTGTTGCTTTCTTCAAATTGAGTTTTTCATACATTGTTAAACTTTTAAACAATTTGGTGAAGGTCTGGTGATGTTGTGATGGCATTGTAAGCTTCTGATAGGTTAATTCATAGCATTCGAGTTAAATGATGGCACCCCTGTGAGTGCCCCTTTACAGCTGTTTCTTGTGTGAAATGGTGGAAAAGCCAAAAGAAATCAGCCTAGAAAACAAGAAGAAAATAATCTACCCCCATTATTGACAGCAAATCTGGTTCAACCTTGGGTACAACATCCAGATGCTTGAAGATACCACATTCATCCATCCAAACAGTTAAAGGAAAGTAAAAAAAACATGTCCAGCTATTAAGAGTGAGATGAGGCATCAAGAGGAAAGAACATTATGTGAAAGTCTTGAAGCAATATCTCAAGACATTAGTAGGTAAAACCTGGGCACATATTGCTCTTTCAAATGGACAAGAATCCACTTAAATTTGTTACAAGGTGAATTGAGGACCACAAGGTCAAAACATGTGGGCAGAGGTGAAAGTGTTTGTTTAGGAGTAATGGGCAAAAATTTCAGCAAACTATTGAGAGAAGCACATGAATGTATACTCAAAATGTTAGACCAAAGTCATACGGTAATTCTAGCAAATATAAGGAAATGTATGTAAATTTGGAATAGGCTGAATACGATTTTACCTTAAAACAGAAAATGTTGACTGATTGAACGTCAGACAATGAGAACGAGGTTATGTGTCTTCTCTACAGTGTATGTAACTGTCTGCCTTCAGCTGTAAGTATTTATTTGGTTATCTACGAACAGCAAAATAGTATGAGATATAACCATTTAGGTTATTAGGTGTCTAGGTGCCCTCAAAATATTGTTTATTATTGTTGTTGCCCCAAAAGTCAAGACAGGAGAAAGTCAGCACTGGAGAATTATCTCTATCATTCTTCAAAGCAAGTATCTAAAAAAATATATTTTCCATATATTCTAAAAGGTTATTTCATCAAACAAAGTTTAATTAAGTTTTTTATTTTATTTTAAATTACCTGAGTTGAATCTGCAGTCTATGTTCCTCACTAATCTGTTTTATGTCACATGTTTTGCATCAGACTGCTGCATATTTGACCGCATGCTTTCACTTCTGCATTCATCTTGTTTCATTTTACTGTGAACACGTTTGGACCATTCACACCCTGTGTTCTCTTCAAGTGGGATAAAGATTGCTAAATTTGTCTCAAGCTGTTAATTTAAGATCTGTCCTTAATCTGATATGGTAAGTGACCTTAATTATCTATTCTTCGAAATATACTGTTTACCACTGACAAACATTAAGTCATAGAACTGCTTAAATTTTAGCAAAGGAAGAAAATTGATAAACGTCATTAGGTTAAATTGCATGCTCCTAAAGTATTTTCATAGTCATAGGTGATTGAAATTTGGTTCATGTTTTCAGGCTCTGGAGAACGTTCTACTCATCTTGACTCAGCTTCTGATAAACGGAAACACAATCAATATCCATTTTTTTCCATGTGACGCTGATGTGAATTCCACCACAGTGGACTGCTCTGACAGACCTATCAAGCACGTCCCATTCATTAAGGCTACTTCTGTGCTGTCAATCGATTTGAGCCGCACTAAGATACAAGCAGTGAGGAACCATGCTTTTGCAGGCGTCCCAAACCTAAATATTTTAAAAATAATAGGCAATTGTCAACCAGGTCAACTGAGACTCCAAGAGCAGCAAGGGTGCAAAATGGAAATTGAGCCCTATGCCTTCAAGTACCTTAGAAATCTTACATCTCTGCATCTGTCAGGAAACAGCCTTACATCTATACCCTTATTACCTGAAAATTTGCTGTTTCTTGATTTACAGTACAATTGCATCTTCAATATATTTGCCCCTTTAAATGCTCCAAATCTTGAGATTCTGCTACTTTCCAAGAACTGCTTTTACGCCAACCCCTGCAACCAGTCTTTTTACATAAATGCAACTGTTTTTAAAGAGCTACCTAAACTCAAAAATCTTACATTAGGGTATGATAATGTGACTGCTGTCCCTAAAGAACTGCCACCCTCGCTGAAGGCGCTGGATTTAAGAGAGAATGCAATGACAGAGGTCCTACAAGGAGCATTTGCCAACCTGACAGCCCTCGAGTATCTGAATTTAGAGTGGAATTGTCAGCGTTGTGACCATGCAGCGAGGCCCTGCTTTCCGTGCCCACAAAATCGCCCTCTCCAACTGCATCCAAACTCACTGTATTCTGAAAACAGCTCCATCACTTTTCTGAGCTTAAGGGGGAATTCTCTAAAAACATTTCCAGATGGGCTTTTTAGGCCATTAAAGAATTTAAAGGGACTGGACATCTCTGACAATCTCCTGGCATTTGCTATACAAAATGGCACCTTTTTCAGAGAGCTGACAGGCCTCACTTGGATTAGCCTTATCTATAACTATGAACCACTCAAGACTTTTAGAAAACTGGATCTCTCTCCATATATTGGCAACATATCTGGTCTGGAAAATCTTTTGCTAAGTGGAAACTTTTTCCATACAATTTCAAAAGAAGGTTTTGACATTCTGTCTCAACTCAAAAATCTAACAAAACTAGAACTGAGAATGAACTTTATTAGTTCATGCAATTTGACAACCCTGAAGCAGCTACCGTCTCTCACCGCAATAGACCTCTCCCAAAACATGCTGAATTTCCTTCCATGCTGTTCTGTATCCTCTGGAACTGTGGCAACAGGCAGCTGCCAGAACCAGAATTTGTATCCAGGTCATTTCCGAGATGCAACTCCTTTCATAACAGACAGAGAAGCAACGACTAGAAGCAACATCTGGGAATCTGACCAGTCAAATGTGCCAGAAACAATGGAAGGCAATGAGTGTCAAATTCCATCCCTATTGGACTTTAAAAAGAAGTATTGTTGGCGTAAGCTAACGTTTGATCTTTCTCAAAATGACATCTTATCGCTTAATGAAAAAGTATTTTTAGGCATGGAAAATGCAGTTTGTTTAGACCTTTCTTACAACTACATGAGTCAGACATTGAAGGGTGGGCAGTTTAACAACATGAAAAATTTAGCCTTTCTTAATATGTCCTTCAATAGGCTTGATCTCTATCACAAAGATGCTTTTAATGAACTTCAATCCACACTGAAAGTATTAGATGTCAGTAACAATGACTTTCACTTCAAGATGAGAGGCATGGGCCATCGCTTTGAGTTTCTACAAAATCTGACTAACCTGGAAGTGCTGAGTCTGGCTAACAATGGCATCGGGATGCGGATAGATCAAAGGTTGATCAGCAGATCCTTGCAGTATCTCTACTTCAATGGTAATCATCTGGACATCATGTGGAATGGTGACTACAACACATACACCCATTTCTTTCAGAACCTAACACAACTGAAATTCTTGGACATTTCCAGCAATAACCTGAAGTCAGTCACAGCAGAAGTGCTGCTTAACCTCCCAGTGACCCTTCAGAGCCTCTGCATCAGAAGCAATTCTCTGAAGAATTTTCCCTGGCAAAACATTTCGTCTCTGAGCAATTTATGTCACCTGGACCTAAGCCACAACTCCCTGAATGATTTGGTTCTGCAAGAAATACAATTTGGAACCCATTTTTCCTTTCTGGACCTGAGTCACAATCATCTTACCTCAATTCCTGACAATTTCTTCAACAAAGCAGAGTCTTTGCAGAATCTGTACCTCAGTCACAATCAGATCAAGGAGTTGAACCATCAGCATCTCCCTGTGCCTTTTCAAAAGGGCAGTTCCCTTCAGAAACTCACCCTGCACGAGAACCCATTTAAGTGTGACTGTAATACTTCATGGTTTGCTGTATACTTGCGGACTACAACAGTAAACATTCCTTATCTGACAACGCGAGTGCGCTGTGAATACCCAGAGTCTCAACAAGGTGTGATTCTTCTGTCCATAGACCAACATTCCTGCCAGGACATATATGGGAGCTTAGCCTTCCTCATCTCTTCCTTCTTAGCTGTGACATTTACTGCTCTTCCTCTACTAAAGCATCTCTATGGCTGGGATGTGTGGTATTGCTTGCAGGTGCTCTGGGCAGGACTCAAAGGCTACTCCCAGCTGCCTGGTAGTGATTCAGATCATCACTATGATGCTTTTGTTGTGTTTGACACCAGGAATCCTGCTGTGAGGGACTGGGTGTACAATGAGCTGACTGTAAATTTGGAAAGCACTGGCCACAGAAGATTTTCTCTCTGCTTGGAAGAGAGGGACTGGATACCTGGGCTTTCATGTATCGATAATCTACACAGTGCTGTCCACAGCAGTGTGAAGACAGTGTTTGTACTGTCTAGGAGTGCAAATGGAACCGAGATGGTCAACGGTGTGATCCGACAGGCTTTCTTCATGGTTCAGCAGAGGCTTCTTGATGAGAAGGTATTTTTTCAGTTTTTTGATGCGGTGTGGATGTCGTCATCTTTTCATAACCCTAAATTATTTCTGAAACTTTCTATTTCAGGTTGATGCAGCTGTGCTTGTTCTGTTGGATGAAATGTTTCCGAAACTGAAGTACCTTCAACTGAGAAAGAGACTGTGCAGGAAGTCTGTGTTGTCCTGGCCAAGAAACCCAAGAGCTCAACCCCTTTTCTGGAACCAGATGCGAATGGCATTGTCATCAGATAACCTCAAATTTTATGACAATAACATGAGTGAAAGTTTTATATAATTGTTTGTTAACTGGAAGAGTCCCGGGGAAAAAGTATTTGCTCCGTAACATGTTGTTTTAGTATTTGCTTTTTAGTCATACGTAAATGTTTGAGATCATCAAACAAATTTTAATAAGATACACTGGATAAAAACAAAAATAAATATGTTTTGAGTTATTAAGGAAAAAAATAATCAAGACCAATCTTGCACTATTTGAAAAAGTTAAAAACTTAAAATCTGGTTGTGCTACTATTGGCAGCAACTCCTCCCATCAAACATTTACAGTAACTTACAATGACTCTTTTAATTTTTATGTATGGAAATTTGCCTACTCTTCTTTGCAGAATTGATTTAATTCATTTGAGGATTTCAAAAATAAATTCCTTGTTTAAGGTCATGCCACAGTATGTCAATTGGATTTAAGTCCAAACTTTAAGTAGGCCAGTCCAAAACCTTATTTTTTTTTTGTTTATTTTTTAATAAGCAATCCAGAGGTGGACCTGCTGGTGTGCTTAAGATCTTTGTTCTTCTAATTAACCCAAGTTCATTTGAGTTTAATGTTACAAACAGATGGACAGACCTTCTCTTTCCGCATTTTCTAAAAGAGATTAGAATTTATGGTTCCATTAATTATGTCTACCAGGTCTTGCAACAGCAAAGCAACCCCAGACAATCACACCACCTCTACCATGTTAGACATGTTTGATAAAAGGATATTCTTTTTCTGAAATGCTGTATATGTTTTATGCCACATGTACCAGGACATGGACTTTCCAAAATGTTTTTTTTTTTTTTATCTGGTCAGACCACATAATACTTTTCCCAAAGTCAGGGCAGTTATTGAGATGTGTTTTTGCATAGGAAAATTTTAGCAAAGTGGCAAATACTTTATCACAGGACTGTATTGTAGAATTCATACATTTCCATCTGACCTCATTTTAACAACTGACAGTTTCATTAATGTTGTATTGTTCATTTTACCTGTGTATCTTATTTTAGCTTTACAGAAAAATAGATTGTTCCGCGTAATGGTTTTGAGGTGTCATGGAAGGCTGGTCACAGGTGTGATAGCGTAGCTGTAGTAAAACACAGAATGATAAAACCACACAAAGACATAGACAAGTTTATCACCCTGGGCCTCAATTTTTATGTAAGAGATCTGAGCATTGTTTGTTGTAACACGTCAGCATCTCACCTGTAAAATTAAATGTTTAAAGCTATTCTGATTCACAAAAAAAATTAAATCTTATGGTTTCTGGTTTTCTTTTTTATTAAGTTATATTTAATGTTAATGAACTTTTGCTGAAGAACAAGTGGCCTTTGGGTGCTGTGGAGGTAATTAAAAGTCAGTTATGGTACCTCAAATAACATGACACTGTTTTACTTGATTTCATAATCATTACAAGTGAGTACAGTTATTAGGTATACCTGCAAACATCCCCACCCGCCAGAAGTTTCACTTCTCTTTGTAAGAGAGGAAATGAAAAGCCTAAATATTTTTGTAACAGAGGTCAATAACAGAAAAATATATTAATATATATATATTATATAAATATAAATTTATAATTTTTTATATATATTAAAATTATATATATATAATATTATATATATAATATATATATATATACACGGGGTTGGGAAATGAAAACCGGTTTTTGCCACAATAAATTTTTTAGTATGGTGTGGGCCTCCCCTTTTGCGGCCAATACAGCGTCAATTCGTTTGGGAATGACATATACAAGTCCTGCACAGTGGTCAGAGGGATTTTAAGCCATCTTCTTTCAGATAGTGGCCAGGGCACTACGTGATACTGGGGGGAGGAAAAACGTTTTCCTGACTCGTTCCTCCAAAACCCCCAAAATGGCTCAATTTGAGATCTGGTGACTGTGCAGGCCATGGGGGTGTTCAGCTTCACTTTCATGTTCATCAAACCAATCTTTCACCAGTCTTGCTGTTTTTTTGTGCATTGTCATCCTGATAACCGGCACCGCCTTCAGGATACAATGTTTGAACCATTGGATGCACATGGTCCTCAAAAATGGTTTGGTTGTCCTTGGCAGTGAGCGCCCATCCAAAACAGTATTGGCCAGGGAATGCCATGATATGGCACCCAAACCTTCACTGATCCACCCCCATGCTTCACTCTGGGCATGCAACAGTCTGGGTGGTACGCTTTTGGGGCTTTTCCACACCGTAACTCTCCTGGATGTGGGGAAACAGTAAAGGTGGACTCCTAGGGGAACAATACATGTTTCACATTGTCCACAGCCCAAGATTTGCCTTCCTTGCACCATTGAATTCGACGTTTGGGATTGGCATGAGTGACCAAAAAAGGTTTTGGGATAGCAGACGGCCGTGTATATTGACCCTGGGGAGCTCCCGACGGACAGTTCTGGTGGAAACAGGAGAGTTTTAAGGTGCACATTTATTCTGCCGTGATTTGGGCAGCCATGGTTTTATTTTTTTGGATACAATCCGGGTTAGCACCCGAACATCCCTTTCAGACAGCTTCCTCTTGCGTCCACAGTTAATCCTGTTGGATGTGGTTCGTCCTTCTTCGTGGTATGCTGACATTACCCTGGATACCTTGGCTCTTGATACATCACAAAGACTTGCTGTCTTGGTCACAGATGCGCCAGCAAGACGTGCACCAACAATTTGTCCTCTTTTGAACTCTGGTATGTCACCCATAATGTTGTGTGCATTTCAAAATTTTGAGCAAAACTGTGGTCTTACCCTGCTAATTGAACCTTCACACTCTGCTCTTACTGGTGCAATGTGCAATCACTGAAGACTGGCTACCAGGCTGGTCCAATTTAGCCATGAAACCTCCCACAGTAAAATGACAGGTGTTTCTATTTCATTGTCTAACCCCTGTATTACCAAGTGAATATGTGGGATGCAGATAAACTATCAAAGACGTCTGAATGCTGAAACAGACATAAGTACAGACATACTAGGTTACTGCAGCTATTTAAATTACTTTATTTATTCCTCTTAACAGTTTTACTTATTTTTTCTTTTAAATTGTACAGACTAAATGTCTCTTTATTTTTGAAAAAAGGTTCGGATTGATTTATCACGGTTTCATTTTGTAAATAACAAAAACCATAATTTTAACTGAGGAATGTGCCCTTTTAAGAACCACTGTAACCTGCGGACCGATATGCACAGTCAGGAAGATGGAAGGGAGGTAAAATCTCTCCAAAGCTCACTGTTAGAAAACTGCAGCAACAAGTGACATCTTGGGGTCACCAAGTCTCCATAACAACCATTTAGACACTATTTATATGCCAGCTGGTTGTCTGGGAAGCATGCCAGGATAAAGCCATTTCTGCCCTCGCATTAAAAGTGTAAACGTGTGGTGTTTGCTAAGTGTGACTGGGACTCTACCTGTGACCATAAACTTTTGGTTAGATGAGACTAAGATGTAGTTTTTTTGCAACAATCATGCCAGTTCGGTCTTGGATGAAACAAAAAAATGAATCAGGAAAGCCGTAAGTTTAATACTTATTGTAGAGAAGAGGTTCCCAACCTTGGTCCCCAGGTTCCACTGTCATGGCTTCTGTAGCATTTAAATGCATACCACAAAGGAGGTCATGCAATAATTTGAATCAGTTTTGCTGGAGAAAGGATACATCTAAAACATGCCAGGCCAGTGGGCCAAGAGAACCAGGGTTGAGAACCACTGTTGTAGGGTATATGTGATACTGTGGGCCTCTTTCTTGTGTATGGCACTATGAACTATTTGAAATACCAAGAAATGTTATAGAAATACCCTGTGATGGACAGGCGACCTGTCCAGGGTGTACCCCGCCTCTCGCCCGTAGACTGCTGGAGATAGGCCCCAGCTCCCTGCGACCCAGTATGAAGGAAGTGGGTATAGAAAATGGATGGATGTTATAATAATGTCAGTTAATGTCATAACTGGGTCTTTGTGCTGTGTAATAATCCAAAATATATGGTCAAATCATAAAAAAAGTGATTTACAAGATTCAAAATCAATCTTTTTTCAGGTCAATCTATGTTTGCAGACCTAACTGCTGTAGAAAACCTTTCATAGTCAGAAAGATTTTGTGTAAATTTTTTACTTTTGTCTTGTGCTTAACGTCTAGTGTTTTAAATTCCTTTTATAGTTTTTAGTCCTTCTTACTGATTCTCTCTGTAGATCTTAGCTTGCATTTTAGTTTGGTAATCTGTGTTCTTTTTACTTCCTCTTTTACTTGTCATTCCTATATTCTGAGTTGCATTGTCACCTTTTGTGCTGGTATTTTGATTCATTATTGTGTTGGGTTCTGTTCTGTTTGGAGATGTTTTAGTTCTCTTTTTTCACTGTGTGCTGTTCAGCCATTTATCCCACTAGTTTACCCCAGTCAGTTCAGGTCTTTTTCTTCTCCTATCTTATGCTGAGTGGCATACATTCTTCATACCCTTTCCTTGTAGGTTATTTAAACATAATTCATTCTTACCAATCTTGAAAGTTTCTGTTGTTTGCCATCGCTATGTTCCTGACAATACAAAAAATGTTTGTTAGAGTGTCTGAGGCTAGTCTTAGGTGTTTCCGCTCTTGTCAAGCAGTTTCACCTGTCTTTACCAAAAATCACATCCCCTCAGGGTAAATGCATCCCTTCTGGTCATTTAGGTTTTTTTTTTTGCTAGTTCCTACTGTTGCCTCATCTCATACAACCCTTCCCTGGACTTAATTCTGTTCCCTCCAATTTGGATATTGCCACTGCTGTGCATGTTAAATAAGTTTCCATTCATAAAGGACTTTGTTTTCTTTCATCCCTCTTTCTGCCTGTTGGCTTGCCCGCATTTGGCTCTACTGATAGCATGTGGATGATCTACAGAGACTGTGCAATAAGGAATGTTCAAAAAATGCCTCCATTTATACAGAATATGCTCCAAAATTGTGAAATATGTTGAGGCCCAGTTAGGTCTTTGGGGTTTTTTTCTTTCAGCGGTTTGGAAATGGGTCTGCTGCAGGTGGTGCTGGTTGGCCTAATTGCTGCTACTGCTAAAAAAGCTGCCATGTATGCAGCACAAGGACGCTCTCTCCCCTGCTGGTTTGGTTGTAAGGTTGATTTTTGGCTTTTGGTTATTTCTGGGCTTTTATTAATCTTAATTTTGGTTTCTCATTTCAGGTCTTCCTTTTTAGGTGTCATTTCTTTAGATAAACAATCCTTTTGTTTTGTGAGAAAATCCTTGTGTGGTCTCTTTTAATGTTACCCCACCAAACGAGCCTGGTGGACGTAACAAATATTTTAAATAGTAGAAGTACAAAGTATGAACAGTATCTCTAGCTTTGTTTGGTTATTTTATCTGGGCAACGTGTACCGAAAACATAAAGCTCTGAGAGCAAAAATGTATTTGCATGAGATAAACGCTGTTTTCCAACTATTTAGTTAAGTGGTACAAGAAAAAGTTACAAGAGAATATAAAGAATGAATTAAAAGAAATAAGGCATGAGCTATCACACTTAAGAGCTCTTGCATAATAAACAAAGTACAACATTACATGTATTGCATAAAACATATATATCTATATGCAAATCTAAGTACTAGAAATCACTATAGTGTAACAGGGGTGTCAAGAAGTGTGACACCAGAGATATTTATTTATATTTTAAAAAAAAACTTGCTAATGAGATTGTCCCACAAAAAATGTAGTAAAATAAAAGGTTGTAATTTACTATTTTTCTCTGTGTAAGAGTATATCGCTGGAATAAAAGATGCACGATTTTAAAGATTATTACACACCATCATTGGTGTCAATAGGTGCTGTGATTTGCTTCAATTAAAAGCATTTCTCAAACTGACTTAGTGATTCATGCGTACATTTATATATATTTGCCTTCACATTCGTATCTGTGGAAAATTCAACCGTCCAATCAGTGCTCGCTTTTGCTGCCCCAGCACAGCTATCGCTCGCGCACGCGCCAGCTGGGTTAGCGCGCCCACGCGGACCCGATGGTAGGACAGGTCACAGCTGAGCCGATGAGATCATGGAGGCTGCGCTGAGGTCGGACGGGATACGGCCGACGGGACTGTGCGGTGATGGAGAACTGCCTGTCCGGTAAGATGGAGCTGCGCGTCCTGTGCACACCTGGACTTTTTTTTTAAGGTGGGAGCGTTATATGATATTATTTGAGTAAAAATTAAATTGAGTACGGTCAGTTTGCGTGGGAGATTATTTCTTATGTAAGGTACAAGCTCGGACTCGTTTGGCCGTGTAAATGTGCAAGAAACTAGTCCTTCATGCCGTGGTCGTAGTAGAATTATTTGGGCGTCTGTGTCCAGGGTGGTTGGTCACAGGAACGGTCACTGCTCCACTTATAAGGTCTTCTCGGTAGGTTGTCTGTCGTAGCTTTAAACTATGTTGAACTAAATAATAAACATTTTTAATGTTAATAAATTATCATGCTTTTGAACGTATTGTGTTTTTGCAGTGAGAGTGGTGACTCCACTTTTTTCTCCTCAGCAACAGCTGGTTGTCTACTCTAAAGTAAGCTGCAGGCGCTTGTCGACCGATTTAATGTCTAACTCGCATTCAAATCGAGCATTTTCACTACTGCTCTGTTTCTCTGTCCATTTTTCTCGTTTATAATAATTTACTTATAGCTTCACAGCTGCGTAAACTTCGCTTGTATTCACTGAAATGAACTAACCGTATATGACACCTGCTCCTTACTGCGCATAGTATAGAAACGGCGTTGAGTACCTACTATTTAACATGCATGTGCTTCCCTTTTTAATAATGTGTAAAGTTTATTACTGCATTGTCTTACTTAGAATAGAAGTACTACATTAAACATTTCTATAGGCCCACCTAAATGTCTTGGCCAGCTGTTGGTTCCATTGCATGCACAGGACATTCCGTTTTTTTGTCCCAAGCAATAATGGATAAGGGATTGACGGCTATGTTATGATTGACAGACATACTCAACCAATCTCTCAGCTGTTTCCTTTTCAGGGACTCCCAGCACCCAATCCTTTTAAATTAGAGGAGGGATCAGGGCCGGTTCTATGCATGCATATTTGAGGGGGCAGTCAGAAATGTGAAGGGGGGCATTATGCTCCGGCATGTTTATTGTTGTTGTTAATTAGTGATTTCTTTATGGATTTGGGGTTAACTGTGCAGTGCTGTGCAATTTACCAGAGTACACAGGTTTTCCCCTAGTTGGGCTTCTTTTGAACACGTTGGGCTGGAAAAAAATTGCTTTGGGCATGGTTGTTCAAATTTGGGCTGCTTTCAGAACATTTGGAGGGTTGATAGAAATCATTCATGGGGCAATTCTATCAAAATAGTTGTCATTGTGTGGCAAAAAAGTAAAAACCTACACATCTCAAAATGTTGTCTTTTTACTCTTTATCAACAGTACGTTTAATTTGAAAAATAGGATCTGTTGAACTTGACATCAACAATCAGTGATGGTCATTGGTTAACCAGCTGTCACTGTGAAATTATATTGGTCAATTGCAAAACCCCATAATGCTATTAAGGGTTCATCTAATATACACTGAGGTCCAGCCTTTACTTTGTTAGGCTTTGACTTGATGATGAGAGACAGCAAGGGGGGAAATACAAAAGATATCCAGACAGCTAAAATCGGATCAGCACCACATCCCAATTGGATCTGGTGCTGGGTAGAACATGCAAAGACATTTTTGAAGACAGGTGCTCAAGCCAAAAAAGCGCATCCATTGCCAAATTTATTTGTACAATTAAAATGACAAAAACAAACAAAAAACAGGATACATTTATGATTTTATAGCCTCGCTTTTCTTGGCATTATGCTGCAAAATTTGTAAATGAAATGAAATCAGTTCAGAACACAAACATTATTTGACAGTTGAGTTGAAACCATACACAAATAATAAACCATTACCAATATCAATATAACTCACCACACTTTCATGTTGCATAACTTAAGACCTACCTTTCATTTCAAATCACAAACCTACTTTCAGAAGTTAATGTTAACAATGGGTCTATTATTATTCTAATGAAATCAGACAGCTAAGTAACATTTTTCTATTTATTCATAATTTTTTGTTTGCTGCTCTATATCATAGAGTATTATATTTAGCCTTATTATATATTACATATATTAGCCTGTAATGTTTACCTAGCAAATTGATTCCTCAACTGTTGAAGTAGAAATGCTTGCATGAAAAGAGTTCCTTTAGTAAAAATGACTTTTATCCACACAGAACAGAGTTTTGGCCAGCATGCTGTAATCATAAAATACTGTATGTTTGTTTCTGTT
Source organism: Crenichthys baileyi (assembly GCA_036173005.1). Lineage (NCBI taxonomy): Eukaryota > Metazoa > Chordata > Actinopteri > Cyprinodontiformes > Goodeidae > Crenichthys > Crenichthys baileyi. The sequence continues at coordinate 264,822 of JAHHUM010000054.1, read as the reverse complement.
GAATGTCTAGTTAGGCTACTAGACATTTAGAAAAAAATGGTTGTGGCCATGCTTTTTCTTTTCTTCTTCAGACTTTAACCTCAAAATAATTAAGTAAAATTAGTGAAATGGTCTGATTTGTCTGTTTGTATATCTCGCTCTCTTTGTCTCTTCGTTAAACCTGACAAACATCAGTGAGCAGCTGGACAAGGCTTTGAAATCATGGATTTTACGAATACAAAACAATGCGTTATGCAGCCATCCATGCATGGATGCTGATTGAAAGCAAATGCAAGCATTTTTCAGAAGGTATGGCGCCGAAATGCCACCCTCTCTGGCCCCTTTTTTAAAGAAACGCCGGGCCAGAAGCACTACAATGTTAAGCTTACGCGGTTTTGCCCTTAAGTGGAGGAGGAGTCAAGGAGGGAGAAGCAAGGCGGGGGCTTGTGATTGAGAATTGATTTGAGGGGGGCAGGCATTTGTTTGAGGGGGCATTGCCCCCTCTTGCCCCTGCGTAAAGCCGGCCTTGGGAGGGATTATGATTTAGATTTGCCTCTGAGTTATATTCAGTGTTTAATGTCGGCCCCTCCTACAGACTGGGTTAAGATTTCTTTAATTAATCTATGGGTACCTTTTTTGTTATACAATGCTGTTAATATATTATTGCTTTTCACCTATCAAACCCAACAAACTTCTTTATCTCCACTAAATATGATACAGACATATGCAGCTATATAGTCTATTGATTGTATGTGGATTTTTTCTAACATGGACACGCTTTAACATAATGTACCAAGTAGGATTTGGCCTAATTTCTAAGTTCCCTGTTTTCCGTCCCATATTTTTAGTTGAAGCCCGAGGTATACCTACAGCCTGACAAAGTCTGACTGTAAATTTGCAATTTGCCCAGAGGGATGGGAGATAATGATGAGTGGTCTTTCAATTCTCTTTGCAGTCTCATGAGGCCACAGCAATTTGCACAATGTTTTCTTTTTTGTCAGACCTCTGCAGACATTTAAGTCCATAGACTTCCCAATGATCTCATTCAATGCTGTCGGTGGTGCTAAAATAGTCACACCCATCCACATCCTTCCTGTTTGCTTTTGGACGTAGCGCCTTCGATACTGCTTTCGGGATAGTGCTTCAGACGTAATGAACAAGGGTTTAAGACTGGTTGAGGGTTTTCTGTATTCTGCTTCTGATCTATAGTCTTTTGATTAGCATAGAGACTGATATTCTGTTCTCCTAACATTTACAATTTCTGCAGTTGGAATAGAAATAATTATCAGATACTGCAGTAGTCATATGAAGGTTTTGAGTAGAATTGACAACTTTGATCAACTTTTTGAAAGAACTGTTTTTGAATAAGCACAAAAATGGTTAATGTTGATGGTTATGTTGGTTTTGTCCATTTTTAATCTCTTATTTATTGACTGAATTTCTTTTGTCTGTATGTCTGTCTTATTTTTTGCTGCCTAGAATCCATGTTGACCTGCAGTGTACCTGAAAATACAAGACATCTTACCTATGTCTCTTGGAGTCCCATTGCCAACAGTCTCATCTATTCTTTTTCAAAAAAGATTAAATAGATATCAATCCATACACAGTCAGATATGGACAAGTGAAAAGAGAGTGGCCAACAAGTGCCCTTTGTTATTCCCATTGCTCATTCGTATTTCATGAATGGATATACCAGTTTTCCCGTTTCTAACAATTTCCTTCCAGATGTGTTATTTTGCTATACAACTATGCCTTTAAACATAAGAGCTAAGCCCTCGCACAGCAAGCTGACTGCTGCTGCAAAGAGTGGTGGGCACAATGATGGCAGCACATCTAATTCACGCTTCTCAAGGTCTGCAAAACAGGGAAAAGGCAAACAGGCTGTCAACTCAGGTCCTGGGTCCCGCTCAGGACTCGAGCCTGGCTCTGTGTCAGGGGGTGGACCTCCACCAGCAGCTAAATTGGCCGGGACACAAAATTCAGTTTCAAAGCCAGTTTCAAGAATCAAAGTCAGCGCTTCAACAGCAGACAAAGGCTCAGCTCATGGTTCAGCAACAGCTCCGGGTGGTAAAACACTGTCCATGGAGAACATCCAGTCTTTAAGTGCGGCCTATGCCACTTCTGGAACCATGTATCCCAGTGAGCGGGAGTCTTTGGAACCCTCTGGTGGGTACCCTAAAGGTACCATGACATTAGGCCGGAGTACCCGCCGCTCATCTTACACGAGCCGTACAACAGCTATTGGAAGCACCCCAAACATCACAGCCTCCAGTATGCATCACATGTCCGACTGTTGTGCAGACCAAACTGTACTTTCTACAGGAACCTCCAGTTTGCGACGGCAGTATGGAAGATGCACGCAGACACTGGATTTAGCTGATCGGGGAGAGGTTTCCACCTATGATCTCCAAGCACAGCTGAGGGATCTGCAGAGGGAGAATCAAAGTCTCCGGAGAGAACTGGACGGAGGGAGGGATGGAAAGACAGGCTATGGCACGAATAGTGTTAATTTCTGGAGCCGAGATGGAAAGCGAGACAAGGGCAGTAGGCGTGAAGATGAAGTAAAGATGCCAGCTGTAAAGGAGCAATGCAGGGTGAACCAAGAAGATTTACAGGTGAGAAAGCAGACAGTGCTTTGCCAAAGTATTCTACTTGAACTTTTACACATTTTTTCACATTACAGCCAGAAACTTCAATGTGTTTTATTGGGATTTTCAGAATCAGAATAAGAATCAGCTTTATTGGCAAGTTTGTACATACAAACGGTACACTTTGCTCTTTGGTTTTTGTTTTTGCACTACAGAATATACATATTTACAATGTACAAATATACACATATATAAATGAAAAGGTGCATTTGCAACATCTGTATGCTGTTGTTTTGTACTCTATTAAATGTTCAACAGAGAAACAGCCTGGGGGAAGAAACTGTCTCTGTGGCGGCTGGTTTTAGTGAAAAGTGCTCTGTAGCAGCGGCCTGAAGGTAAAACTCTGAACAGTATATGTGCAGGGTGTCTGGGGTCTGCAGAGATTTTAGCAGCTCTTTTCCTGACCCTAGACCTGTATAAGTCCTGGATGGAGGGAAGGTCAGCCCTGATGATTCTCTCTGCAGTCCTGATTATTTGTTGCAGTCTTGACCTGTCCTGTTTTGTGGATGAACCAAACCACACTGAGATGGATGAACACAGGACAGACTGAATGATGGCAGTGTAGAAGATGACCAGCAGCTCCTGTGAAAAGTTGTACTTCTTGAGTTGCCTCAGGAAGTACAGTCTCTGCTGGGCCTTCTTCTGAACAGTGTCTATGTGTGAAGACCATCTCAGGTCCTCAGAGATGGTGGTTCCTAGGAACCTGAAGTGGTCAACAGCCGACACGGAGTTGTTGAGGATGGTGAGGGGGGTGTATGGGGGTGGTGTTTTCCGAAAGTCCACCACCATCTCCACAGTCTTGAGTGGGTTTAGTTCCAGGCAGTTCTGACTACACCGGTGTATCACCATCCTGGATCAGTCCAATGACAGTGGTGTCGTCTGCAAACTTAAGAAGTTTCATGGCGAGTCCGCTGAGGTGCAGTCATTTGTGTAGAGGGAGATCTATGGCATAGATCAGCAGATAACAGTGCATAATTATGAAGGAAAAAAAAATTAATCTGAGGTGTTGTGTACACATGTTTTTACCCTCCTTTATGCTGTTTACTTATACAATACAATCCAATGCAACTATTTGCCTTAACGAGTCACCTTATATATACAACTCAGAGGTTTGTTAGAAAAGTTTTCGGCAGGGGTAGGTTGCAAAACAATAACCCAAGCTTTGAACATGTCATAGAGCACTGTTCAGTGTCTCATCCAAAACCAAAAATATTATGGATCAGCTACAACCTGCCAAGATATGGCTGTTCACATAACATGACAGACTGGGCAAGGAGACCATTAGACAATAATTAGACAACTTGGCAAGAGGTAACTCTGTAGGAGCTACATAAATCCACAACATATGGAAGAGTGGCAGGAAGAAAGCTTTTGCTGAAGTACATGAATAAGTTGCTCTGATCTGATCAACCAACAGTTGATAGTGGTATCAGCATAATTATGAGGCGATGCTTTCCGTCAAAAGAGAAAGGGAAGACAATCAGAGATGATGGGAAGTTGAATGGAGCTTAATAGAGGGCAGTCTTAAAATATGCAAAAGACTTGAAACTGGGCCAGGTGTTTATGTACCCGCAAGACAGCAACCCTTAACCTGCAGGTAGAGATACAATAGAAGGGAGTGGATCAAAACAGGGATGTTAAAATTGTCCAGAAAAAACTAAAGCTAAATGCTAGAGATGCACCGATTATGCTTTTCCTAGCAAATACTGATTTCCGGTTTATCGTTTAAGTTTAAAGGTTTTCTTTTCATTTTTGTCTGAGACAGTATACATTATAAAAATTGTGGTAGAGGTTGTTTTAAAGATGTAGTAGTCTGGAATCGAACAGTAGAGAAAGTAATTACAACATTATCCCCATTACTAGATCAAAGCATATGCATTTAACCATTATCAGAGTATTTAGTTTAATTAATGAAACAGTGCATAAAGTACATGATGTTGCTTTTATAGACCTCAAAGCAAAAAATAAAAAAAACATCTTACATTTCCCTTCCACTTTACAACTATGCACTTCTTTGTGTTGGTCTGTCCCATAAACCAATAATGAAATTCATGTAACACTGTGATTCCAATGTGACAGAATGTGAAAAGGTTACTTCTGTGAGTTCACTCATTAATCACATTCAGCTGTTTGGTGTTCATCTCTGGAAATCACACCTCTGCCAAAACACCATTTGTTCTGATCTGCAAGGTTACACTGAAAAGCATGAGTGCCGTTCAGATGTAACAATGTTTGTCATCATGCCTCCATGTGTTTCCATGGAAACTTGCTCTAATGGCATCCACTTAAGGTGTTTGTCAAGTTCTCAAAGGGCTCACAGCTTTTGCTGAAGGAACGGTGACCAGTCTGTCCTGTGCAGTCTCTCCCCCGGAGTCTGTCCCACTCATTCTGAGGTGTTAACCATCTGTCTGCCTCACCCACTGCTTGGCCGCTGTGTAGTATCTCTTCTTTGTTTATCCTCCCCCTGCTTTTTTATCTCGTTGTCCTTCTACTTCTCTTTTTATCGGACATTTTCCATCTTTGTGTGTCTGTGTTTGTCTAGAGTTTTTTTTTTTGTCTGCAGGAAAATCCAAATAATGTACTAATACAATTCTGGCATAACAAAGTTGTTTGAGGTTTCACAAAGCACAGAAGCTCGAGCTAGGAGTTTTTTGTTGCTTTCACATCTGCAAAAAAAAAACAAAACATGTTTGCATTCTCCTGTTGTAACCAAGGAGCCTCCTCTGCATTTGTATTTATAACTTTTTCATTTCATTTGGTCATAAGGTGTGAGTGATTGTACGCACACATGCATGACACATGAATTTTGAAGGATTTGAAAAGGAAAGGAGAATTAGTTAGAATCCAGTGCATGCGGCAACCTATTGCTTTCAAATATATTTAAAAGTGCTGATTGACAGTTATGGTGGGTTGACTTGTTCTTTATTCCACCTCTGCATTTTAATTTGATGAACCTGTTCCGGCTCTGCGAACAGATTGAGCCAAAAACATCATTTACGACAAATCTACCTTATATGCTGTCATTTAGTCAATTCTATCTTACAACTGAATCACAGTTATTTGCTTTACATTAATTTATGTATGTCATTCCAAGCAATTAAATGCCTTAAAATCAATTTTAAAAGCAATTGGAAGCATTGTTAAAAGCAACATGTGCTCATTAGAGAATATTTTGCTACCTCTTGCCTTCTGTCTCTGCTACTGTTTGTCCTTTATGTACAACCACCCACAGCTGTTGAGCACCAGTTGTTCACAGTTTTCTTCCCAATATTGATTAGACTACTGATTAAAGAGCAACCATGTCTTTCCCTGGGGCTCAACCAACACTGTACATCAGTGTTTCCACTTCCAAAAACAATGAAAAGGTCACCTTTATCCTCACGCTTACCTCCAGTTCAGTTGATCTTTTTGTTTCTCATTTTTCTTCTCCATTTCTCACCCCCCTCCTTTATGAACTTTTTATCTTTAGGTGAGTCAGATAACTACAGTTTAGCATAAGGAATGTCACCTTTTATCTTTTATCTATGTGTGAATGCATATGTGTACACATAAGCATTTGTGTATCTACATTCTCAGTTATGTTTTTTTTTTTGAGGAGGAGGACTGTCCTCCCACTCTAATTTGATATTCAGTGCGAAATGTTGCATTGATTATCCATAAACTCCCTCGCCTCGCTCTTCTACATCTCCACTCTGTCCTTGGTACTCCCCACCCTCTGGACAGGAGCAGAGAAATCTGAATGTTGGCATGAAAAAAAAGTAAAGGCTTTCCACAAATAATTACTATTATTGACAATATATTAAAGTTGTACTCTAAAAAATACAAAATTGTATGTGGATTACACTAAAAAAACTATTTGGGTTCTACTGATTAACCAAAAAGACTTTTGTTGTCATGCAAAATGTAAATATCAGACGTGTTTGATCATTTACGACATGTCCTCTGGTGTAAAAAAGTATTTGCTCCCTTAAAGATATCCTCCCATTTTTGATATTTTTGCCAAATGTTTCAGATCATCAAACAAAAAGCGGCAATTAAAAATGCCTTTTTTAGATGAGGATTTCATGTATCAAGTGAAAAAAGCTATCCAAACTAGAATGACGTGAAAATGTATTACCCCCTAAACTTAATAACTGGTTGCGCTGCTCCTGGCAGCAACAACGGCCTGCATTGAGTCTTTAATGTCTCTGTGGAGGTATTTTGGCCCACTCTGCTTAGCAGAATTGCTCCAAACGATCATTTTGTTTATATGTTTGAGCCGCTGGTGTGTTTATTGCCCTTATGCATAACCCAAGTGCACTTGAGTTTAAGATCTAAAACTTTCCGGACATTCTCCTTCAGGATTTTCTTTTACAGAGCAGAATTCAGAGTCACCATCAATGATTGCAAACTCTACAGGTCCTGAAGCAGCAAGGCAGCCCAAGACCCCCACACTACAGCCACCATATTTGACTGTAGGTACAAAGCCCCATTTTCATTTAACGTTTTTTTAGCCAGGTAAGACAACTGATAACTAGTTCTCATTCACAACCTGGGAAGAGGACTATATTCTCACATTTAATTTTAATGCGAAATGTAACAGTATGAACACCTTCGAATAACTTCCTCTTGTGTTGTCAGTTCACAGAATATTTTACTAAAAAGCTTGGCGAACAAGAACTGCCTCAAGTGGAGGAGTTCCAGTATCTTGGGGTCTTGTTCATGAGTGAGGGAAGAATGGAGCGGGAGATCTACAGACGGATTGGTGCGGCTGCCACAGTAATGGGGGCACTGTGCCGGTCTGTTGTGGTGAAGAGAGAGCTGAGCCGAAAAGCGAAGCTCTTGATTTACCGGTCGGTCTACGTTCCTACCCTCACCTATGGCCATGAACTTTGGGTCATGACCGAACCAACGAGATCCCGGATACAAGCAGCTGAAATGAGTTTCCTCCGTAGGGTGGCCAGGCACTCCCTTAGAGATAGGGTGAGGAGCTCGGCCATCCGGGAGGGGCTCGGAGTAGAGCCGCTGCTCCTCCACATCGAGAGGAGCCAGTTGAGGTGGCCCGGGCATCTATATTGGATGCCTCCTGGACGCCTTCCTCGGAAAGACGTTTTCATTTTGTTCAGCAGTGATTTTTCATCTTTGGACTCTCCCATTTAGGTCAGAGTCAGTCATTTTTATTGACCTTCAGTGGGGAAATTTGTGCCCAGTCTCTTTCTCTTTGACCTGAACTCTGACCCTAATTGTGGTAGATGAGACTTGTAATGCTTTTAATGTTGTTCTGTGAACTTTGTGATCTCATGGAAGAGGTGTTGATGCAGTCTTGGAGTAATTTGGGCAGGTTGACCATTGACCACTCATGGGAAGGTTTACCACTGTTCCATGTTTTCTCTATTTGTGGATAATGCATCTCACTGTGGTTTGCTGAAGTCCCAACCCCTAGGAATTGACTTTGTAATGCTTTATAGTTAAACAGGTGTCTAGGACATTGTTTCTAATCTGTTCTTGAATTTCTTTAGACTGAGGCATGATGTTTTTCTTCTTGAATTTTTTTTAACTTACTTCATATTATCAAACAGGTTCTATTTAAATTATTTATATGATTCTAATTAGGGGCTCGGTGTGGCTTGTGAGATTGAAACCAAAATGCTGTTATTCACACTTAAATCATGGTTTTAAAACGGGGGGCAACTACTTTTCTTATTACATAAGACTAGGTTGGTTTCGGTAACTTGAAAACTGTATTAACTCAGTTTATCTTTGTTATAATAGTCTGTTTGCTGATCTAAAACATTTGAGCGAGGCAAAAAATAAAAAATAATAAATCTGTAAGGGAGCTAATACTTTTTTTCAGCACATTAAAATCCATCTTTTTTTTTTGGTACATTATTCACATATTTTTTAAAACAGTAGTCAATTTTCTCAGCTGTCACAATTCTAGTAATAACTAGATGATTATTGTTTTGAGCAGCCATTGAGTTAATTCATGCTAAAATGTTTCATACAGTCTAGTTCCATCTGTCATTGTTGGAATATCTTTCCTGAGGCTGTGCAGTCTAAAGTGTAGAGCAAAATACTAGTCCATTTTAAGCATATAAACTGATGTGACAATTGCCAGAGTAGCTTTTGTTTGACTAAAACATGGGCCACACAGTAATGCTGTCCAAATGCTGGTAAATATTCTGATTGACCACTTAAGTTTTGTGCAGTTTAGTCGATACTCAGTTGTTCCAATAATAAATATAATTTCAAATCAGTTTGTCATTGCCTTAATCTATCTTTGTGGAAACATTATTTAACATTCCCAGGTTTTAAATTGTGTTAAAGATTTTGTTACCAAACATGAAAAAACAAAACATTCACCCAAAATTTCAATTATTAAGGTTATAAAGTATTTTTTTAGACAGTACCTTTCAAGATAAAAGTGACAAGGATCTTCGCAGCAAAAAAAACAACCCAAAAAACAAATGACACAAATAGCCTATAAAAAAGTAATAAAAATGCAATCAATAATGGTACAATGCTACCAGGCCATTCTAAAAAAATAAGTAAATGCTTTAGATGCATCTTGAACAAGTCTATTGTGTCCCCTAAGTGTAAAAGCTCTGTTATACCTATGAAAAGGTATAACTTTAGAAATGATATATACTTGTTGTCATAAGCAAGACTGTGCATTGCTTTTGTTTCCTCTAAAAAAGCAGCAGTAGTAGTATGAGCAGAAATCCCCCAAAATGAGAATCAAAGGGCACACAACTGCTACAGACAGCTGCAATACATCTTCGAGGGGTGTTATTTAAACCTGAGTGTGTGGATGACCTTTGATATGTTTCTGGAAACTGGATAATGATAAAACTTTCATTCTCGCCTTTATGTCATTTAGAAATTTGTCATTATTCAATTTGCTGTTTCTAGCCACCAGATGTTCAACCAGACGTGTCCCTTTTTCATGCAGTCTGAATGATCGAAAACTTAAACGTATCACATGAACATCTATTCGATATATTATTGTTGTTCTAAGTGATTTATTATAATCTTACAGAAACATTGTCATTATTCAAAGTAATCTTTAGAGGCATTTACAGTATATGAAATCAGCTATATACATTATAGCAACAATATAGCAACATTGTTGCTTTTGTATCCAAAGCAAAATATTATTGTCAATCAATATTATGTTTTTTATTCATTTAGAATAGAGTAACAACTTTTTAAATATTTAACCCAAGGCACCTTCATGAGTGGATTCCATTTTCTTTTAAATAATACAGATTTTATTATGTAAATTTGGTCACAGAAATAACAAACTGTTTTTTACATGGAGTTCATTCCATTTTAGGGCTGCTTTCATGTTCTGCTTGTGTTTCTAAGAGAAATCCCGCCCCCATGTGGTCTAGTTGTATAACTACCACCTAGCAGACTTGCAAGTACAGAGGACTGAGACTTCATGTATCTGTGTTTGTTTTATCACATTCTGCTACAGCTGGGGGATGTCAGAAGAAACAAGGTCTGTTTTTTTTTATTGCTTTTGTATGTAAACGTTTGTATGTGTTGTACTCAGTTTTGGCATTGTACTTGATTTGTAATACTGAATATAACTACTTTGTGTTTGTAGCAGCTTCCGCTGACAGTTCAGGAGCTACAGGAGGAGCTGAGAGCTCACAGAGAAACAAACAGTCGCCTGCGGCAACAGCGGCCACAGGGCAGCTCCTACCGAGAACACCAAATGGACCAGGAGTTCAGAGGGGGGGTTAGCCCTGGGCACAGTCCCAGACAAAGTCCCATAAACCTGCACAGTCCCGCACCAAAGAACAGCCCCAAAGCGAGCCCGTCTAACACCTACAATCCAAGGCAACAAGAAGCTGATATCATCATTCACAGTCCTGGCTATGGGTGTAACACATTGGCAGCTACACAGACGCTTAGCCCAGCTAGCACTCTTCAGCCTGGGCAGAGGAACAGCCCAAACCAGCACCTCTACAGTCCCAGCCAAGGTCCGGGTGCAGTGCCCAGCTCTAGCCCCCGCCGTCCCTGTAGCCCCTGTCAGGTGCCTGGGTGCGACGGCTTTTCCTCACCTCCTCCTCAGGATCCAACAGAGGAAAACGTCTTCCGACTGCAGTCAGAACATGAGCGTCAAGCCAACGAGCTGTCCCTGCTGAGGAAGACCATGGAAGAGATGGAGTTGAGAATCGACTCCCAGAAGCAGACGCTGGGTGCACGAGACGAGAGTATTCAGAGGCTGCTGGAGATGCTTCAGGGTCAGGGACACTGGGGACGGGGACAGCGGACAGGCATTATTACCATGGCAGCACAGGAGGCTGATGCCCACCAAGAGAACATGCATTTGAGAGAGGTGTGTAAGTCTTCTTCATAGTTTTTCTATGTGAACTCCAATTATTTAACAAAGAAGGGAATGACTGTATTGACTGAAATCTGTATTTCTTTGGAGGGTTTCAGCTTAGTGGTTGTTAAATTGGGTTTTTAGGACAACTGGGAGTGTTTAACTATGAACCCCCCCCCCATATAGTTCTAAGCAAAATGTACAATTACTGTGCTGTGATATACAAGTTTCCCCCTTCATTCTGTTTTTGCTTTGTTGTCACACTTACATGTTTCAGATCAAACAAATATTATCAAATATAAGCAGCAAAAAGAAAAATTGCCGTTTTCAAATGATGATTTCATTTATAAATAAAGAAAAAAATAGTCAAACCAACCTGACACTATAGAAATATCCAATTTTGATTTATTAATTAATATTAGTAATTAAGAATTTCATTGAAGGGAGATTGATGGCAGCAATAACTGCAATGGAACATTTTACTCAGTGTTTTACATCTCTAAAGGAATTTCGGCCTATTCTTTGCAAAGTTGTTTCAATTCGGCCACTTTTAAGCCTTTTTGAACATGGATGTCCTATTTAGGATCAAGCCACAGCATCTCAATTAAAGTCTCTACTTTGACCAGGCCACTCCAAAACCTTCATTTCCTTTCTTGTAGCCATTCAGAAGTGGACTTACTGGTTTGCTTTGTATCATTGTCTTGCTGCATAACCCAAGCGCACATCAACCTAAGGTAACTGATGTTCAGTGATTCTTCTTAAAGATTTAAGAGAGGAATTCATAGTTGTATGATTTATGGCAAGGCATCCAGGTCCGGAGGCAACAAAACAGCCCCAGACATCACACTACCACCACTATGATTAACAGTCTATATGGTGTTCTTTTTTTTTTAAATGTTGCCTTAGTTCACCAAATTTAGCAGTCTACATAATAGTTTACAAGAAGTCTTGGTATCATCATAGTCTTTTTTTGGCAAATATGAGATGGGCCTTTGTGTTCCTTTTGGCCAACAGTGCTATTTGCATTGAACCTTCCTCATGAATGTAATTTTTGCTTGATCTCCTTATTGTTGAATCATAAGCACCAACTTTATCTGAGACCATTCAGGCCTAGAGTGCTTTAGATGGTTTTCTGGTTTCTTTTGTGACCTGGACGGGGCCTTGATTAGCTTTTTTTGGTAGGCCAGCCATTCCTGAGAAGGTTTGCCATCGTTCTATGTTTTCTCCATTTATGGATGATGCCTCTAACTGTGGTCGGCTGGAGTCTCAAAGGCTTAAAATATCTTTGTAACACTTTCCAGGCTGAAATATTGAAATCAATGACTTTGTTTATCATCTGATCTTGAATTTCTTTAGCTCAGGCCATGATGTGTTGCTTTCTTTGGTCTTTACCCCACTTTGTGTTGTCAGGCAGGTTCTATTTAAGTTATTTTTTTAATTGTACAGGTCTGTCAGTTAGTAGGTCTGCCTGGAGAAATTGAACAAAGCTTTAAAAAGAAATTGGTTAATCACAGTGAAACTATGATTTAACCATCCGGATAATTTCTTTTTCACATAGAGGCCAGGTTGGTTTGGATCCCTTTTTTCCTCAATTACGGAAAAACTGCTTACCTGTTTACTATTTACCAAGGGTATATTTGCCTGATATGAATTTATTTTGATGGTCTGAAACATGTAAATGTGACATAAAGCAACAACTGAAGAAATTTGTAAGGGTGCAAGTTGTTTGTCACAGCACTGTCGGCAACCAAACATCTTCTCTTTTCTTATCCCGAAACAGATTATCTTATGAAATGGGTAACATTTTGCATTTTTGTTGTTAATGCACATACAATTTTGTCTATTTGCTTTTTCTACTTATTTTTCAGCATTAACATTTGGCTTTGAGTATTTGTGCTTTTGTGGGCTCCTGTTCTTTTTCTGTGTATTGTGTGGGGTGTTAGAGCTGAAAGCAGCTCAGCAGGTCTTATCAATGGACCAGATTAACATACGGAGAGCTCTTAGCTAGCTGTCAGCCATGCAGTTTTACAATCTTGTGTGTGTGTGCGTGTGTGCGTACAAGAGCATACAAGCATGCACAAGTTGAATATATAGCTGCTGATCATTAGCCAGTTGTAGGGCAGCCAGCTTTGCATTTGGCATCTCACTGCTCATGACATGTGAGGAGCTTGCTGTGCAGTGAAAAGAATGATTACTAAATAAATTGGGATTATGTTGAAGCATATCAAAAATATCCAAATGTTAATCTTTTTCTCTTGATCTGGCATTATCAGCTTCCGTGGTTTCAGGAGGAGTGTTTCTGCACAGGTGTGTCTGTATCATCTGCAGTGAGGGCTTCCAGTAAACTGCTCTGTAGCTCCTCACTCCTGCCTTATCTATTTTTAACTTCTAAATCTTCTTAGCCTTTAATTTCCCTATCTGTGTCTGTGTGTGTGAGCGTGTGTATTCCATGTTTGTGCATGCCTCTGATACAGTTTGTGTCATAATGTTCTCATCTTTCTTTCTCTGAGTATCTATGTCCAGTCAAAATAAAGGCATGTGTGCATTTATGTGTGTGTGTGTGTGTGTGTGTGTGTGTGTGTGTGAGCATGTGTACACATCTGGATCCTTTCAGCTTAGCATTTCACGTGAGACAACACCCTCTAAGGATTGCTGATGGGATATCCACCCATGCCGGGAGTTTGGCCACCAAGGGTTGGTTGGTTCAGGCCACGCTAATGCAGACATTATGTGTGTGTGTGTGTGTGTGTGTGTGTGTGTCTGTTAGTTATGCACGGGACTTAATCATGATTTGTACGTAAGAAGTGAGTACCTGTTCACACACTCTTTTAGCCATGTTATTTTTAGCCATTTGACAGCTTAAGATAGGCTAGGTATGCTACGAAGAAAGAGGGCAGCCATGTCTGAGTGGTCTGTCAGAGGGAGAGAGACACATGTTAGAAAGGTTCTGTTTTTCTAAAGTAGAAAAACAGGCTGTGTTTATCTGAATATTAATGTATGATTAATGAGGCAAAATACTCTGACCTCCCTGATTGAAAAGAGGGGGTGTGTTATTCTTTCAGCTTATTTTTTTTTTAGTTTCCTTCTTGGAAGACAGGGGTGATAGGGTCTCTGTTGGAGCACATATATATTTATCTGTGTGCAATTAAACTATATCTGACACATTGAACTTTAGCATTCAGGAGTGAAAACATTTTGACTCTATAGTTTTCTAAAGTTTGTTTTAAAGATTCCCAGAACTTCTCTGAGAGACTGCCAAGAGGTTTGGCAGTTGGATTCCTTTGAAACTCTTCATGTTGATGTGTCAGTTTGGTTTTTTTGAAGAGTTTCTTTGCAGAATAAGAAGCACCTAATTCCAGGGTAGGCTCTCTCACTTTGTGTGTTACACTTGTCATGTCACGATGAATGCAAGCCAGGGATGGTATTGTGCAACATTTGCCTCTGTTAGAGGGTCACTTCTTTTAGTTTTTTGATTTGCATCAACGGAAATCAGCCCAACTGCTTTTCATTACTGCACTCGTTGCTCACTTTTAAATGACGGTGCTTGTTTAGTTTGAGCAAGGATAATAAATGCCTCGGTTTTCAGTTTGCTGGAAAGTTTGTTGACAGAGTGACTTAATATTTTTCGTTGGTATGAGGATAATCAATCTTAAATCTGGGTGAATATTTTACAGAAGCAGTGCTTCAGATAGAGGATATGTAAAAATGCACGGCCTTTTAATTCTTCTTCGTTGTAGCATTCAGAACTAACATTTCATAGTCAAATGTGAAATCACTTGAAGCAACTGTCTGTGTTGATGTGGTCTGTAGATGTACACTGCCTTTTAAAAGTTTTCACACCTCCTGAAGTTTTTTTTCCAACATACTTTATTGAGATTTGTTGTGACAGATTCCCAATTTGATTTAGGTCTGGACTTTGACTGGACCATTCCAACACATGAATACACTTCGATCTAAACTATTACAGTTTAGCTCCGGCTGGATTTTTAATGTTGTCCTGCTCCTGTTGAGGCTCCACTCTTTTATGGCCTCTGCTTCCAAGATTGCTCCATCCACCTTTAATCAACTCTGATCAGCCTCTCTGTCCCTGCTGAAGATAAGCATCCCCGTGACATGATGCTTCCACCACCATGTTTCACTGTGGGGATGGGTTGTTCAGTGATGTGCCGTGCTGATTTTCACCATCCTTGCACTGAGGCATAAAACTTCATCGTCCCATCTGACCAGAGCACCTTCGTCCACTTGCTTGTTTGTGGTAAACCTATAGAATGTCTTGTGGTTTTCTTTCCACAATTTTTCTTAGAGTGCAGAATAAATGGTTGTCCTATTAACAGATTCGGCCATCTGAACTTTGGATTTCTGCAGCTTACTTCAACTGCTTCTCCAATGATTTATCTTTTTTCCCCAACTGTTAGGTTAAGGAAACAGACATATCTTGGAACGTTTGCAATTGTGCAATTTTTTCCCAATTTTTGGATGATGGATAAAACGGTGCTCCATGAAATGTTTGTTTTTTAAATTGTTTTAAAACCTAACCCTGCTTTATCTCTGACATTTCTGGTCTGTTCTTTTAGCCTTTATAATGCTATTGTTTCACTAATATTGAAGCCTCTGATGCGTTCACAGAACTATTTATCCTGAAATCAAATAACAATCACGTGCACAATTAGCTAAGTAGCTGACTTCTAAAGAAAATTGTTTGCTGGATTTTCTTGAGGGGTGTCAGAGTAAAGAAGGCTGCATACGGATCTGTGTCACACTTTATAGCCTTTTTATTTGAGAAAAAAAAAAAACATGTACAGTTTTCCTTTCACTTCACAGCTATGCACTACTTTGTGTTGGTCTATGTGAAGACATTCCCAGGGTATGAGCACTTTAGCATGGCACTCTTTAAGGTTGTGGAGCCTCCTCTATCATAGCTAATGGACACCTGTCAGAGGATGGTGTAGGAAGTGTTATATTCTCACATGTGTTTCCAAAATAATAACATTAGTGCATGTTGTAAGTCTATTCTCTTTACTCTTTGAATCAATATAGTTGACTAATCAGCATTAAATGAGAACATAAACTGGTGAATTGTTTTGTTTTTAAGTGATTCTTGGCTGTGCCGTCTGCTGTAAACTTTAAATGCCTGCAGTAGTAAAAATGGCCACAAAGTGGTACTGTTCCGTTAGAGATTAGCTGCTATGGTGATTACATGCAATGTGAACCAAAGTTATGCGTGATGGGACACACAAACACACATATGCATGCTGAAAAGCATAAATCTGGGTCTAATTGAATCTCCCCAGCTGCCAGGTCCCTGTAGGCCCAATAATAACAGCAGCACCACTGGTCTTATCCTGCCCAGCCCTGACCTGCTGCCAAAGGCGTACACGCATATACATACACTCTTACTGAGATATTTCTGCTTTGGCATTTATATGTTCTTACATATAGAGATGTTGTCATATGTTCTGTAGGTGCTCTAAATAGAGTTTAGGTCCCTATTTCATGTGAAGACATCTCACTCAGTATGGGATCAGGAAGGTTGAGTATATTGCTCCGCAAGCAAGGACTCCCCTGGCTTCAGAACTCCTGCTTGTTTTGGCAGCTCCCCTCTATCTGCTCTTTCCTTCAAAAAAATTGATGAAACTTCAGAAATTTAGCTTTTTAAACACTTTAGTGCTAACCTGTTGAAACTGGAAGTTCATGTCAGCAAATCCTTATTTTATCTGTCTTTTTCAGGGTCTTTTTTTCGTCTTGCTCACTTTCTCATGCCAACAGTTGCTTCATTTGATTGTCTGCCTTTTAGTGTTCTCTCTCTTTCCTCCCTTCCATGCAGATCTGCCTTTTTGTTTTAATTTGGTTAATTGATGAGAAGCTTGTTCTGGTTGTGACTTTTTGACATTATTGATTGGCCACTTTTAGCCTTGATGATACAGTTTCTCAGAAGTAACTTTAGAGGACTATACTGTAAAATTCCAACAAACAGGCACAGACCTTCACAGTTTAACACCTCTGTCCTTTTTGAAACCCATACACCAAAAATGTGACACACTCTGTTGATCGCCTAGAATGTTTGGCCATAACAGCCTCTAAGTTTCCAGTTGTGTTGACAGCCTGTATGGGCAGAAACTTGCCCCATCAGAAACGGAATTTGAATTGGTCCGACTGAATCTGTATTAGCGTAATTTTAAATTAAATGCATTGTTTTAAAAATAATTTCAGTGAACTGCAACTAAATTTAATGGTTTGAAACTGAATTCATTTGCTTTGAAAATGTATTTTGTTGTATTGAAAATTCAGTTTGACTATAACTTTCAGCTCTATAATTCAGTTTTAGTTTCAAATTTCAGTTTTTTTGCATCACACGTGCAGGTCATTGAGAAAAGCCACAGTAATTAAACAGATTTACTGATTTACATTTCAAATCAGGTTAAACTTCCTTTACGGCATTTTGAGCTGGAGCAGTGCAGCGTACACAAGCTTGGCGGATGTCCATCACCAAGTCAAATGACCATCTATAAGAAGCGTCATGTAAACAAATGATAGTCTAACTGTAACAATTATGCTACGTGTACCTATTAGCTAAACATGCCAGATTAGCATAGTGTGCTGGTCTGCGTTTCCCCTGCCCTTACCTCAGCATAACCTCTGTCGCCTAGCAACTGTGACAGCGTGAAGCACTAAGCTGTGAAGCCGAACAAATAAAGCCTAAAGGTTAATCCTGCTGTCTCCACTGTAATTTTTTTTATCTTTTAATTTTATTCTTGTTCATCATAATAGTTCAAAATCATTTTGTGTTTATAGATACAGGAATATAACACTGAAATACATTCGTAAAAACTACCATTTGTTTAATTCATTTGTAAAACTTTTAACAACTTAAACACTAGCGTACTAACTTTAGGAACAAAGTTTAAATCAAGTTGTTTGTTGAGCTTAATAATAATAGATTAACCAAACATTAACCGTTAGATTGACTGAATTATATCTGTGTTTACCTTTCACCCATCGGGGAAACCCAGCGGGAGTTTGAAAACCTTGTGTCGCATCTTAATTGCCCGGTCAGCTGACAGCTGGCGAGGCGAGCTGGCTGTAAGCATAGCGGGAGCCGACCTGGAACACTTCAAAGCACGATTGCATTTAAACAATGACTTGATAAACCAAACTGATATTTTAGGTTTACACAGATACATTTCCGAAAGGAAGCAAATGAATTCAGTTTCAAACCATGAGGTTCAGTTTCAGTTTAATGAAATTAATTTTCAAAACAATGCATTTAATTTCAAATTACATTAATACAGATTCAGTCTGAGAAATTCAAATTCTGTTTCTGATGGCACATGTTTCTGCCCATAAAACAGCTCAGGAATTTTATGAATTAAACTGTATGTTTTAAAGACATACTTTATTGCTTAGTAATGTATAGAGTAAGGTTTTCTTTTATTCAGTTCAATTCAATTCAAAATACTTTACTAATCCCAAAGGGAAAAATTAAATGTTCATCTACATTTTGCAATAGGACACAGATCCCAAGCAGAGTAGCAGATCTACAACAGAATAGCTAAAAAAGGAATCAAGGTGTTGCCAATGAATGTGTTTATAAAATGATCTGTGAACAAGGATCACATTATTGCTACTGAATAAATACAATGTAGAGTTTGGAATCAGTAAAAAACATTTTTATTTTTCATATAAATTAGTGCATCTTTAGCTTTTAAAGACCTGTTTTTTTTCTTCTTTGACTGTGTTCATTGGGCACTGCCCTACCTGCAGAGCGTGACAGGCAACTGCTATTATTGCTCTGACTGCACAACTTTTTCTGGCTTTAGGAGAATACTTTTCAATGTTGAAATGAGGTTGGTAAGTTTTCTTCCTAATGTTTCTAGATTGTTCTAATTTGTATCTTTATTTAAAAAAATGCTTCATTTTCTTGTAATCTTGTTTTTTTACACAAATTTTGACTCCCTTCATCTGTCAACCAAATCCAGAGAATGTAACTCTGCATGCCCTGGTTTGTGTTTGACATACATATCAACATTGCCTCAAGGCCAGAATTGAACCTTCTTATAGCGTCGTTCGGTCAGTATTGCAGAACCTAATTGTATAGTGTTATATTCTATCCTATTCCTTCCATATGCTCAGTTCTGACAGATGTGGAACAGAGAAGACAGCCTTTGATGACATGCATGATCTAATTTCCTCCTCTGAGAGACACACATTTTCCAAGTACATAAAAAAAGTATTCACAGGCCATGACAGATAGGTAAGATTAATTGTGGCATAGCCATGCTCAGAGTGACACATTGATACACATTTGGTCATTATGAAGTTAGAACTTTTACTGAAATTTGAGTGAGGTAATGTGAATCCCACCCTATGGGAGCCTTACTCTGAGAGAACTCATTTGTCTGAAATAATCAACAAGAATGGATCCTCAACTGTTTTTACATCTCAGCAGCTGCAAAACTGATTGCTCTTATTGTACGTTTGAACACAATATTTATCTCCTCTGGTTGTGCTTTTTCAGTCAAATAATTTGCTGAACTTATTTGTCATTTTTACACATTTGGCCTTTTTTTATTACATTTCTTTCAATGTAGTTTTGCCGAACATGTTTTGGTTCCAGTCCTTGAACTCTTGGCCTTTTAATTACATACAAACCGTTCTTATTAGCTGAGCTACTGGACTAGATACCACAGTAGATAGCTTAGAAACGCCCTGAGAACTTAAAGTGGAACTAAACCCGATGTAAAAGCGTAACCTCATCCCCAGACAAATTTTGAAAAATGCCCCCAAACTGGGCAGTGCCAAGAGACACTGAGGGGCACGGCCAAGTGTGAGGATGAGCGGAGGGGGTTAAGCGAGGGTGTTGTCAGAAGGGTGACAGTGAGCAGAGGAACACTGGTAATTTCACCATGGATCGGTCTTTTGAGGTGGAGGATTTTTCACCCCCCGTGTCACCGGAAGTTAAGGGAGGCTTTGTGGAGCACAGCGGTCCTGTGCCTTATCAGTTTTAGCTGCTGGGTCAAGGCGCTGATGTCATCAGCGATGCCCAAAGCTGGTGCTGACGAGGTAGTAAAGGACAGAATGGGTCCAGTTTCTGAGTGGTAAAGTATTGTTAGCAGCATCATGGCTAACATTGGCTAACATTCAAAGCAGTTAAAAACTTTCAGAATGTTTACATTTACATGTAGACTCATATCATCTCAAGTTAAGCCTATGACCAAAGGTATAAAACACAAAACGCTATTATCAAAGTTTGCAATGCCAACCCTTGACTTGTTACGGGGGCGTGTGTCTGGGTTAGATGGTTTTATACCTGAGCACGGGGCTTTGACGAAGACATGTAATTCAACATAAAGATAGCACCCTGAAGGCCCAATTTTTACAGTTTATCCGCAAAAAAAGGTTGATTTGGGGTTTAGTTCAACTTTAACATCAAAGGTTATGCTGCCCCTTTGCAAAAGTGTGGCTGTTCTGTTTAAAAATTAAAATACAAGCTAAACAACGCTCATTTTGATTTTGTAAAACCAAACTTTTGGACAACAACCAGCATTTGTTTTCTTAGACTGAACAGCTCTAATGTTTGACAGTTTTGATTAAAATGTGTGTCGTTTCCACCCACCAGTACAGTACAAATATGCAAATTTTTCACTTTAAAACCTAACCCTAACCCTTCTTTCAAATTTTAGCTCTCAAACAAACAGAACTACCAGTTTTTTTTTTTTTTTTTTTTTCCACGTAGTGATATTGTTACCACTGTATCCCAACTGAAAGAGTGAAACTCATTCATATTGAACTAAATAGTTGTATTTGTGTTTTGGTTAAGGCTCTCTGGCTTTCTGCATGTTTTACAAACTGTTAAAGGTTTGTTATTCCAAGACTAAGGTTGGAATGGTCTGAAAAACATCAGTAACTACAGGATTTAACTCTCCCACCATGAGCAGAATTCTCGTCTGGCAGACGAACTTTACAGCTTCTACTGCAGGTCTGAAAAGCAGCAGTTCAAACCCTGAATACATTTGACTTTACATACTTTTTAGGAACAGAACTTTGCATATTCTCCTACTACAAAAGCATTCACAAAAATATTATATTTTCCCATTAAGGTGAAGATGAATTGTGGGTTATTGCTGTTGCAGTTTGTGTTAGAGACTCTATGAAACAGAGGAGTAATGGGGCATTTTCGCAGTAACTTTTCATGTGCCAGAACGTGTGTTTTTGTGTGTGCCTGTAGCTTCAATGTGTTCATGGTTTTGTGTAGGCATCGCTGCAGGTCAGAGCTACTGTTAATTATTGATAGAAAAAGCTTAGCGCATGTGCTGGCAGAAAGTGTTGCCTAGCACAAGCCTCAGCATGCCAGAGACATCTGCAAGAGAGACAGTGAAAACAAGTGGGAGAAAAGAAATCGAAGATTCACGTCAAAAAGAATGATCGAAGCAGATTCATCTGTCCTAAACCTGAACATGTTTTCTACTACCTGCTAGCAAACAGAAAAAGAAGAATAGGATACAAACAGGTCAGAAAAAATACTTCAGCCTGTCTTTTAGGTAAAGAAAAAGTCATTTGGAGAGTACATCAGGAACCAGAGTAAAGCTTATAGGAAATATTTTATTGACCTTTTATGGAAGAACAGCGATGGATTCATTCTTTAAGAAAACGCAACCTGAGGAGCAGAAACCAAGGAGCCAGTGAGATTTATCAGTGTATCTTTGCAAGTACCTCTGAAGCTGTGTGTGTTAGAAAAAGCTAAAGATGATGAGCCGCCAGGCTTATTTTTACCGGGTCCCTCCCCCAGAGCTCCATCGGCGTAACCAACTCCAGGCCGATCCGGCTAAGACCAGAACTCTGCAAACTGTCATTGATATGAAGGTAGGACTGAGAAAATCAACAAGCAGACAATATTTTCAATGATTATATTGCATTTTCCGGCTGTGTATTAGTGTAATACCAGTTCTCCTACTCATGTAAATTTATCTTCAAATAAATTCCAGGTCCTTGCGTTGAATTTTGTATATTTGGTAATGAGTAAGGTTCTTTATTTTTTTATGTTGGATGCTCCTTCAGACTGAATAACAGCCGAAAACCTGCATTGACTTCAAATGCTAACACATAACATACATTATACCCTGATTATCAATTGCATGAGTATTATCCCATCGTGCCTTACTATCTCTGTAGCCGTCATGCCCAAAGGCCATTATTGGCCCATGCCAAGTTGAGCACTTATTCAATTTGTTTCAAATGTCACATATGGAAGCTTTCACTCTCAGCCCTTTGAAGCCGTTACTGCTGTGAAAAATGCAGTTGACTCCACATGTGTCTTTGAGTAATCCCCCACACACATATTTAGTGTTCATTCAACAAAACACTTGTTCCAAAAGTGACATTCCTTACCTCAAAGCCACACTATATTTGCGAGACTAACTTCCAACTATGACAG
This sequence comes from Crenichthys baileyi, assembly GCA_036173005.1. Classification (NCBI taxonomy): domain Eukaryota; kingdom Metazoa; phylum Chordata; class Actinopteri; order Cyprinodontiformes; family Goodeidae; genus Crenichthys; species Crenichthys baileyi. Next base: position 242,447 of record JAHHUM010000054.1, on the reverse strand, counting down.
AGGCCAGGACCCAGTGTTTTACACAGATTGAAAATGTAAATTGACTGAAAGTGTGAATTGTCACAATGGGTAGAATAAATAGGCCAGAAGGGTAGATCATAAGGGGACTTTTGGAGCAGAAAAAAAGCAGAATGTCCTAGTAAATGTGTTGTTGCTTTGAAAATGTACCTGCATTTTTTAAGGCGCTACTGGATGAAATTTCATTCCATATCTGACATTTGTGCTAATTGTGGAGCACATCTTTTGTAGTGTTGCCCTACGACGCCTCTCTCAAGATGTGACTAAATTTGTGCTTTCGCCTTATTCTGTGAAGTTGCCAGAACACGCAAATCCTTCTTTTCAGTTTTGATCGCGAGAAGCTTACAACCAATCGGGAGGTATCCTCGTACTAACTGTACTAGCGCTCATGTGTTTATCTTTTAGTTAATTTGAAAGACAACTTTGTTCCTCTATGACGTTTAACCTCTTTCCCTGACACGTATTCCTTCTCAGTTGAAGTGCAGTACACATAAGCTCTAGTGTAACTCCGAATCCTTAATGTGTGACTCCTCGAACTTTAGCTTTTGTACCATTTATGTGCTATCGTTGAGGATCCTCTAAACATCAGCTTATTCTAAAGATAAACATGTGAGACTATGGTAGCTCATTCTGTACATCAAGTAACTTATTTTGTCAAGGAGCGGTGTTTAAGGTGGCTGTGTGCCTAGTTTATTTTTTATCTAAGACTCCGCGATGGACACATCACGCAGACTCTAGGCTATACACGCAATTGCTTAGAACGAGTTCGTGTGGTCCACGTTAGTCCACACAACACGTGTGTCCACGGACAAGTCCCCCTTCACACAGACACAAAAAATTATGTCACAGCATGATGTGTCTCTGCCAGTAGGAGTTGACTATGATTGTAAGAAATGCTCAAACGATGTACAATGTGCTTTGTAGTAGGGCTGATGTCAGAGGATGTAATATTGGTCAAAATGTCAGGCACTGTGCAGTTATAGTCTGTCTATTTATCTCTTTGATTCAAAGGTAACTTGTCAGAGACATTTAAGTTTGCCCGTTAAAACCCAAGGATATCAATAGGACCTTCTAAGGACCTGTACTATGACAGACGTGGCCATCATGGTAGTTAGAAAAAGAATATTTGTGTGTTGAAGCGCCTACAGAAGGTATTGCTAGGAGTTCACAAATAATAATCTCCCAACCTTGTCATAGAATTGCATGACACAGAGACCTGGGGTGCCCACCCATTGTATTGATTACATAAAGTTTTTGAGTCACAACTATGTGAAGTTATCGTGAACTAGAACAGAGAGTGTGAACTTGTGCCAAGTCGTTGACATCTGCTATGATCAGAGATCTGTAAGTTCTTATGGAAGAGGCATAGAACCTTCTGCACTGTTATGTGAGCTCTATGTCTAAACTTTTTGATCATATTTCTATTTGCGAAAACTACACGCATCAACTCTATAAATGATGGCTTGATTCATGCTCAACTGATATGATGAATTTCTTCAAAGGGTTCATGTTTGCAAATGCTGATTATACCCATACTGTCCTTGGTATAAAAGGTGTAGGTGTAACTCATATTGGATAGTTTTACCTTAGGCTGTTCTGTGATCAAGTCTTATGTATCAGCTTTATTCCTATTGTTGTATTAGTAGATTACCAGTTTCTGACTCTTTGCCAAAAAAACATTTGCTGGTGCAGGACACCAAGATCTCTTCCCTGGAGAGAAACATCAGAGACTTAGAGGATGAGGTCCAGATGCTAAAAACCACTGGCCTGTTGCACCCTGATGACAGACAGGATGAACTCAAGCAGGTGGAAGTCTACAAGAGCCACTCTAAATTTATGAAAACTAAGGTAGAAACTCTTTGCATGCCACATTAGCCAGTGTCATGCTGCATGATTTGATTGATGCATGTTCAATCTCCAGTGCATGAGCACACTGTAAGCATGTTCTATATCTCTATTAGATGTTTATTTTAAGCTGCTGTCAAACTTTTTCTTGTCTTGCCACACATTTGACATATTGACAAAACATGTTCTTTGTAGGAATAAATGTGAAGAAATTAAACATTTTGTGAAAGATTATGTTTTGTGATGTATAAGGAGAATGCCCACTCATTGGTCACTTTATTAGGTAGACCTGGCTTACCTTCAGACCTTCAGAAATTTCTCAGTGGTAAATATTTGATTTGGGGTCAGAAGCACTACATAGATATTTGGGTCCATGTTGACAAGCTTAATGCAGCTGCATCATTCATAATGTGATTCTTTTGTTTTACCACATCCAAAAGGTACTCTATTGGAGAGTCCAGTATGAGATGATTTGAGCTTTGTGATTCAATCAAATTCAAATAGACTTTAATAATTCCAAAGGGAAACTAAATGTAAATTATATTCAACAAGTTTGTTTAAAGAATCAGAATGTATTGTTATTGTACATTAAAATTGACTGCAGGATCTTCTGTATTGGTCATGAGACATTGGTTCTATAACTGTCTCATGAAGAGATTACTCAGGGTATTGTGCATTTTCTTGCTGGAAGTAGCTATCAGAAGGTCATTACACTGCTTTCATAAAACAGTGGTCAGTAACAATAATTTGTACCAACTGAGCATTTTTGTCAATGCTTAATTATTACCAAGAGCGCAAAGTGTTCCAAGAAAATATACCCCACCATTATACCACCACCACTTTAAACCACTAATAAAAGGCTTGATGGAGCCATGCGTTGTGTTGTGTATGTTATGTACATCAAATTCTGACCTTACTATGCAGCTAAAATAGAGACTCATCTGATGAGGGAAATTTTTTTTTCCAATCAGGTGCTTTCCAATTTTGATGAGGCTGTGTAAATAGTCTCTTTTTCCTTATCTGCTGTAGCCCATCTTCCTTAAGGTTTAACATGATGTGTGTTCCGAGATGGTATTACACATAGTTATAACGCGTAGTTGTTTTTCTTTCACCTCGAACCAGTCATACCCATTCTCCTGTGACATCTGGCATTAATACGGCCTGCTGCTCACTGGCTATTTTCTCTGTAGTTTAGCAGTTTCTGAAATATTCATACTAGCCGGTCTTGAACTAACAAACATGCCACGTTCAGAGTCAATTAAATCCTCTTTCTTCCCCATTTAATGTTCAGTTTTAATGTGAGCGGGTCGTCATCATTAGCTCTAGATGCCTAAATGTACTGACTTACTGACATGTGACTGACTGATCTGCCATTTGTGTAAACAAGCAATTGAGCAGGTGTACTGAATTAAATGTATTGTGAGGATATGTCACTTATGATGTACCCTGGTTTTGCATAGTCTATGTGAACTGGAAGGAAACGTTTAAAATGTGCATTGTGCGCATTGTATAAGGACAGAGCAGGTTACTTGTGCTGTGAAAACAATGTTTTTTTTTTACAGTCTTTAACTAAACTTAAAGTTTTTGGGTTGCCAAAGTGAGTCAATCTTCATCAGTGCACCTATAGCATCTGGATAATATAGCTTTGTATTAATTATTGAATAACTGTGGCGACACTTGCATAGAACTTAACTCTAATTCTGTAGCAGTGGCAGAAATGTTCAATGGTTATGGCATGTCTGGATTGCGATGCTCATGTTAAGGATTTTGTTGATGTTTCTAAAAAGAATCTGAGCCAGCCTTGCATAGCTGGAGACTGTTAGGTATGCTACATTGTGACAATTTGTGGGGAGTATCAGAGCTCTCCGGTTTGTGATGGTACCTGTGGCAGAAAAAGCACCATCTAAAACATGTTTAAATGGATAAATGTGGCCTCTGGTTTAACATGCTTTCAGTGGTCAATCACACTCCAAAAGTATGTTGTTAAAGCAGTGCATTTAACATATGGTCAGAATCCATGTTTGGAATTAGGTTTCAAGTTTCACAGAGTTTCTGTCCATATGGCTCTGATGGCTATTTATTCTACTTTGATGGCTGAGACCGATGAATCGTGCTACATGTGAAAAGTTTCTGTTGGGTTCATTAATGGTGCACTTTGTATGTGCCCGTTTGTCAATGCCTCGGGGGAAGTTCCAGATGCAATCATAAAGGAGATGTTTTTATGAATGGGGCTCTGACAGATGAATGTGAGCTTACAACGGCAGAGGAACAGAGGAAGGGAGTTCTCTCTTCACCCACGATATGTATCACAGTGATGGCTCTGGCTCGCTTTCACATGTCTCATCTTTCTGCGTACAGTCACACAGAGAATCAGAAAGTCGCCACACATGCAGCCATGCACAGATTCATTCTATATCCTTGAAGTGTTTGAAGTCCTGGTGTTTCAGCTGTGGCGGTGACTGTCACTGAGGTGCAACTGTTGTTAGAGAAACTAGAGAGGGCATCATCCCTGTCCTACCGGGTTTCCTACCTGGACTTTGATCTGATCAAACACTATAAAACTGTTTAGTAACATAGTATGGTAAATTAGTGCTTTAAGAGGTTAAGCTATTCTTGTAGAGCTTTACCCTTTCAAAACAAGACTGTGTCTGTGCACACAATTAGAGCTTTAGCTCAGTGGTTGCTGTCATCTTGTCTCTGTGTTTCTGTAGGAGCAGGCATTGTCAACACCTGTGTCCTCCATCAGACCAGCTCCCACCTTCCTCATGCCCACCCAACTGCCTTGGATCACAGAACAAGAAGTAGTACTCATTTTATAGTCTCTCCACTGTTTTTTATTTTTTTCATTGGCTAATAATGTTTCAAATATCTGGTGCTGTTTTAAGTATAACATTAAGTCTACTGCTCATTCAGTATCTGATTAATTTCTTGCTCCTTATGTTACATCTTTTTCGCCTTGCTGACCCTATTTTGATTCCGCCTTGCAAACATTTCCATGATTTTGCAGTTTTTTCTGCATCTGTTCTACCTTCATGGGCCCTTGGGGATCATTTTGTGACCATAGGATTTTACACATGGTCTAGTTCAGAGTTTCTTTTTTATGTAGTGAACTCTGCTCACTCAATTTGAGAGATCTCTCTTTTGAAACAAAACAAACACCACAGTATGTGCATTTTTGGCACCAATCTTCTGTACATAAGGCTACTTGGCAGAGAAACCTCCCTCTGTTTGTGCATTTGATTTCCTGTGTGATTTTCTGTATGGCTTTTTTAAAACAATCAGCATGCCTCCCTTGATAATTTTCTGCTTTTCGGCTGTTTAGCCTACCATTTCCATACAACTGACCTTGGACCTAGGAGTGAGGATTTATAACAGTACTGGGTGATTTAATGTAGCGGTGTACAGCATTTCCAATTAAGTGCATGACTATAGAAATTAAATATTTAGATTGTAATTAGTGAATAATAAAATGGGCCCAAAAATACATCATAATCATTTGATATTTTTTGGCAAATTAGAAATGGAAAAACAAAAAACAATATTTATATTTTTATTGGATTTGTAATCACACATTTATTGGCACCCCTGGTAAAAATGTGTAAAAAAACCTTGAAATAATTTCATTATTGGTGTTTTACATTCTAACTAAGAACATTTTCGAAAAAAAAATCAAAATTTAAGTTTTATGAGGATCCTTGGAAGAAAAACAGGCCCACAGTATCACAGATGATCCACCATTCTTTTCATGAGGTACTTTTCCACATATTCATTCTTTGTTTTATGCCACTCACACCTGGTGTGTTTGTTGCTGAAAAGATCAATCTTAGTCTAATTTGGCCAAAGTAAACGGCTCCATTTAGAGTTGCAGTAGCATTGTGCATGTCCACATGTTAACCAAAGTTTGTGGTGGTTCTTATATAGACTCCTTGCTACAGTTCTGTAACAGTGAGCTTTGGAAATTTTTACTTACTATTGTCCTAAATGTGTGGTGGTATAATCTTGGGTTCTTTGTCCATCCTTGTTCGTCACAGCTTCAATAAAAAAAAATAAAAAAAAATCTCATAAAGGCTGTAACTGTAGATTTGGGCATGTTTGTGTGAGTAGCTATGTTTTTGTTGCGTTGTATGACCTAGGAAAGTAAACACTCATCCACCTTTTTAATGCTTTTTTCTCTTGTCTTTCCCATATTAGAGAATGGCTTAGAGAGATTGGTAATGTCAAGCATACAAGAAAAAACAAAGACATGGATTACAACTTAGAAATTTCTTGAAACTCTGATTAGCTATAAATAATAATAACAAACAAACAAACAAAAAAACCACCATTTTAATTACACTTAATTTATAGAAATGTTTGGGAATTCCAATAATATTGTACAAACAATTATTTCTTAATGTGGGATATTTTTTCCAATTAAATAATTTTTAAATTGAAGGTTTAAAGTTTCAGCATCTTTACTTTGAGATTATACAACAAACAATTTATTTTCAATACTTGTTTACCGTAGTTGACATAAGTGTGGGGGTACTGTATATCACTTCTAATTTGGTCTATATTACTAACTGTTTTATTTATTTTTTTGAACAATAAAGAAAAGAGATAAAGCATATTGCTTTTCTTAAAATGTTGTGTTTTAATAGAAATATATTTTTTTACACTAGGGAGAAAACTGGAAACAAATGTACATAAGATGTCTTGCAGTTCTAAAATTGATTTTTTTTAAGATGTAATAAATGTATTTGTTTTTGTCTGATTGTCAGATAGAGCAGCTGAAGCAGGAGCTGAACAGGAAGGACTCAGAGATGCAGGCCCTGCAAACCAAACTAGAAACACTGACCAATCAGAACTCAGACTACAAGCAGCACATCGAGGTACTAAAAGAGTCGCTTAGTGCCAAGGAGCAGCGCGCCAACACTCTGCAGACAGAGGTTAGACTGTGCACATTCATAAATGCAAATAGACTGTCAGGTATGTAAATGCTGATGCACAAAGACACCCCAGCTTCCTGTAACACACAAAGATAAAAACACTTCTAGAAAGAAAACGTTTTAATCTCATATTACTAAGATATAAAATCCAGAAGAATTGGAAATCAATTTATTTTCATCTGACAGAAAGAAACTGCACATGTGAACAGTATATGGTCTTTCTAGCTTTTCTTTCATATTCTTCTCTTATGGGCATTGAGGTGGGTGGATAGCTTGTACACGTGGGTGGGTCAGTCAGCAGGCTGAAGAAAGCTGGCAGCTTTTGTGAATGTTAAGGCTAAGGCTATAGCTTTAATGATTTTATCACCGCTGTTGGGTATGAAAAAGGGTTTAAGTGTGGAGTGGTGGACTAGCATACATGTAAGATGTGTGTTGGGTGTGTATGTGTGTATTTGAGCATTTAGCATTTTTTCTCTGTCATTCTCTTGACTTGGAACTGATACTTCAGATCTCAGTGTTTGGCAGTTGAGAGTTTCCTGCTAACTATGTCCACTCATCATTACAGGAAGCAATTTGAGCCAAAATTAGGCTTAATTGTTGATACATGTGCAAAGAATTTCGGCTCTTGCTGTTTGCAGAATACATCATACTTAAAAAAAACCTTTTCAGTGGGTGGTTTTCTGTGTGTCCATGTTTACCAGCACTGAAAGCAGAGCTGCAATTGCAGAAAAATGTTTGTGTCATCATGGCAGAATGAGCTCTGGGGACACCTGCTGTCCTGAGAATTAAAAGCTTTAGAAAGTATTTATTCATCACACACTTAATTTTGGAGTTTTCTTCGGTGAGCAAGAGGGTCTCCTCTTTGCAACTTTGGTTTCAAGAGGGATGGTTCTGACTCTGCTCATTCATCAAATAGCAGTTCAGATTACCTGGCCTTCTTGGAGTCTCTGGATGGTGTCCTAGAACATGTGCCATCTGGGGATTTAGTGGTGCTCCTTGGAGACTTCAGTGACCATGTAGGAAACAAAGACATTACCTGTTGGGGTTTGATTGGGAAGAATGGCCTACATGAGCAGTGTTTTGTTATTGGACTTCTGTGCAAGGCACTAAATGTCTGTAACGAACACCTTGTTCAAGCACAAGCTGGTTTATAAGTGTACGTGATACCAGGCCACTTTGGGCAAGGTCATTGATCGTATAATCAGACCTGTGGCGTTACATCTTTAACAGAGATTGAAAAGAGGGGCAGAGCTGTCAACCTATCACTGGTAGAAAGTTGAATCTGGTGGCAGGGGAAGGCTGCCGGACAGACATGGTAAACCCAAACGGGTGGTGAGGTTGAGCTAGTAACATCTGGTGGAGGAACCTGTCTGAGTGAACTTCAATTTTCTCTCCAGGAGAATTTCTCTCATGTCCCATGTGAGGTTGGGGACATGGAATCTGAATGGAAAATGTTCAGGACCTCCAATGCATATGCAGCTTCTTGGAAATATGGTCTGAAGGTTATAGGTGCCTGTTGCAGTGGCAACCAGAGGACCCGATGGTAGACACCAGTAATGATGGAAGCTGTCATGCAGAAGAAGAAGGTTTTATGGCTTGGTAGTCATTGGGTACTCCTAAAATCGTTGACAGGCTCTGGGTGGCCAGAAGGACGGCAGAAGGACGGCATCTGAAAAGCTCAAATAATACTTCAACTACAACCACAAATCCCTGATGAGTTGAAAAGGAGACGCCGTTGATGCAGAGCAGGAGCAAAGAGAAGAGAGAGAAGGAGGAAGTTCAAACCGTCTCTTCCGTCGATTATGATGTGCAATGTGAGATCGTTGGGAAACAAGTTGGATGAACTCCAAGCCCTACAAAGGACCCTGCCAGAGTACTGGGAATGCAGTATTATGTGTTTTACTGAGACATGGCTGCAGGATCATATCCCTGACTCCAGTGTCTCTCTGCCGGGCTTTTTAACCATACGAGCAGACAGAGATTTAAAGAGGAGCGGCCAATGTAAAGGAGGTGGACTGGCAGTACTTGTGAACAACAGATGGTGTAATCCAGGACATGTTACTGTGAAGTGTCGTCTCTGAAGTCCAGATATTGAACTGTTGGCAGTAAGTTTTCATCCATATTATTTACCCAGAGAGTTCACCCGTGTTATTTTGGCAACAGTATACGTTCCACCTTCCGCTGTTGCCGACACTGCATGTGATGCCATCAGCTCAGTTGTTGCTAAGCTACAGACACAAAACCCCAATGCTTTTGTGGCAATTTCTGGTGATTTTAACCACGCTTCACTCTCTGCTACACGTCCAACGTTTCAACAGTTTGCCAGCTGCTCTACCAGAGAAAACAAAATGTTGGATTTGTTTTATGCAAATGTCAAGGACTCATACATCTCTACAGCAATACCTCCTCTAGGCAAATCAGATCATAATCTTGTTTTTCTCTGCTCGAAATATAAGCCCCTTGTTCAGAGGCAACCTGGAATAAAGAGGACTGTGAGAAAATGGTCACAGGAAGCTGAAAAAGATCTGCAAAGTTGCTTTGAGGCTACAGACTGGGACGCACTGTACCAGCCACATGGAGAGGACATCAATGCCATGACTGAGTGTGTAACCGACTATATAAACGTCTGTGTGGATAACACCATCCCCACCAGAGCTGTGAGATGCTTCCCCAATAACAAACCTTGGATCACCAGTGACCTGAAGGACCTGCTTAACAAGAAAAAAAGGAGAATTCAGAGAGGGAGACAGGGAATTATTGAGGAGTATACAGAAGCAACTTAAAGTCAAGATCTCCCATGAGCAGACTGTACTTCTTGAGGAAGCTTAGGTCCTTTGGTGTTTGCAGCAAGATGCTGCATATCTTCTATAAGTCTGTTTTGGAGAGTGTGATCTCTTCTGCCATCATCTGCTGGGGAAGCAGCATCAGAGCCAGGGACTTAAAAAAGCTCAAAAAGCTGATAAAGAAGGCTGGCTCTGTTCTGGGGACTCCTCTGGAACCTCTGGAGATCATTGTGCAAAGAGGGATTCTTCATAAAATGAAGAACATTATGGAGAACCCTGAGCATCCTCTTCATGAGACTGTTGTACAACAACAGAGTGTCTTCAGTCAGAGGCTTCTTCAGATGTGCTGTAAGACGAAGCGCTACAGGGGATCCTTCCTGCCCACAGCCATCAGCATCTACAACGTCTCTTTGAAGAAACCTTCATAACGAGCTACAACAACATTTAATTTCCCTTTGGGATTAATAAAGTATTTTTGAATTTGAATTGAGCTTCTGTAGTTGCAGAAGCAAAAACTCATGAGAGACATGGGAGGAATTCGGAGTGGCTATGGAATGACACTATCGGATGGGCTAAAGTAAGTTCTGGAAAGGCTCTGGACATTGTTGGGCTGTTGTGGTTGACATTCCTCTTCAATGTTGCATGGAGGACTGGGACAACACTGTTGAAGTGACAGACTGGGTTGGTTGTCCCAGTTTTTAAGAAAGAGGCCTGGAGAGTGTGTTCCAGTTATTGAGGAATCACACTTCTCAGCCTCCCTGGGATAATTTACTCTGTGGTGATGGAGAGGAGGCTGCAACTGGGAGCTGAGGAACAATGTGGCTTTCCTGGCCATGGAATGATTGACCAGATGGGAGTATGCTTCTCCGGTCTACAAGTGTTTTGTGGATCTAGAGAGGGCCTACTACTACTTTGTGGGGGTTTGCTGAGAGAGTATGGGGTATTATGGTGACTTTAAAAGGCTATCAAATCCTTGTATGCCCAAAACAAGAGCTGTGTCCACATTTTTGGCACAAATCGAGCCTGTTCCCAGTGCGATGGACTCAGGGCTGCCATGTTGTCACCGATCATATCCTGTTGATGGACAGGAGCTCAAGGCATAGTTGAGGAGAGGAGGGTGTCTGGTTTGGGAACCTTAGGATCTCAGAACGTCTTTGCATTTCAGAGATGATGTGGTTCTGTTGGCTTTTTCAGACTACGACTCTCAGCGTGCACTGGGAGGTTTGTAGCTGAGTGTGAAGTGGATAGGATGAGAGTAAGCCCCACTGGTTCTCGGCAGAATAAAAGGTGAAACTTTAAATTTATTTTTAGAACAATAAACTAATTTTAGCACAAAATGGTTCTACTTTTGTTTTGCTGGGGTGGGAGTTCCATGCTTCTATGTTGCTCAATCAAGTCTTAATAATTTTTAACAAATTACTGTCGTGAAACAGGTCCCTCCCCCTTGCTTTCTGCTGGTCTAGAGCCTTCCCTCAACAGCGGAGCCTGTCGTGAATACGCATGCTAGTAAGCAGGGCCACGGATGATGGCGGATAAACAACTATGGCACATTCACTGGTAGGAACAAAGCATCAATAATATGCTTGACATTGACAATGGCCTGCCCATACTTTAAGTACCAACTTGGTCCTCAAATCATTAGCACAGCAGCATTAACGCAATCATTAGCTCAGCACCATTAGCACAGCTGCAGCACACCAGCAATCTTGAGCTTGAACGGCGGTAAGGGCTGTGTGGGGGAGGGAATGTGAGCAGCGTGTACTCAGGCGTGATTGACACTGCTAAGACATTCCTCATGGCTCTGATTGGTTGTTTCTGACTGGGAGTGGTGTATTTCTGCAAATGACAGTAGGACCACTGGGAGGAGATGGAGGAGGTTGAATCTTTTTTGATTGTCTGTCTCATATTGTACTGTCAGGATATAGTGACAGTTTTAAGAAATATGTAAAAAATATATTTTTTCAAAAGTTAGGACACCCTGCCTACTAATAATCTATCAAGTTTGCCTACACTTCTCACTTTCATCTGTGTACTGTTTGAGGGGTATCTAGCATGTACAGCCCTCGGCCCAGGACTTTCCATTTTTCAGTTCTCTTTTGGATTTCAGCTTTAAACATGTCCTTGTTCTGTTGTCCAAATATTTCAGTTTTAGAGTTTTAGTTTTAACCTTTTTAAGTGGAAAAACAACAAAAAAAAACAAGATGGCGCCGACGATGGCAGCCTCGGAGCTTTGCTCTCTCCTTGTTTTTGTATTTTGTGTGTTTCTATGTTTTTCGAGCCACAGTACTGTAGTCTCGGGCCACAATTCGGTGGTGTCATTCAGTAGAGAGGAACTTCTCAACATCAGAGAGTCCTCTCTTGGGATTTTTTCACCATCTTTCATCCATCCGAGGTTCACTGAGCTTCTGGCAAGCGGAGCAGCGGCACTCTACGGGATACTGCGCCGGAGGCCTTGGAGGGGAAAGCGAGCTGGCGCCCTGGTAAAGCTCCGCAAAAGAGGACTTCGCACACCACTGCCTTCAATACATCTGGCAAATGTCCGCTCTCTAAGCAACAAGATGGACGAGCTACTTCTTCTCACCGGTAAAAACTCGGACCTCCGTAGATCAGCGGTTCTCTGCTTCACCGAGACATGGCTGAGTGACAACATCCCGGACCGCGCACTGCTGTTGCCGGACTTCCAACTGTTCAGAGCGGATCGCAGCACGGAGCTATCAGGGAAGAAGTGAGGAGGCGGAATCTGCTTTTATGTAAACGAAGCTTGGTGCAGAGACATAAAAGTGCTGGGGAAAACATGTAGTCCGGATCTGGAGTCATTTTCCATAATCTGTAAACCGTTTTACTCACCGAGAGAGTTTTCCTCGTTCATAATAATCGGCTCATATTTTCCTCCGCATGGCTGCACTTCTGCCGCGGAAAAACACCTTGCGGAGCTGATTACAGACGTGGAGAAAAAACACCCTGACTCTTTCATCATAATACTGGGAGATTTTAACAGCGCAGATCTCTCTAATGAGCTCCCCAGACAGCATACAGACAGCATATTAAGTGTCCCACCAGAGACAAAAACACACTGGACCACTGTTACACAGCTTTTAAGGACTCATACCATGCTGTTACCAGGGCTGCTCTGGGACTTTCGGCTCATTGCCTTATCCACCTCATCCAAACTTACAGACAGAAACTAAGAGCTTCCAAACCCACGGTTCACACTGTTAAAAAGTGGATTGAGGAATCGAAGCAGATGCTACAGGCCTGCTTTGAATGCACAGACTGGACTGTAATTGAAACCTCAGCCACTGATTTAAACGAACTAACTGATGTGGTGACATCATACATCAGTTTCTGTGAGAACATGGGTGCAGACCAAGACCTTCTGCACCTTTGGGAACAACAAGCCATGGTTTTACTCCACACCTCAGGAATCTGCGCAAGGGACAAGGAAGAAAGCTCACAGCAGTGGTGATTGGGCGCGGTACAGGCAGGCCAGGAACAGACTTACAAAGGAGATCAAAGCAGCCAAGAGAAGCTACAGTGAGAAGATGAAAAACAGCCTTTCTACTGGTGACACTTCGGCTGTAAGGGACGGGTCTGAGAAAACCTGATTGCCTACAGAAGCCCACCACCCTTCCTGAACAAAGTCCTCGCCTACCTCGGCCAAACCGTCTGAAATGGCTTCTACTGCAGACATGACAAGAAGCCATTACACCTCAAACCAACTCCTCCACATCCCATTCAGGAAAAAGGGTTCCCGACAGTAAAGCAACCAACCCCTACCTTCAGATCCTCTGCCTGCACTAAAGATCTCTGAGGAAGATGTAAATAGCTCTTTCAGCGCATGAAAACAAAGAAAGCTGGAGGATCTGATAACGTCTCCCCATCATGCCTGAAAACCTGTGCACATCAACTCGCTCCAGTCTTCACCCGGATCTTCAACAAGTCACTGGAGAAGTGTGAGGTCCCCTCCTGCTTCAAACGATCCCCATCATCCCAGTGCCCAAGAACCCACCATCCTAGGATTAAATGACTACAGGCCTGTAGCCCTGACGTCTGTGGTCATGAAATCCTTTGAGCGGCTGGTGTTGAAGCACCTGAAAGACATCACAGGCTCTCTACTGGGCCCCTGCAGTTTGCTTACCGAGCAAACAGGTCGGCAGATGATGCTGTTAACTTAGGTCTACACTTCATCCTGCAACACCTCGACCGCCCAGGGACCTACGCCAGGATCCTGTTTGTAGACTTCAGCTCGGCCTTCAACACTATCATACCAGACATCCTCCACCAGAAGCTCACCCAGCTCAACGTCCCAGCCTCCACCTGTCAGTGGATCAACAGCTTCCTGACGGACCGACAGCAGCAGGTGAGACTGGGGAGCATCTTCTCCCGAACCAGATCAATAAGTACTGGTGCCCCCCAGGGGTGTTTTTATCCCCATCCCCCTTCTTTCCCGTACACAAATGACTGCACCTCATTGGACTCGTCCCTGAAACTCCTTAAGTTTGCAGATGACACCACTGTCATTGGATTGATCCAGGACGGTGATGAGTCTGCATACAGACAGGAGGTGGATCGCCTGATACACTGGTGTAGTCAGAACTTGCCTGGAACTAAAACCCACTCAAGACTGTGGAGATGGTAGTGGACTTTCGGAAAACACCACCTCCATAAACCCCCCCCCCCATCCTCAAAAAACCCCGTGTGGGGCTGTGGATCACTTCAGGTTTTTTGGGAAACCACCATCTCTGAGGACCTGAGATGGTTTAAACACATAGACACTGTTTCGAAAAAAGGGCCCCAGCAGAGACTGTACTTCCTGAAGCAACTCAAGAAGTAAAAACCCCCAAAGGAGCTGCTGGTCATCTTTTTACACTGCCATCATTCAGTCTGTCCTGTCTTCATCCACCCAAAGTGGTTTTTTGGTTCATCCACAAAAAAGGACAGGTCCGGGACTGCAACGAATAATCAGGACTGGCAGAGAAAAATCATCAGGGCTGACCTTCCCCCCATCCAGGACTTATACAGGTCAAGGGGTCAGGAAAAGAGCTGCTAAAATCTCTGCAGATCCCACCAACCCTGCACAAAAACTGTTTAGAGTTCTGCCTTCAGGCCGACGCTACAGAGCGCTGTTCACTTAAAAACCAGCCGCCACAGAGACAGTTTTTTCCCCCGGGCTGTTTTTTGGTTGAACATTCAATAGAGTACAAAAAAACAGCAGACAGAGGTTTGAAAAGAAAACCTTTTTATTTATAATTGTGTATTTTGTACATTGAAATTTTGTATTTCTGTAGTGCAAAAAAAAAACCAAAGAGCAAAGTGTACCGGAGTCAATTCCTTGTTTGTATGTACAAACTTGGCAATAAAGCTGATTCTGATTCTGATTCTGATTCTGATTCTGATTCTGAACTTGGGGTGTCCTAATTTAATAATCAAAGGAAATCACCTTTTGTATTACATTTTCAGATAATTTCAGAAAATCTTTTGTTAAGTTTAATGTTTATTTATATTTTTTAAATATTGGAAAATTTATACTAAACTTCCCTTTACCCTAATACAAAATCACAGGCTTCTCAAATTTTTTTTATTTTTACATGTCTGTATCTTTATATGTTATTTACGCAGTAAATATTTATATTGTTTGCAAAATCCCTTTTGAACCTGACCAAGTAGCTTTGGTGCACTTAACAGCAGAGAAGTAAACTTGAATTCAGAAAATGCTAGAGGGCAAAAGCCACAGTTGTCAAGTAATGATGTTTATGGTATAATAAGGTAAACTGTGTTTCATTTGGTGGTTTACCTGGAACTTATCATTAGGAAGCAAGTCTTTTAGAGCCAGCTGTTACCTTAGCTGAACTTTAGTAAACCTTTTGATGCTGATAAAAATAAATTGGCTAAATAATGAGTATTGACTATGTACATTTTTGTGGTTTCATGGCTTGTTTTTGTCAAGGAATCATATTGCTTTGCCTTGCCAGGTTGGATCAACATCGTTGTGATTATAGTTGTATTCTCACTATGTTTTCAATATATTTTCTAATTCGAAAAATGTACTAATTTGATTCAACTTTTTGGGCAAAATATTTAAGGCAAATTCACAAAATCGTCATACTTTACATCAAAATTTAGAGAGCTATTACTGAGTATGAACAATTCAGAGCATCAAGATTTTGTAATGATAATTTATCATTATCATGAAACAAGAACTGGAATATGAATATGTGCTATATGTACTAGCATAATGTTTAATATGCACATGTATTTGTTAAGGGATTGGCCTGAGATTTCATGTTAAATAGAAAGAGCTATAATATTTCAGATTTTAGGTGCATCACTGTGTTCTTTGGCCTTTCTTCTCACTTCTAATCGGCCACTTCTGTGTAATCAGATCCAGATCACAAATACACAAACACACAGCTGTGCACACACAACCCCATAAACACAGAAAAACATATGTTGTCAGGTCTGATTACTCGACTCTCATCTCCGGTCTCGAGTAATTTTTCCTGCTATTGAAGTGGCATTTTTTCCCTCCACTTTGGAATTACTCAGGTTTCCTCAACTAAGTGGGCAAACCGGAGGATGACTGAAGATCTTTAGTGTGCTGTAGTGGACCAGTTGTTGGAATGCATTCCTCTGCTGCCTGTCAGTCATTCAGCAGGAGAGAACAAGCATTCTCACAGGACTCCCCTTCTCATCCTGTCCTTACATCCTGTCATAGTAGTACTGGATCTTTCACTTTCAGACAAACCTTTTCAAACATATTGTACTAGTGCATTAGACATCTCTATAAAAAAGCTTACATTGTTTATTTAACTTACTTTAACCATGACAACTAGTGATTGGTCTGGTATGTTTTAAAGCCAAACTACTTTATATCAGAGACACTGTAAAAGCACTTCCCATCAGGAAGGGACTAAGAGATGGCTGGCGTCAGAACAGAGAAGCCACTGTATGCAAAGGAATGAGAAAATGGAAGCGTATTTATTTGTCAAAGTTAAGGACAGACTATAAATGGGTGTGATTGAACCTGTCTTCAGATAACTGGAAAATGTGGAAAATAATGAGTGTACACTTTTGTGGGAGCTCTGTGGGTCTGCCAGAGTCTGTGGAAACTTAACCCTTTAATACAGTAAGATGTGTGAGTGTGCCTTTCATGCCCTGATCAGGACAATGCAATGCTGTAATGATACTCTACCAGATCGGGTAACCTGTCAGAGACCTTCCTGCATATTTAACAAACCAAGGGAACAAAAGAAAAGCTTAGAGCTACACTGCCAGAAGAGTTTGACCTGGTTTCAGTTTTCAGCTCAAAGATTGTTTTAAATATGATCACACATTTAGATTGGCTAAAAGAGTAATATTGTAAGTTTAATTTACCTGAAGTTAGTTGACTACATGAGACCTTTTTGATGTAACTTTCAATAAAAATATGGTAGAGAAATCTTAGTTGTTGGAACAATTTGGGATTATTCTAAAATGTGATTTATTCTAATACAATTTTGTCTAACCTTGAAACATTTCCCAGGTATCTACGACTTATTTCCATCTTTCCTGCATTGCTCTTTGAAATGCAGCTATTTTATTGTTATTACAATACCTTTGTTGATGCAAGAAATGATATAAAATTTAAAAATCTCAGATGATATAAATTCCTTTTGTAAAACTCATTATTTTTGATTTTCATGTTTACTTTATGAACCCAATGTTTTTGCAAGAGGTCACTCACCGACAAGACTTGAATTTGACTCAAGCATCATCAGAATCTGAGCCAGGGGCATAAATAACCCAGAGAGGAAAAAAATTAGCCTTTGCTAAAAGCACATGTTTAAAGTTCTTCTCATTGAGAGATCTTTTTTGTTTTCAGGTGGTGCTTCCATCATATGACAAGACATTCAGTATCTTATACAAAGTCAGCCATCAGCACTATGGGTGACAATGTCTGCATGATATTCACAGAACACCAACAAAAAGTCAATTTATTTTATACCATCAGATCATAACAAATGTCATCTCAAGGGATTTTATAAAACAAGCAGTTGTAATTTATTACGTTTAACTTTCTTAAATTTTGTATCAGTGGAGCACATGTTTGGTATATATATCTGAATTGCAAGACTTACAAAAATGTTTTGGCATGGACAGAAAATCAGCAATAGCCTGGCTGGAGACCACATTACCTATGCTAAAGTATCAGAAGCATAGAAAGGCAATTCTGTGACATTGTCTTAAAGCCGCATAAAGTATCTTGGTACGGCATAGCAAGTAAAGGCAGATAGTGTGAAGGTGGTCTTAGGTTATAAAACCCCAGCATTGTTTACTCTTTTTCACTGGATAATACCACTCTGACGTACTGTGCGCCAGTCTTCCCATCAGAACCTGGTCTGTTGACTTTTATTGACACACAGTTGATGATACTGTAACTAACTCAATAATACTAGAACTCCCAGGGCTGTCAATTTGATGGTTGTGAAAATTTGACTTGGCATTACTCTGGTTAATTAAAACTGTTATCTTCCTGGCATCCTGACTTTTTCTAACCAGTGTCTTGTGTATTTCTACGTCTCTATTTTTTTTAAATAACATTTTTTTTTTAACTACCAAAGCCGCTATTTTGACGGCCTTATTATTTACAAAGATTTTTTTTGTCCCGCGGCTGAGTATGCTTGCGAGGGTTGCCTAGCAACTGTCACTCTAGAACGCTGTCTGAGAAGGAGATCGCTAGCATCATACAAATGGAATCTAGAAGGAGATTTTCGGCTCAAGCGGGCTCGCTGGAAAAACCTACAACTGTAGGTACTGATAATGGACAAAGAAATAAACAAAAGGTTAGGCCATAGATAGGTATAGAAGCCTTGTAAAACCAATCTATTCTGCGCTTTACAGCGTCTTCATCACATGACGAGTGCACACATGGGAAAGAGGAGGAGATAGGAAAGGACGGCACTGTGTGGACAGTGGTATGGAAGGAAGAAAGAAGAGGGAGGTGTCAGAGCCAGAACGTGTTGACAGAGGCAGAGGGACCCACCACGTACGCAAAGCGCAAAATCCAAGATACCCAGATCGCATTGCTCTGCTTGGTGGGTGCCGAAATGCTGATCCATATTCAGGGCTGCACTGTGGCTGAGGCCCGCAGTTTTAGGAGATGATTCCTCCTGGGACATGAGTGTGGGTGATTGAAAGGCGTCTTTAGCACTAGTTTATGTCCGCAGAGGGAAAGGGGGGCATAACATAGAGCGGTCCAGCTTTTGGTCAGATTAGTAAAGCTTTTTTTTTAATACTATTTATAACTAATAATAAATCATAGTAGGTTTTTAATCAAATACTATTATTATTCCTTGTCAAAACCATAATTTTATAGCGTGCAAGAAAACCTTTAGCATTCTGACCAATGGAATGCAATGACGTCATCACCTCCATCACATTCATTAGTCTTGATTTCAGTTAGTATAAATGTTTATTTCTGGTCTCTAAAAATGTGAGTGTGTATCACAGAAAGGATATTGAGCACTGGTGAGAAGTGATCAGGGCGATTTACATATCCCCATTCTTTTCAGGCAAACAAACTCTCTGACTCATGCCCTTTGCCTTATAACAGCTTGTAGAGTTTTTTCTTTTTTTTTAATGCCTAAAAGTTTGAAAGGTTACAGTTTCATATCTGCCAAAGTGTGACATAATATTGTTTTGAAATGCTGATATTGATATTTCCTCTCAATTTTTCAATGTGAATTTGGGTTTCTTGTGTTCTGTCATTCATCGCTAGCATTTCCTGTGTGTCTGCCAGAAGACCTCTACTGAGTTTTGATTTTGAGGTTGAAATGTAATGACTCGAAAAAGGTATAAATGACTTGAATAACTTGCTTACATTGACCACAGTGACAGTGATGAATAGTGAAAAGAAGAGGAGACTAAAAAAGTTCAAGAGGAAATAATTCATGGATGGATAGAGTGACAAGAGGAAGTGAAAGTGAGATGTTTGAGCTGCTTAATAGTTCGAGGTTTTTGTAGGCTTTTGTCAGTGAATTATGCAATGGTATGATCTACAGTGGTCCCTGCTGGTCTATTATTGTTGATCTCTTCTTGTTCTCTTTGCTGATTGATGGTTCATATTGCTAGTGAGGCAGAAACAAAATGTGGTTTCAACCTGGTTGTGGTACACCGTGGATTGTGTCTCTGGTGTGCTCTTTCATTGTTTCTCCTTGTCTCACTGGTTTTTGCTTCTCTCATCCAGATTGTCTCCTCCATCTGGTTCTCTATCAATGTCGATCATATTTGTTCTTCTCTCCCCATTCCTAACCCACAGCTGTTTATAAGATTAGAATCACAGACAACAATTAAGGCATAGGTGAGAACTTTCCAAAATGAAAATTAACTTGTAGATCGAGGTTGGAAAACTTCTGTTCTTTTTTTAGATTTGGCTGACCACTAATGATAAGTTATACACTGATTCCTGGAGCTCTTCTAATGAGTCCCAAGTGTTGTGGGCCAGTTTTAACATGGCTTCATTCAAACTTGCCAGACCATGGTCACTATTCTCAGGCCCAACAGCATGATATGAGTTCTTGGATTGGTGTGGTTTGGAATTTAGTGTGAATAGCACACCACTGAGCTGAGTAGAATAAACATGGTATGGTCCAAAATAAAGTTCCCTGCATGTTCTTCAGAGGCTATGTGGAAAAGTCATAAAATCAAGTAACCGGGGTCATAATGGAGATGAGATATTTAATGGTTTGTACAGAGAATGAGGTTCAACAAGTATGTGAACACACAGTTGGTAATGTATCAGCCTAGATTAATAAATGTTTTGCTCCCCTGTAATTTCTAAGTTAAAATAAAGTAATTACTCTTGATCCATTAAAAGAATTAAATATTTAAAAACAATCAAAATAAAATAAACAGACTATATATACATATGTGTATGTATATATATATGCATGGTTGTTTGTGTGTTGCCCTGCGATGGACTGGCGACCTGTCCAGGGTGTACCCCGCCTCGCGCCCATAGACTGTAGAGTGATTTAATGATAATTAAACAATAAAACTCAGAGGCAAAACACAAGGAGAGAACACCACACAGAGCACGGGTAGATAAACAGGTGATGTATAAGGTGAAGGGCATGAAGCAGAGAGAATGGACATGAAGCAGTCAACAGAAGATTCCAGGACAACCAAACATGTTATATACTCTGGGAAGAGTGGATAGAAGGCATGGTTTAACAGGTGAGTGCAATCAGGAGTTGAGGAACAGCTAAGACCAATAAAGTGAGAGAGAGCTAAGGGAGAAGAGTCAATGAGCAGGAGCAGACCAAGAGAAACACAGGGAAGACATCTAGCAGAATAATAATACAAAAATGTACATAAGCACTAAAGTAAATCAGGAGGTAAAACAAAAGGATGAACAGAGAGAAACACCTAACAATAATAGATACGGTGAAATGAACTGATACTGTACAACCTAAATGTCAAAAATAACAGAATATGGCAAGACCTGTTAGAACATAACAAAAAAAATGCTGAACAACATGAAGACAAATGAGAATCATAACCTAACACCTCAGGATCGTGACAGCCTTGGAAACCTTGTTAGAGTGCTTAGCTTCACAAACCCTTTGAATTTAATTTTTTAACAAAAACTTTTGTGAACTCTGGCAAAAAACTGAAAATAAGTTATCACGGGCTCTTTCAACTGGGTGATAATCCAAAATATATGGCCAAATGTGTATTTCCGAGTTTTTTATTTTAGTTTTTAAATGTTTTTATAATCTTGCCCAACTGTACCCCTCTGAGCTTCTTAACCCTTTCTTAACCTCTTGGTCCCTCAGGTCGGCCACACAGAAGCTTCTGTAGGTACCAAGGTCTTGGAGGAAGCTCAGAGGGTACAGGGCCTGCTCAGTTGTTGCTCCCTAACCGTAGCATAAACTACCCCTGCACATTAGAGAGGCTTCTTCCCTGACAGCCTTTAAAACCCAGTAAGACCTTATTTGTTTTAATTGTTTTTATTGTGTTGAAGTTTTGTTGGTGTTATCAACTTTATTCCCTGATAATCCAAATACACAGACCAAAGTCTATGGAAAATTTGTGGGATCCCTTAAGAGAAGAAAGCACAGTAGAAGTTGTAGGAGGTTGCACAGAGTATATACAGCAGAGGTATCAACAAAAGCTATTTACCTTTAGATAGCTTAAACCATTATAATATTTAATATTTTTCAGAATTAAACAATTTTATCGTATTGTCTCAATCATATCAAAGTTTTTGTTAATCTAAAATTTTCTGTTGAAATACGCCAAAGTCATGACATATATTTTTCTTAGGCTTTTTACGCATCTTTACAAGGGGTGCTAGTAAATGTATGTCAAAAACAGCTTGCTTGCCAGTGGACATATGTTTCCAACTGTTCTTATTATGACATTCCCAGTTGAACTTGGCTGTAAGATGTTCACACACCAATTAAACTGAGTTCAACCCCCTTTCTGTAGACTGTGTTCATCTTACACACATTGTCCAGAATGATGGATCAGTGTTCATACAAAGGAAGGAGATTCTTTGGAAACATGATCTAGCTACTGACATCTGCCACTGGAAATAGTCTGGAAGTACAATTTAAAAAGAAGAAATTGCTGATGATGATAAACTAGCAACATCTCTTCCTTTACATTTGTGTATGAGCATCTTGTGGGTTGTAATGGTTAGAGGGGTTGAGGCAGCTGTGTGGAGTTAAAGCTAGTGTGAAGGCATTAAAAGTGAGAATTTCAGTATCATTTATTCATCCTCTCATTCAGCAACAAATGACTGACTTTGGAGGAAATCATTCATCTATTCTGTTAGTCAATGATTACATTCTAGTGTTTTTTAATTGCCTCTATGTGTCATTTTTTCCCTTTTTTGTCTCTGGTTACATCTGTGTTTTTCCATTTTCTTTTTGTAGCCTGTGGGCAGACAGCTGCGTTGCTAACGTTTTATCAACAGATGTTGCGGTGTACAAGACGATCATGCCCCTCTCTCCACCCTGCAGCCCCCGCTGTGAGGCAGTTCACATCCGCTTATTACCCTGTGCTGGCCCCTCAGGTGATCTGTCCCTTTATGCAATTCCTGATCAGAGCTGAGACTGTTTCCTTAACCTAACTTTAAGACACCCCTCAAATGACACACAGCCTCAGCCCCAGGACAGGGAATGGCCCTCATTTCCACACACATCCGACCTGATGTTGACTTGCCTGGGTTGTCAGGTGGAGATTAGGAAGAACTTTTTGTTGCATTTGCTTGTTTATTTAGTCAAGGATGTAATCCTTCAGTGATCTGCAGTGTAGATGTTCAAAGTGAGGAAATGTAGTATCAGCACAGGGTCTGAAAAAACTCCTACTTTATCCATAAGATACTGATTGATATACTGAAAAAGTGGATGGGGTTTTGTGGTACTAACTTGGGCTATATATGGGGATATAAACTAGCTAGCTCAGACTGAAGTGTACTTAAAATGTCTTACTATATTTATGCTTTTTTTTCCATGTGTTCTGTAATGACAGATTAGGCCAGGGGTCTGAAACCTGTGGCTCTGGGGCTGAAAGTGGCTCTTTGAACCTTCCACAGGGGCTCTTAATAACTTTGACTAAAAATGATAAACAATAAACTGTTTTCAAATATAGATATAATAACAAATTCAGGTTTTTGCATTTTTTTCATTTTTTTGTTAACAAATTGACTCAATTTCCACAACAAAATGACACTAAAAGTACTGAAAGTTTTCTTGTCACTAGGTTGGAAACTATGGGCTATTTGGTTACAGTATTTTCTACAAACATCAGCATCACCTAGAAGAAAATGTATCCATCCCCTTTTTGCGAGAGTTTTAGGGTTTCCTTGTTTTAGAACCTAAAAATTGAAATAAAATTGTGGTTCTTTAAATATAAGAAATTTACTGGAGCAGATATTTATCAGAAATTCTAAGTTGTCTTTTATCAAAAGGTCATGTATCATTTGCAGCTCTAAACACGTTTTTTTTAGCTGGAGTGACGGCACAAATGGCTGTTTGAAATGTGAAGGTGGCAGACCCCTGGTTTAGGTGAACAGTATGGTGGATCGGGTTTACTTCACTGTGATAGGGCAGATTTACTTTGACTGGTGATGGAATACTTCCCCGATCCAAGTGTGAATACCAAATCTATGCTGATGATATATATTTTTGTGCCACCGCACGGGCACCATCCCCTAAAGTCACCATCAGTGTGTCCACAGATGGGTAAGCCTTTTCTTCAGCTTAATGCAGAAAAAACAGAAGTCACTGTTTTGGCCCCAAAAACTGCAAAGTTAGAGCAGCACATCAATAAACTTAATGAAACTAAAAAATTCAGAGCACATAAGAAGGCTTAGTGCCATTATTGACTCAAACCTATACTTTGACATTGAAGAAAAATTATTTTTTCTAAAGGGCCACATAAGCTCGTGTGACTGTTATCAACCATTTTCTGATTACAATCTTCGCTGATATATATATTCTTCTGGCAACAACAGACATTGCAACTGAACAATTAAATGTAATCCATCATACTGACTACTGAAACTTTATATCTGACTTAACATATAATTATTTTTAACAAAAATAGTTGTCAAAAATGAGCAAGGCCTTGTATTTCACTGTATGCTTATTTGGAGAATTTAAACTCTCAACGTGCCTTGACCTTGCTAATTGTTCAAGTATGGAAGCTTCAGGCACGCATTGACATTATTCCCCCGCCACACAAACAAACACAGTTACACTATAAGCCATGAATTAACACACCAGCATGAGCTGTTCTGTGAAAACAATAAATACTTTAGTCTTCAGGCTGTCAGCTTTTAACAGTGTCTCCCAACATCTACTTTACGTTTCTTTTGATGCATTGGAAAACTACGGATTTTCTGACAATACCTCCCTTATACTCATGTACGTAATGTATATCTGAAGTCAGGTACCTACACACCATCTGTTTTAGGGAGTACAGTGCATATGCTGTATGTATAGGTATCCAATAAGCTGGATAAACCAGTTTTTTAATCACCTTTCACCAGACTCTAATAAGGCAGACATTTACATGAGCAAAACGAGCTGCTGGAAACCATCAGTCCATATTTATTCTCTTTTTTATTCACCATGTAAGAGCGTGCTGGGTTCTCTTTGATGCCTACATTGTACCAGAGAGATATTTGACTGAATGTAGGTGGTAAGTTGGACATTGGTGGTCTTAAATAATAGACATCTTGCAGTGATACAAACCAGACTTTGGTCAAATAATTTTTTTGAAAAACTTGAATTAGGCAAATATTATGCCATAAATTTAGAAGATTAATTTCCCCACACAAAACTTTAAATAAATCATGTCTAATCGGTGACTTTAGTTGTATTTACACAGGCCTGAAGGATGTCACACAGCCAGGAAAGTGAATAGCTCACACTGCTTTGTGCAGAGGCACACAGCAGCTCAAGCAGACCTGGATTTGCACATTGGCTGCATTTCACTAGACCGAGTCTTTGGATTTAGGATATTTTAAAGGGCTTTTTTTTAAGTGATATTCAACCTTTTTCTTTGTTTTGCAACATAAAAGTGATTTTAGCTTTTGGTGAGTAATTGCATTCTATGATGGTTTAAAGACTCAGATTTGGATTTATGAGGGATATTTTTCGATTGGCCAAATACTCTTTTTATGGCTCTGTACTCCAAAGTGGGTGGGTGAGAGTACACATATTACTATGGGACTTTTGGTGCACCCCAAAGGCCTTTGCTGTGGTCTCTCTGGGTCTGCTGTTTAGACTGTGGTATACTCGTATTGTCTCTGTGTTGCTTACTGTGGTCAAGCACCGGCACCTACACCAATACCACTGCAGATTTGCCTGCCAGAAAAACTTTTATGATGAAATGTGAGGCACGGAAAAGGGAGGTGAGGACAAACAGTGAAGCTGTTTCCTTTAAGCCTCTGTTTTGCTTTGCTAACCAGTTTCCAACATCCACATTTGCCTGTCATTGTAAGCATGAGAGGAGGAAGTCTGAGGGAATTAGAGCCTACTTATGCATCAGTGTTCATGCATGTTACATGTCAGATTATAGATACATGTATGCTGAGTATATTGTAGAATGTGTGCATGCATGTGTTAGAATAGTTTGTGTCTGTGCCAATTGAAAAAAAGCCCGCATGTGGCCAAGAATTATTATCTTATCAACCACAGAATCGTGAATGCATATTTGGGTAATTTTTCAAATGATGTGGTGTTGAGTGAGGAGCACTGATGTTTCTGTATGATTTTTTTTTTTGGATGATGGGCTAACAATAGATGTGTGTTTAACTAATTTATTTTTGTTTTCAATTTAATCTCAAATGTTGCTTTTAGAACTAAAGATAATCTTTATTTCCCCCCTGTTTTAACTCAAATACACAAATAAATAAAAAGAGATTACTTTGTATGCATGAAGCTCAATGTAGTCCCTACATCCTTGGTGCTGCAGGTTTGCTTTCTATGCCAAACTATGAAGTATATTAAGAGAAATGTGACCCTTGAAGAACCTCCTTTTGCTACAGTTACAATTCTATGTCTGATGGTTTACTGTATGTCTTCATCAGCTTTGTACATCTAAATGCAGATTTTTTTCTTACTCTGCTTTGCAAAATAACAAATTTTCTTTTTTAAAGAATTTTTTCGGCACCAGAGGCCTTTACTGTTGATAGTAGGCAGACAGGAAGGAGGGGCAAAGAGAGGGAGATACATTTGGCAAAGGTCGCCGGGTCCGGGATTCGAACCCTGGACAGCCGTTTTGAGGACTATAGCCTCTATATGTGGTTGCGTGCTAACCCCTATGCCACCAGCGCCGTCCCCCCTCCAAAATGACAAATTTTCTGTCAGATTGGAACAGCTATCTTTTTGGTATTGACACAGATTCTCAGTTGTATTTAAGACTTTGAATGGTCTATGATAAAACATAAAGGTGATTGAGTATAAACTTTCTTCAACATGTTTGCTTTGTAAGTAAGTAAAATTTATATTTATTGCATCTTCACTGACACGAAAATCACAAAGTGCTTCACAAAGACACAAAACACAGTCTAGTTAAAAGCTTGTATGTATAAAAATGTCTCTAACTGCTTTTTAAAGGAGACAGTCTGTGTCCTCTATGGCTTGAGGCAAACTGAGCTTTTCTGGCTTTATTGTAACAATGGCTTTCTTATTGACTCGTTTACAAATGCCAGATTTGTGTTGTGCACGCCTGTTTTGTTATCAAAATTATCCACCTGAGCTGTGGATCTCTGCAGCCTCGTCAGAGTTATCATATTGGCTCCTTCGGTGCTTATTGCTTTCCTTGCCTGGCCTGCCAGTTTAGGAGGTCGGTCATGTTTTGATAGGTTTGCAGTTGTGCTATATTCTTTCCATTTTTGTATGAAAGACTGAACAGCACTCAGTCAGATGCAAAAAAGCCTGGGATATTGTACTAGGGATATAGAACTTTATCCTGGACCTGCCTGCTGTTTTCCTTGGTCTTCATGATGTTTGTTCACTGATGTTATCTAAGAGACCTCTGAGGCCTTCACAGAATACATCTGTTTACAGGTATTCTGTCTATTTATTTAGGGGTAGAAGGGTATATATGGGCTAAATACAAATATACAACACTTGTCTGATTTGCAGATTATGCAATTATGCACTACTTTGCATATCACATAAAATTCAAATAAAATACATTAAGATTTGTGGTTGTAAGGTAATAAAATGTGGAAAAGGCTCAAGGGGTATAATTACTTTTGCACGACACTGTATGCCATCTGATAAAACAAGTTGGGGTTTACTGTTTAAGATCTTCTCATTGAGTGCTTTAAGTTGGTGAGGGAGCAACATCTCTGTGATGTTGATAACCTCATGCCAGATAACATTTTAAGAAATGCCATAATCTCTTTTCACCTTTTTTCACTCTGCCTGCTTTTACCCTTTCTTTTCATTGGTTCATCTGTGCCTGATTACCTATGTAACTTTCTCTCCTTGTTTCTCATGTAAGCTTTCTGGCAGCTATAAGTGCTTTAAGAGGGTATTAGCACGGCATCTGTGCAACCCCATCACAGCTTAGCAGACTAGTGCAGGTGAGACAGCAGGGATTTCCTGTTCGGCCCCTTTGCTACATTTTTGCTAAATTGCTTCTTGCCAGGTGAAGCTGAAGCATAGGAGGTCTGCCTTTCTTTCTGTCACAGATATTGTGGACGCACACATGCATGTGCATGCACAGCAAGCAGCACGTTGGGATCAACACCCTATAATGTGTACAAGCATAGTGGAAGTACAAAGGATTAGTGATGTGCCCAATGTGTGTGTATGGGTGTGTGTTCAAATGTAATTTGCTGAGAACAGAGGAATCCTCAGTATTAGACTTTGGTTGTCTGCCAGAGAAGCAATATGAGATAAATACTTTAGCATCTTACACCTGGAGCTCTTGGCTGGCTTCTAATGCTATGACATTAGGGGTACCTGCAGTACCCAGGAAAACACAGTGCACTTCAGATTTAAAAAACGTAGATATACACATACAGTATCTGCAGAAAAGAACGAGTTTAACCTAACACCTTCCGCTTCCTGCATTTCAGTAGCTTATACAGCAAGGTGGCTGTAGCTCTACAATCTTCTCTTTTCAACTTAATTGGCCTCTGACTTTTCTCTAGGGTTTAGCACAGACACATTATCATTATTTTACATTTATTTATCAGGTTACTTTATCCAAGGTAGCTAAAAGATTAATAGCAACATTCGGGGTCAAACCCTTGGTAAATGGACAGAATTTATACAGTACTTTTCTTGTCGTACCAATCTCAAAGCAGTTTCCACTACAGCCACATTCACCCAGCAGGACTCACAAACGTGCACAGATTAACATACTGATTTGCCGATTGGTGGGAAACTTGTGGTTTAGTGCCTTGCCCAGGGGCACATCGACATGTGGCAAGAGGAAGCTGGAATCAAACCAATCCAAACCATTTTCAGATTTTAAGACAACTACTCTATCCAACATGTTAACCCTTTCATATCTTTGGAAGGTTCACTATTAAATTAAGGTTATCACCAAACTCTTATTATTTTTCAGTGTAGTTCCCAATATTGACCTAGCAATTCAAACTAAGAGACCATTTATCGTTTTTCAAATAAGAGCATTTTTTGTAGATCAGTTCATTATTAATCTTAAGCGGCTGTCATACCATTTCTGAAAAGCATGTTAGATAGGTTTAAATGTGAGAAAATGGAGCACATTTTGTAGAATGTCAAGTACCTTCATGTTTATAAAGTATGTGTGTCACATATGATGTGACGTTATATTCTATAGTGTTTCTAGTGGGTTAAAGGCTGGAGAATTGACAGTGTTCTACATCAGGACGAAGCACATTACCTCTGCCATGATGTCACCGACTTGCTTTAGTTTTTCCCATTATTACACACTATTACTTTTAATGATAACCTGATCAATTAGGGCTAAAGTTCTCTGTTTTGGGTGTCTTCAAGTGTTACAATAATTATTATCAGAAATAATCACAAAGTAGATCAGGCTGCTGACAGTTGGAGCCACTTCAAGCATTCATCAAGTACAGTGAGTGATCTCATGGTCCCATCTGTATGCACAGATCTTTATCTGTGCACACAGATAAAGAGTTATGCACACAGATAAACATTGTTACAAAGATTTACTTCCAAAAAAATTATTGAGAGCCTGGTCTAGCTGGTGAGCAAATTGCTAAGAGTTTACCTAAGACAGCATATATTTCTACACCATTGAATGCAAGGCACAAGTGCTATAGTGTGAAGACAGAAAAATCCATCTGAGTTTAAACTGTCTCGGTTTTATGTCGTCTTCATTTATGAAAGTGCCTTGTGAAATATTTGAAAGATGTGCCGGAACACTCTATTCTTTAATTCCTTCCTTTCTGCATATTTTCAAGCAATTCTTGTAAAAGTTGTTGTTAATAAACTCTCTTTTACTGTCTCTCTTAAATTCACATTAAAGCACACATGCAAACGTTGAGTTCAAATGAACTTACTCTGTGCAGAGTGACAAAAAGTGCTTGGATTTAAATCAGTTGTTGAAGGAGCAGAATTTCTGCTCATCACGGCCAGCTAAAAATGTCAATGTTCATATGGATCATTTTAGACGGAGCAGCAGAATACTGGTGCCCAACCTAAGTTCTGGATGAAGCTCAGATATCTCTCAGCTCATTGGACACAGTCAATACAGAGGAATTTAAAGTGTGAGGGTAAAGCAAGTGAGCAATGTGATCTATGGCAGCACTGGAACAATCATGCAACACTTTCAATAATAAATGATAGAACCGTCTCCAAGTTCCCCCTTCCTTTACATCTATTTTTACACCATCACTCTGCAGTGCTTTATATTGTGAACATTAAGTCAAAAAACTTTTACTACTTCCAAATGTCAACAAGTAAGTGTGTTGAGAGATGTCACTTCTAGCACTGGCCACTCCACTGTGAAATAAACAGAAAAAATGTTCTAAAAATGTTTTTGTTGTTATTGATTTCATGGTTTTCATTTCGCGTACTGTTTGCTGTCAATCTTCTGATGAGAATTCTTCATCTTTTATTTTCATTGTTTCTTGTCCTGATCAATTATAGGTTGACGCTCTGCGGGTGCGCCTGGACGAGAAGGAACAGATTCTGACTAAGAAAACCAAGCAACTGCAGGACTTAAGTGATGAAAAGAGCACACTGACAGGAGAAATCAGAGACATGAAGGACATGCTGGATGTCAAGGAGAGAAAAGTGAATATCCTACAGAAGAAGGTAAACATTTCAGCCAATTTTAGCATAATGTATTGTTAATTTTCCCATGAATTTTGTATAAAGCATTAGACGTTTTCAACACTTACTTGAGTTGTTTTTTTTATTTGATGTACATAAGAATTGATGGAAATAGATACTGCTAGTTGAGTCTTTTTTCATAACTTAACTGGTGACATATGTGCTGCTGTTTCTGTTTTTGAAATGTAAACATATCCAATTCTGGCTGACAGGAAGGGATAATTATAATGTACAGAGTTGAAAGTAGTATCTTGCTGTTAAATTTTGTTTCTAAAAAGAGAATATGTTATGTTTATTACAAGGGTAAGTCATGTAGAATATACTGTCACCCTCTGGCGCATCCCAGAGTTAAACATCCCTCTAAAGAGGCCAGAACCTTTAGTTGCATCTAGCGATTTCCTGTGAAAAGACATTGTTTTGTCTTTTTCCTATTAAGATTCAAAAAAAAATGTGACGAAAGAAACAGTAAAAATAAATTTGAAGAGTAGCCTTTAAAAAAATATGGAATATAGTAAACACAAACTATTTTAAAATTATTACCATAGAGAAGACACACTTTCAGAAATAGTCTTTTTTTAAAAAAAAAGAAAACAAAAAACCCCCAAAAAGATAATAACGAAACAAAAACTGCAAAAATGTACATATGTGTTTATCTTTTTTGCCTTAAAGCCCTATCTTAAGATCTGGTGAATTGGACATAATTGTATCACTGGAAGACAGAAAAGAAATTATGCATTATTTTGGTTGAAGATGTATATTTGCTAATCCAGTGACAGAAATTAGACTCTTGTTAATCCCCTATAATATAAATGTGTTTTAGCAAAAAAAGTTAGTTCATTTGCTAATCCAGTGACAGAATTTAGACTTAGAAGCCGACTGATCTTGTTAATCCCCTATAATATAAATGTGTTTTAGCAAAAAAGTTAGTTCATTTAGTTATTATCATTAATAAATAATTTGTACTCAAGCACTTGCTCAAAATACTTCCTATACAGTTACTTGCATTATAAAAAGATGGGATTTGTTTGTGTTGCGTTCTGAATCTATACCTAAAGATCTGCTGCGTACAGCCAATGAAGTCCTCGCTGTGTCTCAGGATTCCCTAACATGGGTGCATGGAATATGTTGTAGATGCTACACCAAAAAATGCAAAAATAATTTAGCTGGTCTCAGATATCATTCAAGACCCCCTAACTTTGATTGCACACATGCAAAACACACACACATCCCAAACAGCTCACACACATTCGCACCACACGTCTCTGGGACCTTAATGACTTTTATAAGAGTATTCAGACAGGGCCTGTTGTTACCTGTGGTGTGCATGTTGGCCATACCTCTATAGACCAATGACTCACACATAATGGTCTTCTCTTAACTTCGTTGTTTCCTCTGATGTCCTTAAATTAGGGATTCCGCTCCTCTTCCTCCCTCCCTCTTGCTGAGTTAAATGAAAGCGCTCTCCAAAGGTCATACACAGGATCTGTGTATGTGGGGCTGTTTCTGGTTCAGACGGGATTACTGTGTTTATGCTACACTTGCATTGATTCTGTTCTGTTGTACAAATAAAAGTATTTATAATTCAAATGCGATGAAGTCTCACATAACATAAACTATCCAGACTTCTGTATGCAAGGATACAACTCAAGAAGAAAATAAACTAAATAAAGAAATACAGAAACTAAAGTGGAAGCTTAATATTCAAAGTATTCCCACTGACAAATTAGGGCTGAAAGTTAAAGATGTCTTCAAAAATCAAAGGTAAATGTTCTTAAATTCAGAAATTTCTTCATGACTCAACATTCCTGTCAGAGAATACACAACAGCAAAGTTAATAAAAAAATCATCATACCTGTTTCTAAGTAAAAATATCCTTTGATTTTATGACACACCATATTAAGGCAAAAGTTTTAGTAATAAGCCTGCTCAAAATATATCAAGCTTGGAGTTAGCTAACACATTTCAATGGGCTGCTGATTCCTTATATCTGTTTCTGATGTGGTGATAGATTTCAAGATTAAGATAATGCTTCTGTCTTTAATGCAAACACATCCAATGACCCATCTAGATATGATAATAGAGGTCTGTAAGTGCATAACATGTCTATGTATGTGTTAGTTTAGAGTGTTTTTGTTCTTTTCCTAGTCAAAAGGAATGTGAGTAATAAGTACTAATAGTCTTTTTCAAGTTTAGATTTGCATGAAATAATACATAAAATGGAAAGTGAAAAATCTAAAATAAAAACAAAAATGTCTAAAACAAAAGACATCTGTTTTGTCTCCGGTTTAATTGTACAATAAATCTCAACAGAGATTGTTCCAACTTTTGTGATTTTGTTGTCATTTTTACATGCAAATTAAAAGTCTTGAGTTATTTGGCACCACTTATTTAGTTTTTTGTTACTAGCACATAAGATGCCTTGTAAAAGTATTCATATTCGTTGTCGTCGCCTTCCGCTTTATCCGGGACCGGGTCACGGGGGCAGCAGAATCAGCAGAGACGCCCAGACGTCCCTCTCCCCAGACACCTCCTCCAGCTCCTCCGGGGGGAGCCCAAGGCGTTCTCAGGCCAGCCGAGAGACATAGTCCCTCCAGCATGTCCTGGGCCGTCCCCTGGGCCTCCCTCCCGGTGGGACGTGCCTGGAACACCTCCCGAGGAAGGCGTCCAGGAGGCATCCGTATAGATGCCCGAGCCACCTCAACTGGCTCCTCTCGATGTGGAGGAGCAGCGGCTCTACTCTGAGCCGCTCCCGGATGGCCGAGCTCCTCATCCTTTCTCTAAGGGAGGGCCCGGCCACCCTACGGAGGAAACTCATTTCAGCCGCTTGTATCCGGGATCTCGTTGGTTCGGTCACAACCCACAGTTCATGGCCATAGGTGAGGGTAGGAACGTAGACCGACCGGTAAATCGAGAGCTTCGCTTTTCGGCTCAGCTCTCTCTTCACACAGTGCCCCCATTACTGCGGCAGCTGCACCGATCCGTATGTCGAGCTCCCGCTCCATTCTTCCCTCACTCGTGAACAAGACCCTGAGATACTTGAACTCCTTCACTTGAGGCAGGAACTCCCCTCCAACCTGAAGAGGACAAGCCACCCTTTTCCGGTCGAGAACCATGGCCTCGGACTTGGAGGAGCTGATCTTCATCCCAGCCGCTTCACACTCGGCTGCAAACCGCCCCAGCGCATGACAGAAGAGAAGAGACAAAATCCACTGGTCCCCAAACCAGACCCCCTCCTGCCCTTGGCTGCGCCTAGAAATCCTGTCCATAAAAGTTATGAACAGGACCGGTGACAAAGGGCAGCCCTGCCGGAGTCCAACATGCACCGTGAACAGGTCCGACTTAGTGCCAGCAATGCGGACCAAACTCCTGCTCCGCTACAGAGACTGGATGGCCCCTGGAGCACCCCCCACAGGGCACCATGAGGGACACAGTCGAATGGCTTCTCCAGGTCCACAAAACACATGTGGACCGGTTGGGCAAACTCCCATGAGCCCTCGAGTACCCTGTAGAGGGTATAGAGCTGGTCCAGTGTTCCACGGCCGGGACGGAAACCACAGTGCTAGTCCTGAAGCAGAGGTTCAACTATCGGCTGGACTCTCCTCTCCAATACCCTGGCGTAAGCCTTACCAGGGAGGCTGAGGAGTGTGTTGGGACCACAGCTATGGATTTATGGATTTCAACATTACAACATTACAAACTCTTCTGGAACTTTCAAAATAAATTGCTTTAACCCACTTCCGGCACAGCCAGGAAACGGGGTAACTGCGGACTTCCTGTGAAGCCACTGTCCAAATAAAAGCACCGCTCTTGCTACATCCTGTCTCTTCCACACTGGTGATCATTGGGATAGGGGAGGCACAGTGCGCTAATGTCTCTTTGCTGGCAAAAAGACATAAACTCTTCAACTGGATCCGAGAGTGTCATACGATCATCGGTCATATGCACTAAGATAAGTACAAATTAATCACTGTCTGTGTATCCGGTAGATTCATTCATGAACGGGAATAAGGTACAAGCCTGGCTTGACTTTCTCTCTGAGGCCTGCAGAAACAAACTGTGTTCCCGATCGGAAGGAGGAACGCATCACCATGGTTACGGTAACGTGCAGTTGGTTGACGGACAGACCGACCCGTCTTTCATCCACAGCTACGGAGGTTAGCTGGAAGCTAACCCTTTGTTCACGGAGCTTTCTTCAAACGTCGTCGTCGCCCGGACAACTCCTCCTCAACACAATTCAAATGAGGTTAGGGTTTGGGCAGAGTAATAGAGAAGGATTTAGATTGAAATCATCTAAACTTTTTTCATTTTATGAAGTTTAGTTTTGTTAGGCAAGAAACTAACCTACATAGCTGTGGATGAAGGACGGCTTGCTCTGTCCGCCAACCAGTTGCACAGTTACTGTAACCACGGTGATGCGGCCCCCGTTGTCCTCCTTTCAGACCTGGAAACTGCTTTACTCGGCGTCGTAGAGACAACGTCTCCGCTGGGAAACTCTCTGGGAACAAAGTTTCTGCAGACCTCAGAGAGAAAATCAGGCAACGCTTGTACCTTAATTATTCCCGTTCTTGAATGAATACCGGATACACATACAGCAATTCATTCGTACTTAACTTTGTGCATATCATCGCGTTATCTTATGACACCCTTGTATCCAGTTTGAAGAGTTTATGTCTGTTTGCCTGCAAAGAGACATTAGCGCGCTGTGTCCCTCCTGTCCCGGTCGTCGCCAGCGTGGAAGAGACAGGATGTTGCAAGAGTGGTGCTTTTATTTGGACAGTGACGTCACAAGAAGTCCGCAGTTAATGCAATTTATTTTGAAAGTTCCAGAAAAGTCTGTACTGGCCTTTCATGTTGTAACCATGGCTGTGGTCCCAACAACACCCTCCGGTGACCCTTCTTATGAAGGGGGACCACCACCCCAGTCTGCCAGCCCAGAGACACTGTCCCTGACCGCCACGCAATGTTGAAGAGGCATGTCAACCATGACAGCCCTACAACGTCCAGAGACTTGAGGTACTCAGGGCGGATCTCATCCATCCGCCGAAGCCCTGCCACCGCAGAGCTTTTTAACCACCTCGGTGACTTCAGCCTGGGTGATGAAAGAGTCTTACCCCAAATCCCCAGCCTCTGTTTCCACCAGGGAATGCGTGATGGCAGGATTGAGGAGATCCTCGAAGAACTCCTTCCACCGCCCGATAATGTCCCCAGTCGGGGTCAGCAGCCTCCCACCCCCACTGTAAACAGTGTTGGTGAAGCACTGCTTCCCCCTACTGAGGCGCCAGACGGTTTGCCAGAATCGCTTCAAGGCCAACCGGTAGTCCTTCTCCATGGCCTCACCGAACTCCTTCCTGGCCCGAGTTTTTGCCTCTGCCACAGCCGGGCCATGGCACGCTTGGCCTCACGGTCCTCGTCAGCCGCCTCAGGAGTCCCACAAGCCAACCACAGCGGATAGGACTCCTTCTTCAGCTTGAGAGCGTCCCTTACTGCCGGTGTCCACCACCGGGTTTGACGAGTGCCGTGGGCAACAGGCACCGCAGACCCTACAGCCGTAGCTACGGGCAGCAGCATCAACAATAGATGTGGAGAACATGGTCCACTCGGACTCTATGTCTCCAACATCCCCCGGAATCTGGGGGATGTCGGACTCTATGTCTCCAACATCCCCCGGAATCTGGTCAAAGGTCTCCCAGAGGTGGGAGTTGAATACATCCCTTGCAGAGGGCTCTGCGAGACGTTCCCAGCAGACCCTCACTATGCGCTTGGGCCTGCCAAGTCTTTCCAGCTTATTCCTCTTCCAGCGGATCCAACTCACCACCAGGTGGTGATCAGTGGACAGCTCAGCCCCTCGCTTCACCCGAGTGTCCAAAACAAAGTCGATCATCGACCTCCTGCCTAGGGTGTCCTGGTGCCAAGTGCACTGATGGAAAACCTTATGCTTGAACATGGTGTTCATTATGGACAATTCTTGACTAGCACATAAGTCCAGTAACAAAACACCACTCGGATTCAGATCGGGGAGCCCATTCCTCCCGATCACACCTCTCCAGGTGTCACAGTAGTTTCCCACGTGGGCGTTGAAGTCCCCCAACAGAATAATGGAGTCCCCGGGTGGGGCACTATCCAGCACCCCCGACAGGGACGGCAAGAAGGTCGGGTACTCCGCACTACCGCCCAGCCCGTAGGCCAAAACGACAGTCAGAGACCTATCTCCGACCCGAAGGCGCAGGGATGCGACCCTTTCATCCACTGGGGTAAACCCCAACACGAGAGGGCTGAGCTGGGGGGCAACAAGCAAACCCACCCCAGCCTGCCACCTCTTCCCGTGGGCCAATCCAGAGTAGAAGAGTCCAGCCTCTCTCGAGGAGATGGGTTCCTGAGCCCACGTTGTGCGTGGAGGTGAGCCTGACTATTTCTAGTCGATATCTCTTGACCTTCCGCACAAGCTCAGCCTCCTTCCTGATTGGTAATTGGCAGCTCCATAGTCAGAAACGTGGCACTAGAGGCACCAGCAACAATAGCCAAATGCCTGCCAGGGCCAGAACGGGCGACATCAAATCCTACCTGGCTAAGGATAAGCGTAAATACAATACGATTGTTATTCACGCTGGCGGTAATGACACCCGGTTACGTCAATCGGAGGTCACCAAAGTTAGTGTTGCTTCGGTGTGCAAGTTTGCCAAAATAATGTCGGACTCCATAATTTTCTCTGGTCCCCTGCCCGATCTGACCAATGACGACATGTTTAGCCGCATGCTGTCATTCAACTGCTGGCTGTCTAGGTGGTGTCCAGAAAACGATGTGGGCTACATTGATAATTGGCAAACATTTTGGGGAAAACCTGGTCTGATCCGGAGAGATGGCATCCATCCCACTTTGGATGGAGCAGCTCTTCTCTTCTCTTCTCTTCTCTTCTCTTCTCTTCTCTTCTCTTCTCTTCTCTTCTCTTCTCTTCTCTTCTCTTCTCTTCTCTTCTCTTCTCTTCTCTTCTCTTCTCTTCTCTTCTCTTCTCTTCAGCTTCAGCTTCAGCTCTTCAAGTTCTCCAAAACTCTGACAAACCATGGTTCAGACCAGGAAGCACGGTCGTAGTTTAACACTCCTCTCTGCAGCTTCTGTACTGCTACCCACCCATTACCCTATTAAGACAGTCTCTCGCCCACGGCCAAAATTGAATAGATTAAAAAATAATCTAAAACGAGGAAATCAGGAAAATCTAATAAAAATAAACACAACTCAGACTAAAAAGAAAATTAAAACAATTAAATGTGGCTTACTGAACATAAGATCTCTCTCTTCAAAGACTTTGCTAGATAGTGACCTGATTTGTGACAATCAGATTGATTTATTTTGCCTCACAAAAACCTGGCTGCAGCAAGAGGATTGTGTTACAATAAATGAGTCATCTCCTACTAATTATTAAAATTTTCACATTCCTCGAAATACTGGGCGAGAAGGAGAAGTAGCAACCATCTTTCAGTCCGATTTATTGACTAGTCCCAGACCAATCAATAGCTACAACTCTTTTGAATATCTAATCCTTAGTTTTCCTCATCCAAATTGCAAAGCACTAAAACCACTTCTGTTTGTTGTTTTGTACCGTCCACCAGGCCCTTACTCTCAATTTTTAGATCAGTTTTCAGACCTTTTATCTGATTTAGTGTTAAATACAGATAAAGTTATTATAGTGGGGGATTTTAACATTCATGTTGACACTGAAAGTGATAGCTTAAATATAGCCTTTAATGGTATCTTAGACTCAATTGGCTTTACTCAAAACATTAACAAACCTACCCACCTTTGTCTTCATTATATGGACCTTGTGCTGACATGTGGCATTGAGTGTAAAGACATAACAATATTTTCTCATTTTCTCATTGACCATTTTTTAATAACCTTTGAGTTTAATTTAACCGAGTACTCCCCACCTGAAAGAAAATTTTATTATAGTAGATCATTATCAGACAATGATGTAACAACCTTTAAAGAATCTGTCCCACTTTTGATTTCCTCATTATCTGAGAAAAACATAGTGGGGGGCAATCATTTTGTTTCTTCCCCTTCACAAATTGATTCTTTTGTTCATAGTGTCACTTCATCTTTGTGTGGTGCATTAGACAATGCACCCCCCTTGAAAAAGAAGGTAATTATTCATAGGAGGCTGGCTCCCTGGTTAAATTCAGAGCTGCGTACTTTAAAGCACAATGTTAGAAAATTGGAGAGAAAATGGCGCTCTACACACCTAGAGGATTCCTACTTAATGTGGAAAAATAGCCTACTGTTGTATAAAAAGACACTTCGCCAAGCCAGAACAGCTTATTTCTCATCATTAATAGAAGAGAACAAGAATAATCCTAGGTTTCACTTTAGTACAGTTGCTAAACTTACACAGAGTCATAGTTCTGTTGAGCCATACATTCCCTTAGCTCTCAGCAGTCATGACTTTATGTGATTCTTCTTAAATAAAATTGATTCTATTAAAAATAAAATCTTTGACATACTCCCGAAGATGATTACTTCATCCTCAGCAAGTGAGACAACATTGGAAGTAACTGTAGAACCTGATCTGTGTTTGGACTGCTTTGATCCTGTGGATCTTCCTGAGTTATCAGAAATATTAGCTTCATCTAAACCTTCAACTTGTATGTTAGACCCAATCCCAACCAGATTATTTAAGGAAGTGTTCCCTCTGATTATCAGACCCATTTTAGATATGATTAATCTATCCTTAGTAAATGGATATGTAACACAAGCTTTTAAGGTAGCTGTAATTAAGCCTTTGCTTAAGAAACCTTCGCTTGATCGAGATGACTTAATAAATTATAGACCTATATCCAATCTTCTGTTCTTATCTAAAATTCTTGAGAAAATAGTTGCTAATCAAATGTGTGAGCATTTACACAGCAATGACCTGTTCGAGGAGTTTCAGTCAGGCGTCAGAGCTCATCATAGCACTGAAACAGCGCTGCTGAAAGTCACTAATGATTTTCTTATGGCCTCAGATAATGGACTTGTGTCTGTTCTTGTCCTGTTAGATCTCAGCGCTGCATTTGATACAGTCGATCACAATATTCTCTTAGAAAGGCTGTAATATGCTGTAGGGATCAAGGGTACAGCGCTAGGCTGGTTTAAATCCTATTTGTATGAGATTCCAGTTTGTTCATGTAAATGATAAATCATCTTTAAACTCCAGGGTTAATTGTGGAGTACCACAGGATTCAGTACTTGGGCCAATTCTCTTTACTATATACGGTATATGCTTCCAATAGGTAAAATTATCAGACAGCATAGAATAAATTTTCACTGTTATGCTGATGATGCTCAACGTTACTTATCTATGAATCCTGAAGAGCCCAACCAGTTAGATAGACTACAAGCATGTCTTGAAGACATAAAAACTTGGATAACTTGTAATTTCCTGCTTCTAAATTCAGACAAGACAGAAGTTGGGGTCTTTGGACCAGAGTCTTTAAAAAAGAAACTGCTTAGTCGATCACTTAACCTGGATGGTATTAAATTGACCTCCGATAATAAAGTAAAAAACCTTGGTGTTATTTTTGACCGGGACTTGTCATTTAAATCCCATATTAAACAGCTTTCTAGGATTTCCTTCTTTCATCTCCGGAACATTGCCAAAATTAGAAATATCCTATCCAGGAGTGACGCTGAAAAACTAGTCCATGCATTTGTTACTTCAAGGCTGGACTATTGTAATTCTTTACTCTCAGGATGTCCACAAAATGCAGTTAAAAGCCTTCAGCTGATCCAAAATGCTGCAGCAAGAGTTCTGATGAAAATTAAAAAGAGAGATCATATTTCTCCTATTTTAGCTTCCCTTCATTGGCTCCCTGTTAATTCCAGAATAGAATTTAAAATTCTCCTCCTCACACATCAGAGATCTGATTGTTCCATATGTTCCTAACAGAGCACTTTGTTCTCAGACTGCAGGTTTACTGGTGGTTCCTAGAGTCTCTAGAAGTAGAATGGGAGGCAGATCCTTTAGTTATCAGGCTCCTCTCCTGTGGAACCAGCTCCCAGTTCTAGTCCGTGAGGCAGACACCCTGTCTACTTTTAAGGCTAGGCTTAAAACTTTCCTTTTTGAAAGAGCTTATAGTTAGAGTGGCTATCCTGAGGTTATCCTGAGCTATCTCTGTAATTATGCTGCTATAGGTTTAGGCTGCTGGAGGACATAATGACCACTTTCACCCTCTTCGCTACATTCTCACACTACTCTCCAATTTTGCATTATTTACTGTTATTTCGGCTTTTGACTTTCTTCTCTCTCTTTTCTCTTCCTAGAAGCTACACCTGGCCTGACTCTGTGTCTACCTGCGACACCTTTCTGGAGAGGGGAATCGTCTGAGCTTCTGCTGGCAACAACTTAATGCTCACCCTCTACCGATGCTCCACATGGCCCTGTCTTTTAATGTTTAACCCTTTCTCTCTCCTAGACATGGCGATTGACTGAGGTTTTACTGTAACTAATTATATGTACTCTCTTTCAGACTCTAACCTTGAAAACTGGCTCAGAGTTTATCTGTTCTTTCTTTCTAGGTGAAACGACTGAAGGAGCTACATCCATTAACATTTACTTTTTCTTCCCATAGAAAGTACTCATGGATCAGTGCTTCTTTGTTCTCTGTATGTCGCTGCTCTGTTCTCTCAAACCCCCAGTCAGTCGTGGCAGATGGCTGCTCACACTGAGCCTGGTTCTGCTGGAGGTTTCTTCCTGTTAAAAGGGAGTTTTTCCTCTCCACTGTCGCTACATGCATGCTCAGTATGAGGGATGGCTGCAAAGTCAACGCCAGTGACTGTCCACTGTCTCTACATGCTCATCCAGGAGGAGTGAATGCTGCAAGTCACTGACTCGCTGCAATCTGCTGGGTTTCCTTAGACATTTCCTTAGACTTTTTATCCAATTTGAATAAATAACTGAATCTGACTGCACTGTTCAATGGTTAGGACTAATTGGAATGTATATACCTGACTTTTGTGAAGTGCCTTGAGACAACATGTGTTGTGAATTGGCGCTATATGAATAAAACTGAATTGAATTGAATTGAATTCCCCCCCCAGTGAGATGACATTCCAAGTCCCTAGAACCAGCCTAAGCATCCGGGGATCGGGCCTCCGAGGTCTCCACCTTCGTCCGCCGCCCAATCCTCTTTGCACTGGTCCCTCACGGTTCCCCCTGCAGGTGGTAGGGTAGGGGGTAGGGTCTCCCATATTCAAGATTTCACATTTTGTTACATTACAACAACACGCTTCACTGTAATTTATTGGATTAATATGATAGATCAACACAATCTTTTAGAAAAGAAAGTAGCACATATTTCTAAATTGGACAAAACACAATTAAACTGACAGGCTGGAATGGGCAGGCAAACAGTAGGATCCAGTGGCGAGCAATGAAAACCAGGGAATTTAAAAAACTTGGAAGGGTGGAAAAATGACCAATGAACTAGAAGAGATAATCAGATGAAATGTTGAGCAGCTGGTGGCAGGGAGAATGCAGAACAACTGAAGGAGGGAGGCTAATGGACACAGATGAGCAGGAACACAGAAACACTGGAAGTAATCTAACAGAACTCTTAACTGTACAAGATTACAAGAAAAAAGTAAACAATGGGATTAACTATAACAATAGAAACTAAAATTGGCTATACTACACCTTGCAGAAAACAAATCCAGATTTTTGGGCTGATAAGACAGATAAACATAAAAATATAAGCACAATGTTGTCCAGGCATGGGCGGTGTAACACTGCAGACTGTGTTTAAACTGTTGTAAGTATCCTTCATTAGTTAACTATGCTTTGTTTTAGGAGAATATGAGGAATATGTCTTCTCTTTCCAGATGTTATTTGGACAGTCTGCACCGTTTATTGCATCATTTCATGATGTCAATGCTGTAGCTTGAGACACAGGTTGATCCTAATAGAAAGTGGCTCAATATGAGTGAAAACAATAAAGAAATTGCCTTAATATTACTGGAAAAAATTTTGTGAGCACACTGGTCTTATGTATCACAACACAGGACAGCGAAGGCTCTGTTTAAGCCCTTGGTCAATGAGACCATGTCCAATGCATAATGATGCATTTATTTGTTTATTTTTTCCACTTACGTTTCTTTTTCCCCCTCTCTTTGGCTATGGGGGTAGGGTTGTGGGAGGTACACATGCACAGCCAGTTGTGGTATGGTTTTGGCATACATGTGTTATTCATGTTCAAACATTGTGGTCATCTCAATCCATATTCATGCTTTTAAAACGGCTTTCTGTATTCATGGAAGTATAGTATCCCCACTATCATGCTCCCACCCATAGCAGACTCAGACAGAAAGATTTGATTGCGTCTGCTTTGGCTGCATGCTTGAGTGTTTATGTGTCCATATGGAAGGAACCCCTGTCCACACTGGGCTCTCCCATTTATTATGTGTGGTGAGTATCCTCTGGCCTTTAAGCCTCTTAGGGAACCACCCTCTGTTTTGGTGCTGCCACTGCAAGAGTCTTTCAGCACTAACAATTGCCTGCTGTTTTTGCTGGCTCTTGACTAGTTTCATCAAACTTTGGCTGTCAAGAAAAGTTCATGTCTAAAATAACGTTTGTTGTCATTTTAGCGATATTTGAAGCTTACTGCTTTGCTGTGTCTGTTGTTTCCATAGACAGAAGGAACAATGAAGATGAAGTCGGATGAAGTCTTTCAGCAAATCCTTGATAGGATGCTGAAGGCACTCATCCTTGAAGTGTGGGAAATAGGAATCTCCCCAGTGATGTGGGAACATTTCCATGAAAAACAAAATTTAACCAGGCACTTCGAAGATTTTCTGATGCTGGGGAAAGGTGTAATGAATTGTATGGGTTGATGCACCCAACAATTGAACCAGAACTTATCCTCTTTCAGCATAGGCATACTTAAGGTTGGACTACAAAATTGCAGCGAGAAATAAATATGGCGGATACGCAAAATTGATTAGCCGGAGGTCTGTGACCTCATTTACCTGTTCCGTAGCAAATACTGTGATGTAACAATTGGAAAAACATAACAGATGATTGAGAAAAATTAAACGGACTGAAAAATATGACCCAAACAGAATATAAAGATATGTCCGCAACACCGGGAGAGACTAAACTGAACTTTTCTGCACTCCTACGTACTCCAAGTACACAACAAAATTTATTTAAAGGCAAAAAAGTGGATTTTGCATGATATACATGGATGTACTTTTTTTTAAATACATTTAACTTTTATTTTCCTAGTTTTAGTAAATCAGTGCATATAAGTTTAATCTGTTATTATCCATGAATACATTTGCTGTTGGTCCCCCGAAACAATCTTCGTTTATTCTCTCTGTTTCCAGTGTCTTGTACTACTGACATGATTTATACATAACTCCAAAACAACACTGCAACTATCGACTGTGATGCAAAGGGATAATAGGGAATAGTAGTGCATGTGGATCAAAAGAAAAATATTAGTCTAGCAATGGCATAGTGTTATTATGTTGAGTGCACACCTTTGTAGTAAAATTTTAAAAATAAGAATATTTGACCTTGTGAGACGAGAAAACACTGTAACCAGTACTTTCTTCAAGTGGCAGTGTGATTACTGACACTTGGTTTTATGCTTATGCTTAGAGTTTTAGGTCAGCAGTTTGTAACCTTCTTAATACCAAGGGTCATTTTGGTCATGTCATTCAAGAAAAAAAAAATCTCCTCAACTGTGAATTTTTTGTTCCTTTTCTTCAGTGACCAGTCCATGTTTTAGATCTTTCAAATAAATTGAGGCCTTTTGGTTAATTTTTGTTTTTTTAACTATTTTGTGTTATTACCACAGTGCCAGCTCAGTTTATTTATATAGCGCCTATTCACAACAAGTCTTGTTTCACTTTACAAAACAGATTAACTTTAGATATTTATAAATATATAGCTGATTTAGATCAATCATATTGAAAGATTCAAAGTCAATTACGTACAGTTCAATGTAATCGTAGTTTTAATAAAACAATCCACTCAAGTTCAGTTTATTATGTCAACTGTATAATACATTTTTCTAAGGAAACCCAGCGAATTTTGTATTTTGCATTTAATAGAGCAATTCCTCATCCTGAACTAGAATGTAGCTACAGTGGATAGTTGATTGCATTGAGACTTTAAATTTGCATCAATCCCTTATACTGAGCATGAATGTGGTGACGCTGGAGGAAGAAAAAAGCTCACTTTTAAAAGCAAGAAAGCTCCAGAGGGACCAAGCTAAGTGTGAATGACCATTGTCACGACTGACTGGGGAGAAGAAGCATTTATGTATCTTTTCCTGCCACAATATGGTGCAAGTATGTGGGAAAATCTTAGCTCTTGATGAGCTCTGGAGAGACTACACTGGATGCTTGGAGGTTAGATAAACAAAGTAGAAGTTGAGTTAAATATCAGTTTTACAAAAAGTCTAAAGAGTAGTATGCTGTCATTAAAGTTGTGAGAACCTATATACATCATATGGTTATTAGCTGTTAGGTGTGTTAAAATTAAAATGATAATTTAGCTGCTCATCTTCACTCACAGATGTTATTGTATTTTTCTTCTTTTACTTAA
Source organism: Crenichthys baileyi (assembly GCA_036173005.1). Lineage (NCBI taxonomy): Eukaryota > Metazoa > Chordata > Actinopteri > Cyprinodontiformes > Goodeidae > Crenichthys > Crenichthys baileyi. The sequence goes on along the minus strand of JAHHUM010000054.1, from coordinate 197,488 downwards.
AAACTAGAGGAAAAAAGTTAATCAACCCTTTCCCGTTGTCATGACAAACATAACAATTGCTGTTTTTCATGTTATATTAGGTCAATTTTACAGAGAGTCACCGTGAATGGGCTAATTAGCCGCACATGGCACCAGAGCCGCAGGTTCCAAACCCCTGTTTCAGCTTCTAGTTTACCTGAGCGTTGTTGTTTTAAAAGTAATTTGTTAATCTTGTGCCTTTAATTTATGTCAAATCTTTTATCCATTTTATTTTAGAAAGCCTGATATATTTCAAAAGATGCAAAACATGTAAAATTCCTCTTTAAGACAATAAGGCAATGATAACAGAACAACAGAATGAGAACTGTGCCATAGTTGATTAGACCAAATAATCTATTTTACTTCTTTGTTTTTAGTTGAATTGGTCGTTCTAAATTTTACTTAGGGATGAGTGTGTGCATGCATGGTTGTTTGTCCTGTGTGTCCCTGTGTTTCCTTGTGATGAACTGTTTAGTTGTCCAAGGTAAACCCCGCCTCACAGCCAAAGATCCATCAAAAAGATTTATCTTTTTTTATCTTTACATGCAGGTGACCCAAAGGTATTCTGGATAGATTTTGTGTCAGCTGTTTCTCAGAAAAAAAAAAAATTCAATAAAAAAAAACGATTTTTGATGTCTCTTCATTGTAGTCTTCATGTGCTAGTGTGTGTGTGTGTGTGTGTGTGTGTGTGCGGGTGGGTGTTCAGTCTTCACAGATCTGTGATGAGGAACCCAGGGCCACAGATAAGGCCAATGACGCTGGGGAAATTCTGCTAAACTGCCCGCAAGAGGGCCTCTCTCTCCTCCTATTCTAGCCTCTCCCCCTCATTGCTGCTATCAGCAATCAGCTTGGGTTAATAGTGAGAGCCCAGGGCTGGTTGATTGAAGCCAGGCTACACATCCATCAAGACAAAACCCCGTGTTGGGTCACATATGAGACCTTAGCCATTCAAGTTTGTCTTCTGGCCTGATCAAAACAATGCATATTTCACCTCAGAAGGCAAAATGCTTTTCGTGACTTTTCAGAAGATGAAGGACAGAGAACTAATGGGAATCCTGATGATAGTGCACCATGACTCAAGATGGCCTGTTAACGTTTGGCAGTGTAGTATTTTATGCTTAAAGATCTAAGAAAAGCACTTAAAGCTAATATTCTCTGTGGAAAGCGAGTTTCAGTGTGACTCTTGAACTCTGAGTTAAACTGTATGAATGCTTTATTACACTTGTCTGACCAGATCACTGTAAATTGGACCTGGGTCAGAAGCTACAAACAGCTGTTGTGGTCCTCACCAGGTGGCCACACTTTTAAATTTGTTTCTTTGTTGCCATCGTTCTCTTTGCCTGTAAAGGAAAAAAAAAAGAATTAATGCTAATGGTGCTGGAAGGAGAGGACTAAAGCACCATTGTAATTACCCAGCAATCATTGCAGCATTCCACAGCTGGGGTGGTTCAGAGATAGAGTCTTGAGCCTAAAGAGCATGGACGTCGATCAATTTCTCAGTTGAACATGGACACACACTTACTCATGTATCAGCCAAGGTTGCACGAGTGCATTGTGTCTTTTTTTTAACAGCTCTTTGTCTAAATCTGCTTGTTTTGCTCTGCCAGGAGAAATGACTGTGAAAACTGGATATATGTCTCCCTGATCCTGTATGTGTGCACATGTGTGCATTTATTGTCAATTGATATGTATGAATGCAGTGGAGGGTTTCTGTTGAAATGGCCTTCTGGAGGCAGGAATGTGTGTGGGGAGAGGGGAGGCTGTCTACCTGTCAAATGTGTTAGTGCTATGTGCTGCTCCCATTGCCTGAACCTAGCCTGACACTAGCGATAATAATCACACAGACTGATTAAAATATGTGGCTTTTCAACAATGTATGTTCAGAAAAGCCATAAATTATAATAAACTTACAGAATTATACTGCAAACATGCTTTCCTGTTTGTATTGGTACAGAGCATGAAGGTTTCATATATATGTAGGTTCTTCTTAGACTTTCATAGTTTTAATCTAAATATGACAAGCCACAAGTGTAGTTTATCATCCATTTTTTCACTGTGGACAACCTATTAATGTATTCAGATTTTAGAAAGAAAGAAAGAAAAAATGTGTACAGTAAGACTTTAGTGAAGTAAAATTGCTCTAAAGGAAGTTATGTTTTGTAAGTGTATATCAGATGTTGATATGTATTTGCTCTGAAAAGACTGTCAGTGATGAACAAGAAACTTTTATTCAAATGTCTCACTTTGCTACTAATAACAGCACTCCCAGTAACAGTAGCACATTTACAGCGATTAATATGTAACTTTGTGTGAGGTGTGCTTCTGTCTACTTTTGTCCATTTTATCTGCCTGTGTGCCTGCATGTAAAATGAGAGCATTTGTGCTCATAAAGTGCAAGGGGTATCTTTAAATTTTGTGTCATAGCACAGCTGTTGGATCAGTGAAGAACAAAAAAAGACATGAAAAAAGCTTAGCAGCTGTGGGACTCATTTAAAATAATTCCTTTAAATTTCGTAAATGGACTTTTCTGTTGGAAAAAGTAATAATTTGCCTTTCTGGACTCAAGCAAATGTTTTATAACAATAAGTAACCGTATTCATTCACTATTTTGCAGGTGTTATTTGCTCATTTTGACATTATGTCAGCTGGATAAAATGCAGATTTCATTAATTTTTTTATCAGCTCTTCTCTTTATCTCTCCACTTGAGCATAAACATATGAGATCTTACAAAATAAGTGGCCACGAGATCTTTGAGCAGCTTTTTCATCGGTAATCAAACTTGCTGGAAGGTCATTAAAACAGGGAAACATAAACTTAATGACATAAAGCTGGTCACTTTGTCCCTTTAATTTCTTAGACAACTCATTGGCTTGTAGAGATCACAAGAACTAAATCATCGCACTTCCTTTTCATTTCCTGGCTGTATTCTTGCAATAATGTGTTTTTTATGTTTAGCTGATGATCTGAGTCAGATTTATGTTGTAGAGAGTGTATATGTTGATATAAAACCCACACAAGTAAAAGCTGAGGATTTGTGACACTTCTTGTTCTGTAAGCTAAAGAGGAAGAATATACCTGATATGCAACTGTCGTTGTTTGATATGGCTGAACGGTGATCATATCCTTTCAAATAAACATAAATCACTATATACATTCAAAACAATCAAATCTAAATTAAATGGGACATTGATAAAGTTAATTATTGTGCCAATGGCTGCAAACAGCCACATGGAGGCACCCTCATACACAGTATAGAGATATAGTTTAGTTCAAGTTTGTTTCTCGGGTGGAGATAAGTTGGTTGAAAGACTCTGACTGAATGAATTGAAACCCCAGCTTCTTGCATTCTGAGTGATTTTCTTCCCTGTTTTTTAGGACCAAATAATGTCTAACTATTTTATGGATCAAAGCTATTTGATTACAAATTATGGAGGCAATGTGTAGGTTTCTATGCTGGACTTTAATACATAAATTTTGTATTTCAAGTAGCAGAGCTTTATTTCCAATATGTGGCCTTTGAAACTGTTTTTACTGTTTTGACTTTGACCTAGATTTCTCCTGGGAAAGACATGCTGTATTACTGGATATTGTTGAGTTTGTGGTTATTGTCTCTCTGTGTATTCAAGTGCCCACTGACATAAAGGCCAGCGCCAGGATCTTTGGCTTTTGCAGCTGTCCCTGACATATTTTTCAAGGTGCTGACAAGCAAGTTGCTTTGCTGCAACAGTGACCAATTATTGTCTGGGCTTTTTATTGGTCCAAAAGATATTTAAAAAGATGAAATATTGTATGCTCATAGCGGTCACTCTCCATACTGGTCTACTTTTTGTTTTGCCTAAAATGATTCGTTTGGCAGCCGCAGAGTTCTGCTTTTTCGTTTGGATGGCAGACAGAAAGGTCGAATGAGTTTGTGGTTCTGCTCAGGGAACAGCCCGCTTTGAGCCTTACAGTTTTGTTTGTGTGTGTGTGTGTGTGTGTGTGTGTGTGTGCGTGCGTGCGTGCGTGCGTGCGTGCGCAAGTCTATCTAACCTTGTATGGATTAATCCCTGATGGAAAACCAACACTGTGTGGACATTCACCATTATGTAGACATTTTGCCTGGTCTCCCAACCCTGTATTAAAACTCAGCTAGTGCTAATCATGATAGTTATGTGCAGACCACAAAGTAAAATTAAAGCTCCCAATGGAGTTGTAATCCCATTGAAGAAAGCACTTAAATGCTTTAGTGGTGACTGTTAAATTTATATCCATCTATTTCAGATGTTATTTAAAACTTTTAATATTTATCATTGAAACATGAATACTGAATTTCCCTGTTTTTTCACAATGATGACAATAGTACGATCCATTTATTACAAAACCACTTCTTAGTAAAAACAAATATCTGGATATTTAAAATATCCATCTATCTATCTTTCTATACCGGCTTCTTCCATACTGGGTCACGGGGGAGCTGGTGCCCATCTCCAGCAGTCTACGGGTGGAATACACCCTGTACAGGTCGACATTTCAAATATATTTTGTAGATTTTATTATTTAAAATATGGTGAAATTTGTCCTATTTATATACCAGAAAGTGCTAATCATTTACTTCACTTAGCCCGCAATGTAAAAGAGAACCTTACATACCCATAAATAAATATCTTTCAGTTGTCACAGCAAAAATTTGGTGCAATTTCACATAGAGATGAAATTGCAAAAATGATCTCATAGACACAAAATAGGGAAATGGCCAAAACAGAAAAAACATATAAAATCAGCTGCAGGTTAATTATGCTCTTTGCCAGTTCGTACCAACATTCGTACCCATACATTGGCCCTTTTACTTGTCATTTCATACAAGCAATCAAACTTTTTCTTACCCATTTATTTAACCATTATATTTTATTTTATTTCTCATGGTAGGTAGTTATTTTCATGAAATATAAAAATAAATATTATAAAATGATCTTAATTATATCCAATTTACTTCCCTATATATTGGAGTCATAACCAGCAGACTTGAAGTTGACTAAAGAAAATTATGGTGGTTGTCAAATCGGCTGCAGACTATCCCCGTGGTGGCTGCAAATGGAGGGTAAAATAAACACTCCAACTGTAGACAAAACCATTTCATACTGAAAATGTTGGGTATGAAACTACAAGAACTACAAAGGTATGAGATGGCAAGAAGACAAAATCATCAGAGCCCTCCCAAATCTCTCCGTCAACAGATGATCACTGACCCATGCTTTCACAAAGTTGGGCTCAGCCCCTTAGTTCCAGGGAAAAGAGCTTGTAATGCTACAGAATAATTTGGAACAACTGTTTGCCCTCTGTGGGAACAGTTTTGAGAGGGCTACTTCATATACAACATAAGTGCACACCACAACACAAAGCAAGGTCCACAAGGACTTAAAATAGCTAGTTTGGTTTTGAGCAACCTGACTGGTGTGCACTTATCCCTTACCTAAAATACATTTAGAATAAATTAGAATGGAACTGTAAGCCCTTCCATCTCATCTAACATCAGTACCTGACTTTACAAATGTTCTTAAAGAACAATGGTCAAACATTTGCATAAACACAGTCCTAAGCTTTGTAGAAACCCTTCTGAAAAGATTTTAATCTGATGTAGTTGCAAAAGATGGTACAACTAAGAAGGGGATATCATTAAAGTTTATTTGTGTGAGTAAAGGCAAGTGACCCAATACTTTTGGTGAACTTCGGCGCGCTCTCAGTTAATTGTGTACGGACAATACTTAAAGAAACTGTTGTTTTCCTGCTTCAAGAAACGTCAATGACAAATGTTTTAGCTAATCTGTGCAGCCCTCTCCTACATAAAGAGCTTTCTGGGGATATCTAAAAGCAGCAGGCTGAGCTGGTCACATGACATAGACCGCTCCTTCCTGCGAACATCATTGTGAAGGGTGACGTGCACAAACTGTAAACCAGATCTATATGCCACTCACATCAAAACAGGGTGTGACTGTTAAAAATTGGTTATGCAAAAGGAGCACATGGGTCTTGCTGGGGATACGGCTGATAGCGGACCAGATGTATAGGCTTTTGTCAGTTTCTTTCCAACTCAGCAGAGGGGCAAAACACTATAAAGTGACACTAGATACCAATATTTCTAAGTTTTAAATGCTAATCTCAACAAATTGATCCAAACAATATTGTGAAGTTCCTTATTACTTGCTAATATGTCAGCTGTTCTTTGTGTTATAAGTCTGCTTACAGCATTTCAACAATGACACAGTCAACTTCTGTTCTGTGAAGTCCTGTGAATCATGGAAATGTATCATTTTAGCAGTATTTAACACGTATAATGTCTATGTTAAGTGCAAATTCAAGGCCAGTTAAAGGCAACTGTACATTATCACTCCCACTTTAAAAAGAACCTGGTTCTGTCCTATCAGCCTGTTTGGTTAAGATTATCAGAGTAGAAACACTGAGTCTGTGAATCTTTAGGGAGCTGTGCGCTTGTGTGTGGGGATGACTGAGACTCACGTCATGTTTCCTCTGGAGGTTACACATTCATGAGACAGACAATCCACACCACAGTTCCTGGTCTAAAAACTGCTTATAGTAGGTGGTCTGCTCCAGTGGGAGGTGGGGTTGGTTTGAGAGTAGGATGACACATGCACCACAGTTTGGTGATAGAGGCCTTTAAATGCACACACAAACAAGAAAAAAGAGAAAAAAACATGAATACAGTCCAAGGAAGCTTCATGTACTGTAAGATAAAATAAATGACTGGTGTTTTTGATAAAAAGGAAGAAAAAATAATGACAAAGCTGCCCTGTTTATTACCTGTCAACTAAAAGCTTTTTTTCCCCTCATGTAAGGTTTATTAAATTGTAACAGAATTCCATGCTCTCTTTCCAAATTCACAAGACTTGTTTCATGCAGAGGCGTAAGCTTTAAGCCGTGTTTAATGTTTTTCTGCACAATTTCACCATAGGCCAAGCGACAAGGCTAAATGTTTCATCGAGGGGTTGTTATTTTGTTCACCAGGCCAAAACAAACTAAAGGCTGGTGAAGAATGTAATCATTTATCTAAGGACCATGGGCAACATGCTCAATTTGATCTAAAATAGGCCTCAATGGTGCCCACAAGGAGATAGAGAAAGGATGTGCATGAGTGCATTTGTGTACATGTAAAAGAACATGTTTTGTCAAAGTTTTGGACCACTACAACCAGAGGCCAGAAGAAAATATTTTGTTTGTTTGAAATTTCCCCTTTGTTATTTTTTTTCACATGCCCTGTCGTGGCATTTCTGGCATACCATATAGAGAAAGTGGTTGCTTATATGTGCTGGGGCAGATTTGCTCTACAAAAAGGATATCTCAAGATGAAATCCTAATTGTGTGACTGACTTTAAATCAAGACTGAATCCAGTATCAAAGTAGACAGGCCACATTGATGTAATAGTAACCTGTGTTTGTATGGCCTTCAACCATTTTGATTATTTGTGTGACGGTGCGTGAGTGTTCCCCTTTGTTTAATGCACATGAAACAGAGCATGTTACAGTGTAAGTATTTTTTAAGTCTTGACCAGTGCTTGCTGATCTGGAAGTTGAATGGAAGGTTGCTTAAATTTGGTGCACGAATATTCCAGTAAAGTAAGAAGAGCAGCCACTTCACTTCAAAAGGACAAAACCATGAAATAATCACTAAGGAAATTCATTCTTTCTCACAGCACCCACCATTGAGTCCCATCTTAAGTGCCCCTAGCAATTGCAAATTACTGGGAATTTTATCGGATTCTGGTAGTGTGAAGCTTTCCCATCATTCCCTAAAGGCTTTTATGTCCATATCCGTTGCACAAAAACCTACCAGAGCCTTTAGCTTGGTTGTTTAATGACTGCCATTAACATATCAAGATCTGCCAAGGGATGTTGGCTGCTTTTTCTCACCCCTCCTACCACTTTCTCTGGATTGCCAAAATCAAGATGGCTCCTGTAAATCTCAATTTGGATCCTTCAGGGAGCAAAAACATCAAGGTCTCTGGTCTGGTTTGTGTGCAAAATCGCTGTGGAAATTTGGATATTATCTGTCTATGTACCCATGACTGGAATGGATCTTCCCTTTAGAGCATTTTTTTTACTATTACAATAAAATTAGCTTCTCTTGATGGCCTGAATCAATTTAAGTTGTTTAATATTAAATCATATAAATTTTTTTATATTAATTTTTAGTACCTGATCTGAGAGTTTTGGTAATGAGTTAATGGCACTTTGTCTGAATGAAACCCACTTAGTTCGATACAGAGAAAACATATTTTGTGCTGGTGTGTGAATCTCAAGAAATCCATCAACTCTTTTAACATTTTTTTTTTGTTTTCATGAAGATGATAGTAATTCAGAATTCAAAGGAATGTGTCTTCATAGACAAAAATGATTGGCAACAAGCAAATCACCATATCACCATGACCTATCAGCAGATGTCCTGTCCCTTTGAAACTAATTTGTAGACCTCAGCAGCCTCATTGCATGGCTCTGTCTCCTGGCCCAGCCTCATCTGTTAGCATTTTGTTTGGTGTAGCTCTGTGTGCTCCCGTGTGTGTGTCCGTGTGCATGTGTGAATTCTGTTTACCAGATGTGCATCAGATAAAGGCTGTTGAATGGCACAACTGGCTATTACACCATCACCGCTTCAGCTACATGGGGTTAGCCACATAAATGAAGATGCAGAGACAGAGTCCTTGAAGTGAACAGGACAGATTCAACTTTTTACTAAAACCCAACAAAACTGATACCAAAAGTAATACTGGGGAATTCTGGCTTAGATTCACATTACTAATTATGATTTAAATAGTTGTTTCAATGCCCTTTTTCATTAGAGTTGTCTGTCGATGTCTGATGTTGGGAAGGCTTTATTTTGGAAAGATTGTGAGGATTAAAGCGTTTACAGCTTATCTCTGAGATGTCAGTCCATAATTGAAAAAAATCACAAGAGGTTATCGTCTATTCACTGTAATGGTTGTCATTCTGTTTGTGGTACCATATGTTTTTGTAGGTGGGTATGTTGTAAAAAGACTTCACTATGATTTATTTAATCTGAATGGCTGTCATTTACTTCTTGTATGCCTTTATCAACATATCTCTTCCTTTGTTCCTCTATCTTTGTCCTTCTCTATCTCCAGATTGAGAACCTTCTGGAGCAGTTAAAGGATAAGGACAAACAGCTGGTTGGATTGAGAGAAAGGGTTCAGGGCCTTCAAACCGACTCCAGCAACACAGACACAGCTCTGGCCACGCTGGAAGAGGCTTTATCAGAAAAGGTACAAGGAATACAGGGTGAATGGAGGGCAATACTGTATTTATGCATGTTGTTTTCATTATATTATAAGATGCACTTATCTTTTGGGAAAGTTGACTAATAAATGGATAGTTTGAATTTTTTGAAGGGAAGTTCTGTGTTATTATCAATAACAGTTCCTTTTTCCATTTCCAGTCTCACTATCAGTTAATCAAACTGACTGATGACCATGTTAATACCTGGTGAAAGAGCATTGTATTCTATGGATATTAACGTTTCCAGTTTCAGCTAAAACAGCTAAAATTAGTTTAGATTTGGGGGTGTGGAGGTGGCCGTTCTGACTAGCTGTAAACCTTCAACTACTGTGAGAATTTCTTCTTTTCTACAAACTGACAGTAATATGATGTCTTTCCACTACAGGCAAGGGGATTATTACTGACAATGTTTTCACAGAATTTCACTTAAAAAAACATGTACTGCATATAGGATTGAGGGCGAAAGCCACATAAACAAAATGCCTATGAGGGTAGGTCAAGCCGTTCAGTTAAGGAATCTTTCATGTTGATGTAAGTGAATATTTTTCAATGTAGACAGCATAGCATAGTGGGGGATTAAGTGATGTTATTACTAGGTCATCACTACGATATTTGATTCACAGTTACATTGATTCTGTAGCAGTGGCATACATGTGAGAGCTGTGGTTACTCATTTCTAAAAATCTTTTTGCATGTCCAAATATTCAGGGGCAGCCTGGCTCAGTTGAAACAAAGGTTCTTCTGCTTTTTATTCTATTCTATTTCCCAGATATTTTACAAAATGTCAAAAGGTCAAGAGACTTGATTTTAGTTTCTGAAACATTTGAGAGAGATGGAATGTGGCCTTAGTCCCCCCTGTTCTTGGCTTGATTCTTAATAAAAACATGATTAAGAGATGAAGAAATGTGAGAAATACGTACCACAAGTAAAAAACACAAACATTTGTCCTGGCTCAATTTACGACTCAATAAAAATAATTCTATGAACAAAAACTTCAGTACTGTTGTTTAAGTAGAAAGACATAAAAGTTGAGATATTACATTTTGTGATCGTAGGTGTTTACTGTACAAAATGCTTTGTTCTGGCCAGCCAATCTTACATAAACAAAATTAAAAATTGTTTCATAAGGACACAGTTGCATGTGTCCGTTTCCATAATAGGTTGCATTGTATTAAAATTCTTCGTCCTGAATAGATGCCATAGGATTCAAGGTGAAGCAAACAAACCTTCATCACAAGGAAGGATGAATAAGGGGAGCTGGGTGTTGTAAACATTCCTGTAATTGTTTGCTGGCAACTTGGATGAGCAGCTGGTCTCCATAAAGCCTTACCTCAACAGGAGTGAGCCAGTTTTTACCAAATGAAACCCAATTAATTTTACACACAATTCCCCAGCAAAGACACTGTAAAACAACTTAAGCAAATAATCCCCTGTATTAATATTTGTTTTCTTGTCATCACATCGTGATGAATACATTTTTTAATTTGCAATCATGACTACGAACCGCCTGCTATTACCATTACAGTTTCAGTTGTTACTCTGTTCAGACTATGATCTAGCAGATGTCACATCCATGCCTTGAAATAATTAAATTTTGCCTTGATCTGACTGGCTTGATGTCAGAGTGACTCCATCCTTCTTAGCTGTGTTGCATGTTTTTCATACTAGCATCTACAAAGGATTGATTTTGTACTTGAGGCTATAAATGGTTTCCATTTCCACATTTGTACTCTAAGCTAAAAGATAGTTGCTGGATTATGTTTTTTTGCAGGTGGTCCTGTTGAAAACCTCCTAAGTGAGACAGATGTTAATGTCCAACCAGTAAATGTCCATGTGTTCTAACAGAGCTTCCCATAACAGAATAAAACATATCCTAACAGTGTTTTGAGAATGTATTAGAAAACAAACACTGCATGTTGTATTAAATGAATGTGTTAAATGAATCCAAAGTTTGAAACCAATGTTATTTACAGTGTGTTGCAATTTTCAAACTTTGATTAACTTTGAAAGTTTTTGAACTTTTCCACATTTTGCCACATCACAGCTACAACCTTTACTACATCTTATTACAAATCTTTATGTGGAAGACCAACACAAAGAAGCATGTAACTATAAAGTGGAAGACAAAAGAAACATGGTTTTAAAAATTCAATCTAAATAAAAATATAAGTGTATGCTGACCCTTTTAGTCTAATGTGGCCATATGTAATCCAGTGCAACCAATTGCATTCAGACGTTACCTAGTTAGCAAACTCAGACAGTCTCCTTTTTGTTATTTAGACTGAGTTTAAATACAGCTCATAATGTGATGGCCTTAGATGTTTTGGTAGAGGACATAGGTGAACAAACCACAACATTAAAATTAAGGAACACACTAGACAGGTCAGGCACAAAGTTGTTAAAAGTGGGGTTACTAATAAAACAAGATAGCTTTTAACATTTTAAGGGGCGCGGTTTAATCCTTCATCTGGATACAGAAGGAATAGGGTACAACTGCAAAGCTACCATGACATGGCTGCCCTCCTAAACTCACAAGAAAGGGAAGCATTAATTTGAGAAGCAACCAAAAAGCCCCTGGTAACATTAATTAATCTGCTGATATCTACAGATCCACAAATCTGTTAACAAGACTGTTATTTGTGGACTCTGTTGAACCGGCCTTTATGGAGGAGGGCAAGAAGAAAGCTGTTGCTTAAGGAAAGCCATACAAAGACCCATTTGCTGTTTTTTTCACTGAGTGGGGGGTAAAGCAAACATGTGAAAGCAGGTGCGCTGGTGAGATAAGACCGTAATTACTTTTTTTGTCTAAAGGCAGAATGCTCTATGTTAAGGGAAACTAACACTGCACATCACTATGTGTATCACTATGAATACCCCATCCCCTGGTGGTGGTAGCATCATGCTGTGGTGATACTTTACTTTACTGGGGTGGAACAGAGAAACTGGGAAGAGTCAGTAAAAAGATGGATGGAACTAAACACAATCTAATCCTGGAAGAAAACTTGTTAGACAATGCAATAGACAATAGACCGGAGCAGAGACTCACTTTCCAGCAGATCTAAATCCAATTAAGAATTTTTCGTAAAATCTGAAAATGGCTGTTCACAGATAATCTCTGTTCAGTTTGATCAAGCCTATTTTGTAAAGAAGAATGGGTCTTTAGATGTGCAAAGATTTTAAAGACATACACACAACATTTGCAGCTTTAGTTTAGGGACAGGAAATTTTACAAACCATTTACACATGTTGAATACAATAGCACAAGTAAGTAAATAACTGGTTGATTTTGTTTTTATGTAGAGTTTTATAAAATCATGCTATTTGGATCAAATAAATCTGTGCTTTATTAATAGAAACATGTCTATTAAAAGATAAGAGTTACCCAGCATGCCTTTTGTTGTTGTTTGGAATGGATAAAATAAAACAGCACAAAGATTTTTTTTATCACCTAAAATTTGTTTGTGTTGCTTTGGACTTTGAAATGAATTGCATAATGGCACAATAAACTGTTAATCCCTCCTCTGCGTCGGCCCATCTGCTTACCCAGAAACCACTTCAGATACAGCCTACATATAATTCAGCTGTGACAAGGACAAAAATTGGCGAGTATTTGGAGTTTGTGGTCAGCTCAGGGTGTGTGTAATGTGTTTACAAGGGCGAGTGTGTGTGTTGCTAATCACAAACTCTGTCACAAACCTGCTCTTGGAGCCAGTCGCCGGCCACAGCGTTGTGGTTCTAATTAACGGGCTCGGGAATTGTGTTTATAGCTGGCAGTACTCCTTAGTTTGTGTGTGTTTTGTGCACGTCTGTCTGTGATCTTATGTTTGTTATTTATTTTGTTTTTATATAGGGTCCAAACTAAGGCACCTCACTAAGGGCAAGTTTTATTAACACACCCTGGTCTCTTTTACCAAACCCCCAAACATCCCAGAGATATTTATTAATGTGGGTGAAACACCCAGGACTTTTAAGTTAGGAAATATGTTTGTCTGATTATAAAGAGATTCAAAGATGCCAATCAGGTAATGATGCCTCATTGTTAGCCTATATGCTGATCCAAGATCTGGGCCTAAATAAACACCTTAGTAATCACCCCAGTCCACAAATAAATACACACAAATACACCTTAACACACTCTTGATACACAGTTTGCATTCTCAGGCACCTGCTCCCAGTTCTACTGTTGATCATGATTACAGAACAGAGAAAAAATCAGCCTCTGTTCATCAGTAGACAGTGTAAAGTTGTTTGCTTTTATCCACAGCCCTGTCCAGTGCTTTTACAATAAATATTTCTGTGTCTCTATACTATTCGCACTTTTCTCCCTGTTTTCTGCTTGGCTCTGATCTCCTCATACGGCTGCTACTATTTATGGTTGTATTATTTATGATGGGCATTTATTAGATTGTCTTTGGCCCTTCTATGTACGGTTTACTGGTGTTTCTCATCAGTGAGATGATAGTTCACACACTCCTGGAATGAAAATAGCATCTATGTTCTCACTTTACATTGATGCTTTGATACAGATGGTGGCTTGAAGAGTTTTCCACACAACAACTTTTTCTTACTACCTTAGGAGCGAGTGATTGAAAACCTCCGGGACCAGAAGGAACGAGATGACAGGGTGAGGTTTGAAGAGATGGAGCAGATGAGGAAGGAGAACCAGGAAATGAAGGACAAACTGGCTGCTCTGCAACCCCAAAAATTGCCAACGAGCCAGGTCACTAACTCCAGCTTAATCCAGAACCTGAGGTCTGATGGGGAGGTCAGTGCTGAGTGACTTTAATGCTGTCAAACTATGTGGTCATAGAAAGCAAGAAGATCCAGATGCATCAAATGTTATATATTTTAAAACAGCATTTATTCCAGTAATTCAAATATGACATTACGCTCATATATAGATTTGACATGCTACAATAAAAATACATTTTAAGGCAGAAATGTTATGTTATGGCCAACAAACTCATTGGGAAGACTGCTGACTTTACAGTTGTCCATGTTGCAGTCATTGACAGGGAGGCACTGGAAAGTTGAGTGGAAGAAAAAAGGAGCACAAGAAACAGGAAAAACCACAGCCTTAAGAGGACTGTAGAGCAAAGCTCATTTGAGATATTCACAACGTGTAAACTGTGGCTGAATCAGTGTTTGAAGAGCCACCACACATAGATGTATTCAGGACATGAACTGCAAATATTTTATAATGTAAGCCACTCTCAAATCAGATATGTTAGAGCCTGGCCCAAGGAGAGAAATAACTGAATTGAAGGTCAGTGGTCTGAAGTCTCTTCTCAGATAAAGGTAAATCTTGCTTTTCATTTGTCAAGAAGAATATGAAAGAAACCGAACCCAGCAATGCATACAAGCCAAAGGTCACTATAAAAAAACCTGAACCTGAAAGTGCCCAGACCAAGGACTGAGTACATACACTGTTAAGCACATGAACATACATAGGCTAAAAATGTCTGTTATGAAAATTTTTATTTTTTGTCTTAGGTTATATTCTATATTTCTGACAAAGCAAATGTTTTTTTTTAGCTGTAAAGATGATCATCAAAATTACCAAAAAAATAATACTTGAAATATATCACTAATAATATGGGTGATTCCCTTTTTGATTTGCATTGATGAAACAAAAGAACTTTGGTTTATTGACCTGTCTGTTTATGTGTGGTAAGCAGCACTGGTTGATATCTGCTTTATGCTTTATTCTGTGTGGTCTCTAGACCAACAGCCATGCACCCTGTATTTACATGGCTAACATCTACAGTATTACTAATTGCACCCTCTTCCCTCCCTGTGAGCATCCACAATGTTGTTGGTAGTTCTCTAGAACAAAAGCCTGCTAGTGCTATGTCTCCTCAAATGAAGGGATGAATTAAGTGTGACTGATTTATAGACATAAGGAATCCCTGTTTTCCTGTTTTAAAGACATGTCAGAGGCCTTGCTACTTTTTTCTCTCTCATCTTTTTTTCTTCTCCTAAGCCTACAAGCCTGGACAGAGTCTGGTCCTGGCAGAATTTACGAGACTGTTTTTCTTCTTTTTTTTATACCCAAAAAACTGGTATACACATCTTGTTCCTGTAAAATGATACCTTGCTGGATGTTGATGAGGCACCACATGAAAGTGGCAGCCGCTCAGCAACTGTGGAGCGAACAAATTCACACTCTGCCAAAAGTTCTGCTATAATTTGACTATCATTTATGCTCTGCAGCAATCAGACCTGCTATGTAAACTTTCAGAGCTTCAAAAAGGCAGATGATGTCTGTGTATTTTTTTATATGTTTGCATGCACGAAGGTTTTTGTCTCTGCTTGTGCATGCATGTCGGCACAAAAGCAGCTGTTTACGTGTGTATATGCAGGTATTTGCACTGATCTATTCAAGTGTTTTGATCTTGCTGGTGTGCAGTGGCCTAGGAGAAGCTCTGTTACTCAGTTGAAGTTGACAGAAACATCTAGCCTTCACCCAAGTATAAATGTTGGCCATCTCTTCCATAATAACAGGCTACATACCGTCAGATATTGCTAAATTACTTCTTTAAAGCCATAATAAATACCACACATTGCACACAACCGTGGGAATCTCTGATGATAGCTGTGAACATGCAAAGTTAATTCAGCTTAATCAATGTCAAAAATCAACAAGATGTTTAGAAATAGATTCAATACAAAGGAGACACTTTGACATCCTGTCTGAAATCTGGTATATGCAATTGACCCTTATTTAATAAATCAAGAGATCCAACAAACTCCAACACATCCTGAGACACTTTAATAAGCAATTTGTGTGTAAATAGAAAAAAATAAATAGAATATAACAAAATCTGTTTATACTGTATTTCAAGTTAAACAATGTTTATATTTTCCCTCAAAATCAAAATATGTGTGATACTGAGATTTTCCATGATTGCTATACTTTCACATCACACCACATTTGTTTAAAGACAGAAAGAGGATGATTTGAAGTTATTTTTGTGTCTTTTTACCTTAACAAATCACTTTTAAATGTTCACCTGTGAACAGCGAACATTTACAAAAACATAACACCAGAACACAATTGTGAAGTGGAATGAAAATTATACATGATTTAAAACACTTTTTACAAATAAAAAGCTGAAAACTGCGGTGTGCAAATGCAATCAGCCCCTGTTACTCTGAGCAGTGCTGGGAGTACCGGCATTACAAAATAACTAACTTAGTAACTGCGTTACTTTTTGGTAGCGGAGTAACTCTAAATAATTTTAACTCTAATTCCTTTCTCATTTCAGTAATGGCAGTATGATATTTACAATGTAACGTGAGGCGTTACTACAAGTCAATACGCGGGGTTTAATAAGAGCACAGTCTGCTGCTGCGGAGATATCTGTTTTTCTCCCACAGCTGCAGTGTTTTTCAAAGCTCGTGAAGGCTGTGAAACCAACAGCAAGAGAGAAACATGATGATGAAGGGGAGATAGTGTTTGAAAGTTGGAAGCATAGAAAATATTTCACGTTCGCTGAAGTTAAAGGCAGAAATGTGCATGTGATTTGCAAATTATGTCCTGGAACATCAAAATTAACCACATCCGTGACCAGCAACTCCAACCTTATGAACCACCTCACATCGTCTCACCCTTCCACATTACTTGTGGCCTACAACCCGAGCCCTGCTGCGGCCAGCGCGAGCCCCGACAATCCAACACCGTGCAAACAGAAAAGGCTGGATTTTTACTGGTCAGCAACTTGTAACATCATTTTAGATTCTAAAAAGTATCTGAATAGTTACTTTGTCTAGTAACAACTAACTTTGAGAGTGCAGTAACTGAGTTACTAACTCAGTTACTTTTTGGGAGAAGTAACTTGTAACTATAACTAGTTACTTTTTTAAAGTAATATTACCAACACTGACTCTGAATGCAACCAATTGCCTTCAGAAGTTGCCTGATGATTGCCAATGCCTAAATAGAGTCCACCTGTGTATAAGCTAATCTCAGTACAAATACAGCTGTGACGGCCTCAGAGTTTGGTTAAGAGAATATTTGGGGGGGAAGCAAACTGCATAATGAAGTCCAAGGAACACACCAGACAGGTCAGGGATAAAGTTGTGGAGAAGTTTAAAGCAGGCTTAGGCTAAAAAAAGCTTTCCTAACCATTGAACATCTCACAGAGCACTGTTCAATCCATCATACAGAAATGGAAAGAGTGTAGCACAACTGTAAACCCACCAAGCCAGGGCCGTCCACTTAAAGGCCGAGAAGGAGAGCGCTGATCAAAGATGCAGCCAAGAGGTCCATGGTGACTCTATACGAACTGCAGAGATCCACAGCTCAGGTGGGGGAATTTGTCCACAGGACAACTATTAGTCATGCACTGCACAAATGTGGTCTTTATGGAAGAGTGGCAAGAAGAAAGCCATTGTTTAAAGAAAACCATAAGATTTACCGCTTGCAGTTTGCCAAAGGCCATGTTGGGGACACAGTAAACATGTGGAAGAAGGTGCTTTGGTCAGACTAGACAAAAATTTAACTTTTTGGTCAAAATGCAAAATGCTATGTGTGGTGGAGAACTAACACTTCATATCACTCTGAACACACCATCGCCACTGTCAAATATGGTGGTGGCAGTAACACGCTCTGGGGGTGCTTATCTTCAGCAGGGACACGGAAGGTGGTCAGAGTTAATTGGAAGATGGATGGAGCCAAATACAGGATGGAGCTAAATCTTGGAAGAAAACCTGTAGGAGTATGCAAAAGACTTGAGACTGGGGCGGAGGTTCACCTTCCAGCAGGATAACGACCCTAAACATAGAGCCAGGGCTACAATGGAATGGTTTAAAACAAAACATATTAATGTATTAGAATGACCCAGTCAAAGTCCAGACCTAAACCCAATCAATAATCTGTGGCAAGATCTGAAAACTGCTGTTCACAAATGCTCTCCATCTAAGCTGACTGAGCTTGAGCTATTTTGCAAAGAAGAATGAGCAAAAATTGCAGTCACTAGATGTGCAAAGCTGGTCGAGACACACTCTAAAGGGCTTGCTGCTGTAATTGCAGCAAAAAGTGGCTCCACAAAGTATTGACTCAGGTAAGGTGAATACTTTGGCACAATGCTGCTTTCAGTTTGTTATTTGTAAAAAAAAAAAAGAAATGGAACAAAAGAAATGGAAAAAGGGCATTTTGGATTGGTGCACTTCACAAAATAGATGCCATTATGAGTAAAGAACATTGTGTGGATATAATGAAGCAACATCATGAGATATCAGCCAGGAGTTTAAAGAATGGGCGTAAATTGGTCTTCAAAATGCTGTTAAATTAGTTACAAAGTGGCTCAAGAAACAACAAGGTCAGCGTTTTGGAGTGGACATCACAAAGCCCTGATATTGTATTTGTGAGGAAGTGTGTGAGGAAGGCAACCTACGAACATGAATCAATTACATCAGTTCTGTC
This sequence comes from Crenichthys baileyi, assembly GCA_036173005.1. Classification (NCBI taxonomy): domain Eukaryota; kingdom Metazoa; phylum Chordata; class Actinopteri; order Cyprinodontiformes; family Goodeidae; genus Crenichthys; species Crenichthys baileyi. The sequence goes on along the minus strand of JAHHUM010000054.1, from coordinate 178,760 downwards.
TGGAGGAATGGGCCAAAATCCCAGCAAACTATTGTTAAGCTTGTGGAAGGATACCCATAGTATAGGGAAAGCTAGGTAAATCTCTGAATTTGAAGAAAGTATTGCAAAATTATCAAAATATACTATTCTGGCATTTAGCAAATGGAAATAATTTCAGTAATTCTAATAGCCTTTAAACCAAGTTTTAATGTGAGGGGGGTGAAAAAAAGGTTTTGTGTCTATATAGTCTATGTAAGCATCTAAGTAATATGTATGGTATATTTCTCAGATTGTAGTTGAAATTACAGAGCAAATGAGTTCTAACATAATTCACTGAATAATTAATGTACTAGTTGTTTTTAGTCAAATAGAATTCTTTTTTTATGCGGGGTGGGGGTGTGTGTGTAGGGTGGGGGGTGGGGGGGTAACATACTTCATTGCTAATTGCCACATAATATCTTCAAAGGCTTTACTCCATAGGCCTGATTTGACTAAATGAAATGAAATTGATATGCAGTAAAATGCAGTCAAATATTTCATCTCCGGTTGTATACACTTTGTGCCCCTGCAGATGTTTTTATTATAGATGCAGACAACCTGTTTACTGTACTTTTAATCTGTACCTCAGAGCTTTGCTGATTATACTACATCCTCTTCCTCTTTCCATAAAGCTTTATTTGTTGAGTTTACTAAAGGACGTCTGTAACTAAACACAAGCATTTTTAATTGGAAAAAGAAAAAAAAAAGCTCTGGAAGGAAATGACCATTTTAGGGAGTTAGAGAAAATCTGCCTAAAACTCTCCACCTAGAGATTATTATTATTAAAAATTGAGGTTTGAAAGGTGAAAGCTGCAGATGTCTTCATTATCTCATTGTTTTCCAGTTACTTTTTATTTATATTAAAAAAAAGACACATAATCAGACTATGCAGTCAAGCTTCGCAAATGACTATTGACATTGTATTTTTTTTGTAAACAAAAAAAGACACAGGCTGCACGGTGGCGCAGCTAGTAGCACTGCACCACTGTTCAGTTGGAATAACCTGGAATAGTTAAAGATGATAAGTGAAATGTACAACACATTGATTATTTTAATAATAATAAATATGAACTAACAGTCTTTAAAGGTGACCTATTATACTCCCTTTTAAACCTTTGGGATAGGTCTACGGGCTATACAAAATATGTAAATTAAATTTTTTGCACAAAATCATTCTCTGATAATTAGATTTCACTCAGTTTTCTAGTTTTCACTCAGATTTCACTCAGTTTTCCCCTTTTTTGAGCTCTTTTCAGAATGAGCTGTTTTAGGGCTCACTTTTATGCAACTTAGCTGTATCTTGCTGCACCCAGCACTTCGTACACATAAAAATGAAACCGAAACTTATAAAGGGCAAAACATAGTCATGCGTACTTGACTCTGCGGATGTCCTTATGGACTGAAGGCGGACATCCGCCGGACATGTCTGCGCAAAGCTCAATTTTTACGACCGTGTACGTGGTGCCACACAATGTACTCCTCAGCAGGAAAAAGTCTCCACATCAAACATATATGTGACACACTGCTCCGAGCAGTCGGTCGTAGGTACGAGCAGCTTCACGGCCACTCTCTGCCTTGCACTTAGAGGTGTATTTCTCTTCTTCATCTCTAGTCTGGTTAATGGCCTTTAACACCACCTTCTTTTCTTTTTGTTTTTCCAAAGCTACACGGCAAATTAGTTATGCCTTCGCGTCCGATGAAGCCATGGCAGAAAGTGTAGGAAATGTAGGAATTTGCCACCAGAAATATAGGAAATTGGTACTCTTGACTATGAAACCGCCCGCAGACAGTTCGCGCGACTATGTTCTGCCCTTAAGACACAAGTACTTACATTTCATCTGCAGATTTGCCACCAACAGTAGATGCTAGGATGCACAACGCCCCCCTTGACCTCTTGTGACGAGGGGCTGAAAAATCATCCAAATCAAAATATTTATCTGTGGCAAAACAACCAGTGTTGCTCTGCTCACTCTTCGTGTTTCAATATGAAAGCTGCCAATTTCCCTCTTTCTCCTGACCACACCGCCGCTTAACCCCTTCACACTTGGCCGTGCCCCTCAGTGTCTCTTGGCACTGCTACTTTGGTGGCATTTCTCAAAATTTGTCAGGGTTATGCTTGTACATGGGGTTTAGTTCCACTTATATAGGTCAGTATGTAAGGTCATTGTAGCAGAAATATTCTCTTGTGTTGATCTTTACTTTATTGGGGTGGACTTTAGGAGGCCTTTGAGGCTGAAGCAAGGCGTCATGCAACTTATCCTTCTGCAGTTTGATTGTATTGTCTAAATGGACAAGAAATGGACATCAGACTGGATTGGATATGTAACTGTTAAGCAGGCTACAAGAAGGGACAGAGCAGACTGTACTTCTTGAGGAAGCATAGGTCTTTCGGTGTTTGCAGCAAGATTCTGCATATCCTCTATAAGTCTGTTGTGGAGAGTGGGATCTCTTCTGCCATAATCTGCTGGGGTAGCAGCATCAGAACCAGGGATTTAAAAAACTCAACAAGGTAATAAAGAAGGGTGGCCCGGTTCTGGGGACTCCTTTGGAAACTCTGGAGATCATTGTGCAAAGAAGTATTCTTCATAAAATTCAAGAGCATTATGGAGAACCCTGAGCATCCTCTTCATGAGACTGTTGTACAACAACAGTGTCTCCAGTCAGAGGCTTCTTCAGATCTGCTGTGAAACAGACCTCTACGTATTTAATGAGCTACAACAACATTAAATTTCCCTTTGGGATGAATAAAGTATTTTTGATTTGAAGTGAAATTCTAAAAGGATAGACATTTGAGTTAAAATTTGAGGTGATAGCATAAGAGATTGATACAAGTTTTGTTTGTGATTTTTGTTTCAAAGATAGGTTATTTTTTAAGAAAAGCAGTTTGCTGTATAATCACTTTAGAAGTGAACTAATCAGATCCGTATTCTGGTTCACCAGAGTTAGTGTCTTGGCTTTTCCTATTTGGCCGGTGCCCTAGAAAACACCATGCAACAGAAATTGAAAATCCATTCAATGTTAGTCATAAATTTCTCCTGTTCACACATAAAACATTCAGTTGTGGTCTATATAAAGTGGAACTGCAATTCTTTGGTCTGAATTCCTTGTTATTGTAGCTCCACAAGCCCTTTTTTTTACCCCTGTTCTTAGGTGCGTCTGAGAGCAACTCGTTTTGGTGCCGTCTTTTTAAATGCTGTCGAGGCTCTTCACGCCCTGCCCCCTACAGGTCAAGTTGCGCTCCACTTTAACCGGTTCGTCCATTTTTATATTATTATATTATATCTAGCGCCGCAGAAAACAAAAACAAAAATGGCACAAACAATGCAAAGCTGTTTATCTAAGAATACTATTCAAAAGACGCAGGACGGTTGTGTCCTCAAGGAACTAAAAGCAACACACAACGCTGACATAAGCAAAAGGCACAATGCTGCTGCTATCAAAACAATGGCCAGGACGTCATATCAACACACAATAAGTTCATGTCTAAAATAAAGTTTGTCGTCATTTTAGCGTTATTTGCAGCTTACCACTTTGCAATGTCTGCCGTTTCCATAGACAGAAGGAACTGACCCATTAATCAGATGAAGTCTTTCAGCAAATCCTTCTTGATACTGGCCCAGTTTGCTGAAGAACTCGTCCTTGAAGTGAGGAAATAGGTATTTCCTTACTGATGTGGGTAGATTTCAATGAAAACAAAAATTTAATCAGGCGCTTCGAAGAGGTTCTGATGCTGGGGGACGGTGTAATGAATTGTGTGGGTTAATACACCCAACAACCGAACCGAACTTATCCTCTTTCAGCCTAGGCTTGCTTAAGCTTGGACTACAAAATTGCAGCAAGAGATAAATATGACGGGTACGTGAAATTGATCAGCCGGAAGTCCATGACCGTATTTATCTGTTCCACAGCAAATACTTTTATGTAACAGTTGGAAAAACGTAACAGATGATAGACAAAACTGAACGGACTGAAAAATATGACCCAAACAGAGTATAAAGATATCTCTGCAACACCTGCAGAAACTAAATTCACTCCTACTTCACTTTCAACTACAAAAAAAAATGCACTTAAAGGCTGAAAAAGGATTTTGCATGATTTTGCAAAAAAATCTTTAACACATCACTATGGCAGTCTGAGTTTAAAGTGGAACTGGAGTTTAGAGTGGACCCCAGAATCCAGACGGGCAGGCAGAAGCACCTTGGAAGTATAAAAAAGTCACAGCAGTAGGGAGGTAGCAGATACATACACAAACATGGGCAGAACAGTTGTGGACAGGCTTGGCATGACAAACAGTATGCATCCGCAAAGAGTAGACAGAACAGCAGAGCATGGCACAGTTGAAAACAGAGAAACTGATTTGCATGAAGCAGGTGGACCGGATGAAGCTGATTATGGGCTGACTGTGGCAGGGAGTGGTAACTACAACATGAATGAGCTGAACAGAGATGCAAGTAAACAATCTAACCAAAGCGAAATTTTACAGATGTAACAGAACATAAAATGCACCATGAACAGAACAAGTAAGAAACTAAACCTATAGGAATGAACTGAAGCATCCCTTGAAAACATAAACAATCATGATCAGTGGAAAAACCCAAAACAAAACCCAAACAGCTGAAAATCATGACATTTGTCCTAAATTACATGGTAATGACCCAGATGTAGACTTTATACATGGTGTTGGAAAACCAATTCCTAGTCAAATCTCTTCAAGTTAGGAAAATGCTGATTTGCTGAAGTAATATGCTAACATATAGGATATGCTGCTGCTTGCCACTATTACCATCACATGTTGCATGTCACCTTCACACAGTTAGTTTTGTCCAATGTAGGAATCGTGATTTCGTAGCTGTAATAGATGTTTTCTGCCAATTTAAGCATAATTTATTCAACAGGAACTGAGCTACCACTTCGTTTATGTTTTGTTTTTGCTAAATGAAGGCTCCAGTTTACACATGATTATTAGAAACATAATCATGTGTGTGGAGAGAACATAACTGTGTACACCTAGCATTAATTTTGTGGCTGCAAAAGGAAATAGATTAGGACTTTTTTAAAAGGTAGTTCAGAAATTTAAGGCTAATGTAAAAAATGATAACAGTAATACTTTTGGATTTGTGAACCTCGATGGAAACAAATATGTAAAAGTTTTTTTTTACATGTTTATCAGTGCTAGCTAAGGAAATGAGTGCTAATTAATGTTATGTCCTCTGAAGTTAGTGAAACATGACTTTTGTGTACAAGTGTTTGTGCACATTAACTTAATATTGTTTAAATTAGTGGCCTCAGGTGTCTCAACAAGTTAACAAACCTTCCCAAACACAGTTGACAGAGAGAGGAGTCTTGAAGGAAAAGGGAGAGGTTGAGAGGAGGATAATTCTAGGTTCGAAAGTAGCTCTGGGATATTTTTCTCAGAGAAGAATCGATTTAGTGTGGTTACAGAAAAAAAAGGGAGGGGGGGGGACTAAAAAAATCAATAAAAACTCTGCGATGTGTGGTGTTCTCGTAAAATCACAATCAAAACATCATGGGGAGTCAGTAATTTTGGAATGATGTCTGAACTCACAACTCTACGTAAAAAATTCCCCCGAGGAGGCAAATGGTTGAAGGAAACCACAAGAGAGAAGGCATTAGAGGGGGGTGCTCACACATGATGGTACCGATGGGTTCTGACAAACCTGACTTTTCATTCTCACAGCCTTTGCAATAATAGTACTACATCTGACAATACTAAATGTTCTCTTTTTTTATTCATGCAAAAAGTAAAAAAAAAAAGTTTTCTTCACTTTAATATAAAACATTTGTTCACCTTTAGGTTCAACCCAAAGTAGATGGGCTTCCAGCTGTCAGCCCTATGGTATGTTCTTTATTTTGTGACTGTTGTCTGTGTTGGGTCAACTGTATACATCAGCATCTCATGTATAATTTAACTGTGCAATCCTATAGTATTTCTAATTGTAATATAGGTTATACAGTATTCCTATAAAGGCTGGATAAGTCTGGACTTTGATTTGACTATGATCCAGCATAATAAGTATTTTCTGGATAATTAAAGGTGAGAGAAAATGGACTAATGAACTTGTATCTTTAGACTTTATGTTCAGATCCATCCATTTATCCATCCATCTATCCATCCATCCATCCATTTGATTGACAAATTGCTCCTCAGCTAAACATTTTTGAAATTCGAACACTGATTCAAACCCCAAAATTTGTTAAGTACAGTCCACCTGTATGTAAGTTCATTTCATTATAAATACAGCTGTTCTGTGAAGGCCTCAGAGGCTTGTTAGAGAACGTATGTGGACAAACAGCATCATATAGATCAGAGAACACTGCAGACAAGTCAGGGGTAACGTTGTATAACAACTTAAAGCAGGGTTGGGTTTCAAAACCAAAGGTCTGAGCTTTAAATGTCTCTCAGAGTACTCTTCAATCCACCATTTGATAAAGGAAGGGGTATGGCAAATCTAACAGGACATGGCCATCTAACTAAACTAACAGATTTACTACAAGCCATGTAGGGTACAAAGCAAACATTTGTGAGACAGTGCTCTGGTCTGATGAGACCAAAATTTTACTTTTTAGCTTCCCTGGCAAAAAATATTTTTTTTGTACAAAATTCATATTAGATATCACGTCTAACACACTATTTTCACTGTAAAGTATGGTGACAGCAATATCATGCTCTGAGGAGGTAAAGACTTGCACCTGAAATTGTAACAGCAGGTGATTGTACAAAGCATGGAGCCAGCATCAAATATAAATGCATGGAAAACGTTTTTCCTTCCAATTCTTAGTTATGTGCTACTTTGTATTGGTCCAGCACATACAATTCCAATCAAATACATGGACATTTTTGACTGTTGTGTGAAAATCTGAAAAAGTTCAAGGAGTGGGAATACCTTTGTACTGCAACTCCAGTTTTCCAGTAAGAATGCTGATGAAATGGAAATATCTTCTTTCAGTTGTCCTGTTCATTTTAATGTGAATAAAAATGTAAACATGGAATTTAGTTATTCATTATTACCTGGATTCTATATTAGAATATATATCTATATTCTACATTATCGGAACATCCTGGGTCTTTGCCAGAACTGTACTTTCAGCATAATAATATGTGTTTTGCCAAATATTTGTTACAATATGTCTTTGTCTTTTATCTGTTCACAACATTCACCCCACATCACGCATACATGCGCACACCTAAAGACCCAAAAACCAGAAGAAACTGTCAGAATCTGTCCAGACATCGCAGATCGTCTAAGGCTTCTCGAGCAGGAAGTGGCCCGGTATAGAGAGGAGTCTGGAAAGTCCGAGGCTGACGTTGAGAGGCTAAAGGGAGCACTACAGGATGCTGAAGTGGAAAAATCGTGCAAGGAGAAGAAAATTACTGATCTTGAGAGGTGAGGGTCAAAAAGTCAGTGGCATTCATCTCTACCCCTGCACATGCACCATCTGGGTGTCCTCAAAGAGCAGTCCTCTTCTTACAGTCCGGATCTTGAAAAGATCTCAAATCATTACAAAGTGCTCTATTTATAAAGGACTATTACATCAGATATAAACTGTTAAGGTTGTATATTCCTTCCACTTGAAACCACTTCCACCTACTCATACTTCTTCTCTTATGTAATCCTTGTATGGCAATACATGCTTTGACCTGTGTACATTATTATTTTAATAATTTGATTTCATATCTTATTTTTTGTTTCTGTATACATCTGCAGACCTGGGTAAGTAGATACTAAGTGTGACTGTTAACCACACCTTCATACAGTCTGCATGTTCATGTGTGCTCTTGGAATCCTCTCATGCCTGTTGATTTTATTCATGAAGTAAGTTTCTCACGAAGCCCACATTTTGTCCCATTCGATTGGTATGCTTTCAATCTATATACAGCAAACAGACTCAGGCCTCATTCCAGTGACACCAATAGCACCACCAGAACCTTTATGTTTTCTGATTTATAACACAGCAGAGATATGACTTTACTTTGTGTTGACTTTTGAAAAAATTCTTCACATTTCACTGCTATCAGAGCTTCTCTCATGTGTGTTTTCTCCCAGTATCACATAACATTTTTGTGTTTTTACCTCAGTTTCTGTGAATTCAACAGATAAAAGCTTCGCTTTGCATTGTTGCATTTCTGTAAATACGTTCAGTGTGTGCGTGTATTTGTTTCTAGGGGTGTGTGTGTGCGTTTTGAGTTTATCAGGCGGTAGCCCGCCAGCGGCATGCCAGTGGGAGGTGGTGTATCTAACCCAGACACTGGCTGTTTATACTGCTCTGTTTATTACTGGCAGAGTGCTACTCAATTATCATTTGATTTATGGATTGGCATGGTGTGTATATCTACCCGAATGAGTAGTTATTTAGTGCCTGTGCAAAAAATACCTGCGGCGTATACACACACAGGTTGAATACTTACTAAGATCTTCAAACCCCTTGAACTATTGCGGATTTGCTCACATTATGGCAAACTGATGGACAAGGATACATGATTACCAAATGTGTTTTTTTACAAATACAATTCTGAAGATTGTGGCATTTGTATTCAGCCCCCCTGATTCAATATTTTGTAGAACCACTTTTCGCTGCAAATACAGCTCAAAGTTTTTTAGGGCATGTCTCTGGCAGATTTGTCAGCTCTAGAGACTGAAATGTTTACTCAGTCTTCTTTACAAAACAGCTCAGACTCAGCCAGGTGGATGCAGAGCTTCCAGGAACATTGATTTTTAAGTCTTGCCAATATTTTCAATTAAATCTAAGTTCGGACTTTGAGTGGGCCAGTTTAACACATAACTATGCCTTTATCTAAGTAATTTAATTGCTCCTCTGGCACTAGGTGTGCTAGTGGAAGGTGAACCTTGACCCCAGTTTTAAGTGTTTTGCAGCCTCTAACAGGTATAGCCTTTTATTTAGCTCCATCCATTTTACCATCAACTCTGGCCAGCTTCCCTGTCCCAACTGAAGTAACACATACCCACAGCACAGATTATGTCACCAACAGGTTTCATAGGAAAAGTGTTTTATAGGTAATGTTTTCAACTACATATAACATTTTGTATATACAGTAAAGCAAAAAGTGCTCTTTGTTCACTAATCTTCTGTCACAAACCTCTTAGGCCTTTACAAAACAACTGTACTCATACTGACATTACATTGTACACAGTTGGACTCGTTTCATTAATTAGCTGACTTCCAAAGGCAATTATCTACATGTATCAGTGTAAAGGGGCTAAACACTAGAGCATATCACACATATTTTTATTTGTAAAACTAAATTTAAACCATGTATCATTTTCCTTCCACTGCATAATTGTGCAATACTTTGTCTTGCACTATGACATAAAATCTGTAATGAAATACATTAAACTTTGTGACCTTGAAGTAAAAAAATGAAAAACTGCAAGCAGTATAAATACTTTGACAAGACACTGTATGTGTAAAAATAACCCTAAAAAACATGTATCCTTTACCGTTTGTTAGGTAACCTTTTAATATCTGTAGTTGGTTACTTCTCTCTTTTTAGTGCTTTTTAGCCCTACAGGTGTGCGCTCAGTAACTATGTTTAAGAATGGTGAGAAGTCCAGCTTGATGGGCTGCATATACTGGATCCACCAAGGTTTCCTGCCTCATTCATTACTCATTTTACACACTCCCTTTTCTGGAATATTGTTTAAAAGCATATGTATCAAATAATATAAGACTACAGTAGCTCCTGCACAGCTACTGCATAGAGCCTCCACTGTGTTTTTTTTGTCTGCGTGTATTCATTATGCCTCGTTCACACACATGTGTTTTGTTTGCATGCAGTTGTTGGAAGGCACACATATTGTTTTTCTCTTTGTATGTGAAGCCATCCAGGAGTCCTTGGGATAGTTGGAAGGGTTTCTTTTCCCCTCAGCTCATCTATCTTTGGGGCTGCTTTTGGGGCTGCTGTCTCATTAGTGTCAACTAGGCTCTCCTATCAGCTCAACCCTTCCCCTCTGTTCGGCACACACAGGTCAAAGGTCAAAGACACACGTTATCAAAGGAGGATCCATTATAATCATACACTGCAGCTGCACATATAAATTCAAATTTGTTTTTCAAACTTACAATAAGAGGCACTAGTGCTCTTGGCTGCAGTATGCCTTTTTCCTTTTTTGTTTAGATAAATATATTAAATATTTGCACATGAGTAGCCACGCACATGTGTTCTGTGACAGCATGGATGGAGTGTGTGTGTGTGTGTTGAATGGACATCTGTGTCAGAGCATACGATATGTAGCGTGTCTGAGCAAAGGATGAATGTCTTTTTAATCATATTGTTTTTGTTGGATCTAAGTCAGCTCACCTATTAACCACCATTTGAATAGAAGGAGAAGAGAACAGATGAGCACAAAGACACTTTCTCATCTATTTGGAGAAAAGGCAAAAAGGGGAGTAACGTGCAGGTCATTGTAATAAATAAAATCTAACAAAGCCAAGACTATTCTACAGCTGTTTCAAAGCTTACATATATCAGTGAGTTAATGGAAGTCACTTTATTTATATGTAATCTAAGTTATTAGAAAAGAATGACCATATTTTGCAGTATGACATATTAGATGATCCATTAATCACAGCTCCAGTAAACTGAAACATATCAGGTTTCACTGATTCTCAAACAATGGTTTTTAAAGGCATGATTGCATCAAACCATCTGAAATTTTTTATGTTTTCAGATGAACAGCGCCTTGCAAAAGTATTCATACCCCTTGAACTTTTCACGTTTTGTCAGGTTACAACTGAAAACTTCCAATTAATGTGATAGACCAACACAACGTAGTGCAAACTTGTGCAGTAAAGAGAAAAGAACATGCTTTTCAAATATTTTTTCCAAAAGAAAATTTTGATTGTATAGTGTGCAAGAATGCACACCATGCAATCAAAATTTTCTTTGGCCCCTTTTAGGCCCCTTTGCCATGATACATCTAAAATAAAATCCAGTTTAACCATTGCCCGCAGAAGGCAATGGTTACATTGGTTACATACTGACAAATAAAGACTACCTGTGTGTAGTTTAATCTCAGTATGCATATACATACGAGAGTGCCAAGAAAGTAACCATTGTTGAAAGAAAGCCATAAGAAGTCCTGTTTGCATGCCACAAGCAAGGAGGGGACACAGCTCCTTTCAATACAGAGTGGCCTGGACAGATGACCCACTTAAGTCTTGAAACATAAAAGCTGACATAAAAAAATGTTTAGTTGAAAACTAATACTGCACACCGCCCTAAACACACCATGTAACATGTTGGTGGCAGCATCATGAAGTTCCATCTGAATGGAGCTAAATATAAGGCAATCCTAGAAGAAATCCTGTTAGAGACTGGGTCAGAGGTTCAGCTTCCAGCTGGCTCACAACCCTAAGCATAGAGCCCCAGGTAAAGTAGTTTGGATGAAGGCATATCCATGTGTTAGAAAGTCCAGCCCTACAAATAATTGAGAATATATGGCTAGATGTAAATGTTTCTGTTCACATATGTTCTCCTTCCAATCTGACTGAGTTTGAACTATTTGAACAAAGAAGAATGAAGTTTCTCCCTATATACTGTATATAGCTGGTGGAAAGCAGGTGAGACATACCCCAAAAGACCTACAGTTGGAACTGCTGCAACACAGTTTTGTTTGTGGCTGTAATGTGACAAAAAAATAAAATAGCTCAAGGGATGTTAATAGGTTACATGAAATGAAATGTGAACATTACCTCATTTTTTAAAGGTGAATATTAAGGCTTTGTTGTAATTTATTTATCATTCCGTTGGTCTCTGGTGTATATGTTTTACTTGTGGGATTTTTCTTCAATAGTTTTTTTACGTAAAGCTATTTCAGTTCTATACATTTAATTAAAATTAACCCCCACTTTGAGGGGCTTAAGCTTTCAATTAAATCAACTTTTCAGTATCACCCTACCACAGAAACCTACAAGGTAAGCACACTGGTATGTGAGGGAGGGTTCAGGAAAAAAGGAGATGTGTGTAGGTGTGCTTGTGGGAATATGAGTGTAAATGTGTGCATGACTCTGCCAGTGGTGAGGCAATGGGTTGTATGTATTGTAGGGGAAATTTAGACAGGGTCCCACATGAGGAAGAAATTAGTAGTTGGTGGCTTAGAAATTCTGACAAACAACTATTTTCATACACACAAATACAACTTTGGCCCCTTTCCTGTGATTATAATCAAACACCAGATGTAGTAATGCTTGACTGAATGCCAAAACACACATAACATCTAAAGTTTCTTTTTCTAATATTTTTCATGAAAATATTTGTAAACAGTGTTTCTGCTGCAGGTGTTGGTGCAGATTAAGTAGTCATTTTAGCATTACCATTGATTTGTAAATGTCCTGCTTTGCTGCAGAACTATAAACAAGTGGCACCTGCAACAGAAAGGGTGCATGCAAGGTGCTCAGTCTATATCATCATGCTACACTTTATTGTATTTCAACATATAGAGACCTAATGACTTTTTCTTATTTTCTTGTTCATGCACCCATTAATGTATTGCAGTGGAAAAATGAAATTGTAGTAGGTTTGTAAAATATACAGCTCTGTAGGCATCATAAAGAAAATATCAGCAACAAATAGACTCCCTCGACTTTTTAGAAAACTTTACTCTGCTTTTTATTAAAAAAGATGGTGAAAGATATAAACTGAAATATTTTCAAATAAACTTCCTCCTTTAACCTTTTAATAAAAGGGAAAGGTATGTAAAAGTGTGTGCTTCTTTGAGGCAGACTTTAGCTAATAATCCCAGTCTAAATTACGAGCACAATTTCCTGCTGCTGGTAACTCCAGCAGCAACAGTGATGCCACTGTTTCCTGGCCAAAGACAAATTAACTGTAGTCCTCAGGCTGGAGTAGATTGCGTAAATGGCCGTTTCACAGTTAAAACATCAAGAATCAAAAATTTAACAAGAGGAACAATTGTATTTTCACATACAGGTGGATTTGGATAACTCTTTCCCTTGATAAAACATTTAGAAAAAAAAAACATTATCTCTCCTTCCTGAACAGTATGATGGCTGGACATTTCCTTGGTGTTTCTGTTTGCATGTAAACAGATGAACGGTGAACGAGGCACCTTCAGTCATCTGGTAATTGTACCCAAGGATTAACCAGAATTCTGGGGGGTCGGATATCTTACCTGATTTCTTTAGAATTTTCCTTGGTTTCACGAAAGGAAGCAGTGTGTGTTTAAGGTGTTGTCTTAAAGGGTTTCCTTTGTCAGCCAGAAAATTAAGCTAAGCTGCTTATGTTGGAAAGTGGACATATGCAGTATATCCTCCAGATGGATAAAGCAAAGGAAAATATAAAAATAATGCTTATTACATTTAGGTCAGGGGAGTAAAAGCCTTCTACTCTCTTGCTCTTTCTTGATTTTTTTTTTTTTTGTAATGACACATTAAAAAATGTTCTTCCTTCAGTAATAAACTAGTCTGAATCCTCCCTCATCTTTCACCCTCCCCAACCAGTAGGCTTCATTCTAAGTGCCCTCATTTGCCTTCACCTGGGTCAAAACACTTAAATTCATGTTTTACTGATAGCTTTATGGGGGTATATCAGCTATCAAACGGGACCAGCGTGCCCGTTAGTTTGTACACCTGTGCCAGTAGAGTTTATGTTTGTGATAGCTGATATGCCCTGATGTAAACTCTGCTCTTCCTGGACATGCCTCTGAGCTTATAAAAACACACAGAGAGATTTAAATCAATCTAAACAGTTCTCTTTTGATATGTACCTGTTCACATGAAAATTGACTATATGTATATCGGTGTATTCACACCAGGAAAGTCCTTCGGTCCGGACCAAAAGTGATCTTTATTTTTTTTCATTTAGTGCGGTTTGTTTTCACATTGTACTTTTTGCAAGTGAATTATTACTTGTAAACTAAGCCACGCGGGTGACGATCATTGTTCTCATTGGACAGAAATGACGGGGGCAGGACAGAGCACAGACCCGGAAATGTAGGAAAACAGCTGTAGACGTGCTGCGTGCAGCACCTCTGTTCTGCATATTTGTGCCGTTATTACAGCTGCAATATTATTGTGAGGGTCAAGAGCAGCTCATTCAACACAGACTTTGAGACATTCCATTTATAAATTTGGAACCCCGTCGGAGAATGCGTGCTGAACACCGACGTTCTCTACGTGCCTTGTCCCACAACAAGCCAGTAGCGTTGCTAAGCAATACACAGGTTATCAGGTATGATTACCTTAAAACACACACCTTTGCTACCGGCTACGGTGGCTTTTTATGTCCAAAGAGACGTACGCTTTTTGTAGTTGGTTCGGATCGGGGCCGGTTTGTATTCAGACCATAAGCGAACCGCACCAGAGTCCGTTTGGAAGCGGACCGAGACAGCCTCAAAAAGTGGGTCTCGGTCCGCTTGTTTGGTCCGGACCAGGGTTCGCTTGAGTGTATTCACACCTGCACAAAAGGTCCGGACCAAAGGGGGAAACGAACTCTGGTCTGTTTAAAGCGGACCAAAAGTGGCAAGTGTGAATACACCCTATGTTGTTATCAGTTTGAACAGTGTTTACTTATGCATTGGTTTAAAACATAATGTAAGCAATAATAGCTCAGGAAATCTAAATCAGTTATTAATAAAATAACTCTTATTTACAATACACACTAACCAGAGGCAGTAAAAGGACAGGTAAAATATATGTGTGGTTTTCTAATGATGGATTTAAACATTTTCAGAAATGTAGTAATTCTTTACAACAAATTGTCCCTCAAAGGTTTTAATAAGGTGCTGGTGTGTGTGGCACAGTTGAGTGTGGTAAATTAATTTATCATCTTGTTTGCCATACTTCACTCTAATTGCGCACCAACATCAGTCATGAAGACGAATACACACCAGTAAACACTCACATCATTCCTAGCGCTGTGGCAGCAATATTTGCCCACATGTGGGGGCTTCTTGTAGCTTTTACCCAGAGCAAACACAGTAGTGTGGATGTGGAATAATAATGTGGTACATTTTAACAGCTGCTTGGTCACAGCTTAAATACAGGGTTTGAGAGTTCTCTTAAGCACTAATTTGTCACTGTCTGTAGGTGTAGGGCCTCCTTTTGCGGCCAATACAGCGTCAATTCGTCTTGGGAATGACATATACAAGTCCTGCACAGTGGTCAGAGGGATTTTAAGCCATTCTTCTTGCAGGATAGTGGCCAGGTCACTACGTGATACTGGTGGAGGAAAACGTTTCCTGACTCGCTCCTCCAAAACACCTAAAAGTGGCTCAGTAATATTTAGATCTGGTGACTGTGCAGGCCATGGGAGATGTTCAACTTCACTTTCGTGTTCATCAAACCGATCTTTCACCAGTCTTGCTGTGTGTATTGGTGCATTGTCATCCTGATACACGGCACCGCCTTCAGGATACAATGTTTGAACCATTGGATGCACATGGTCCTCAAGAATGGTTCGGTAGTCCTTGGCAGTGACGCGCCCATCTAGCACAAGTATTGGGCCAAGGGAATGCCATGATATGGCAGCCCAAACCATCACTGATCCACCCCCATGCTTCACTCTGGGCATGCAACAGTCTGGGTGGTACGCTTCTTTGGGGCTTCTCCACACCGTAACTCTCCCGGATATGAGGAAAAAAGTAAAGGTGGACTCATCAGAGAAAAATACATGTTTCACATTGTCCACAGCCCAAGATTTGCGCTCCTTGCACCATTGAAACCGACGTTTGGCATTGGCATGAGTGACCAAAGGTTTGGCTATAGCAGCCCGGCCGTGTATATTGACCCTGTGGAGCTCCCGACGGACAGTTCTGGTGGAAACAGGAGAGTTGAGGTGCAGATTTAATTCTGCCGTGATTTGGGCAGCCGTGGTTTTATGTTTTTTAGATACAATCCGGGTTAGCACCCGAACATCCCTTTCAGACAGCTTCCTCTTGCGTCCACAGTTAATCCTGTTGGATGTGGTTCGTCCTTCTTGGTGGTATGCTGACATTACCCTAGATACCGTGGCTCTTGATACATCACAAAGACTTGCTGTCTTGGTCACAGACGTGCCAGCAAGACGTGCACCAACAATTTGTCCTCTTTTGAACTCTGGTATGTCACCCATAATGTTGTGTGCATTTCAATATTTTGAGCAAAACTGTGCTCTTACCCTGCTAATTGAACCTTCACACTCTGCTCTTACTGGTGCAATCTTCAATCAATGAAGACTGGCTACCAGGCTGGTCCAATTTAGCCATGAAACCTCCCACACTACAATGACAGGTGTTTCAGTTTCATTGTCCAACCCTGTATATATATAGATAGATATATATCTATCTATCTAATCTATATCTATATATATATAGTATATATATATATATATATATATATATAATATATATATATATATATATATAAATATATATATATATATATATGTATATGTATGTATGTATGTACACAGGGGTTGGACAATGAAAACTGAAACACCTGTCATTTTAGTGGTGGGAGGTTCATGGCTAAATTGGACCAGCCTGGTAGCCAGTATTCATTGATTGCACATTGCACAGTAAGAGCAGAGTGTGAAGGTTAAAATAGCAGGGTAAGAGCACAGTTTTGCTCAAATATTGAAAATGCACACAACATTATGGGTGACATACCAGAGTTCAAAAAGAGGGCAAAATTGTTGGTGCGCATCTTGCTGGCGCATCTGGGACCAAAAGACAGCAAGTCTTTGTGATGTATCAAGAGCCACGGTATCCAGGGAATGTTAGCAAAACCCCCAAGAAGGACGAACCACATCCAAAAGGGTTTAACTGTGGACGCAAGGGGGAAAGCTGTCTGAAGGGATGTTTCGGGTGCTAACCCGGATTGTATCCAAAAAAAAAAACCCACGGCTGCCCAATCACGGCAAATTTAAATGTGCACCTCAACTCTCCTTTTTTCCACCAAAACTGTCCGTCGGGAGCTCCACAGGGTCAATATACACGGCGGGCTGCTATAGCCAAACCTTTTGGTCACTCATGCCAATGCCCAAAGTCGGTTCAGTGGTGCAGAGGAGCGAAAACTGGGCTGTGGACAATGTGAAAAAATGTATTTTCTGATGAGTCCACCTTTACTGTTTTCCCCCCCATCCGGGGGAATTTTCGGTGTAGAGAAGCCCCAAAAAAAGCGTACCCCCCAGACTGTTGCATGCCCAGAGTGAAGCATGGGGGGGGACGGGGGACGTTTTGGGGTCCATATCATGGATTTCCCTTTGGGCCCCAAAATTGTGCTAGATGACGCGTCACTGCCAAGGACTACCGAACCATTCTTGAGGACCATGTGCATCCAAGGTTCAAACATTGTATCCTGAAGGCGGGCCGTGTATCAGGATGAGAATGCACCAACACACAGCAAGACTGGTGAAAGATTGTTTTATGAACATGAAAGTGAAGTTTAAAATCTCCATGGCCTGCACAGTCACCAGATCTAAATATTATTGAGCCCCATTGGGGTTTTTTGGAGGAGCGAGTCGGAAAAAGTTTTCTTCCACCAGTATCACGTAGTGACCGGCCCACTACCTGCAAGAAGAATGGCTTAAAATCCCTCTGACCATTGTGGGGAGGACTTGTAAATTTTCATTCCCAAGACGAATTGACGCTGTATTGGCCCCAAAAGGGGGGCCCTACACCCTACTAATAAATTTTTTTTTTGGTTAAAAAACCCGGGGGTTTTTATTTCATTTTCCAACCCCTGTATATTTGTATGTATGTATATATCTATAAATATATAATATTATCTATCTATATATATATATTAAAATAAATATTATAATATATTATTATATATATTATGTATGTATGTTTATTTTATCTATATATAATTATATATATATATATATATATAATAATATATATTATATTATATTAAAGTGGATGTATGTATAAATATATATATACATAAATAGAACCACCACCTTAATGTGGTGGAGGGGTTTGAGTGCTTGAATGATCCTAAGTTGAGGCTATGTTGTCTGGGGCTTAAATGCCCCTGGTTGGGTCTCCTATGGCAAACAGGATCTGGGTGACGGGTCAGACAAAAATCAGTTCAAGACGCCTTCATGTGGAACACAAAATCGAGGCACGTGACGTTGCCCGGTACGGCGTAGCGGTGGTCCCACCCTGGAGCCAGGCCTGGGTTCGGGACTCGGAGAGAGCCTGGTGGCCGGGTTGCTCCACGCGGGACCTGGCCGGGATGAGAGTCGCGAGGCCATCCCCCAGTGGGCCCACCACCTGCAGGGGGAACCATGAGGGACTGGTGCAAAGAGGATTGGGCAGCTGATGAAGGTGGAGACCTTGAAGACCCGATCTCCAGATGCTTAGGCTGGCTCTAGGGACGTGGAACATTACCTCGCTGGGGGGGAAGGAGCCTGAGCTTGCCGCATATTTTGGACACTCGGGTGAAGAAAGGGGCTGAACTGTCCCCTGATCACAATTTGGTGGTGAGCTGGATCCGCTGGAAGAGGAATAAGCCGGACAGATTTGGCAGTCCCAAGCATATAATGAGGGTCTGCTGGGAAGGTCTGGCGGAGCCCTCGGCGAAGGATGTATTCAACTCCCACCTCCGGGAGAGCTTCGACCAGATTCCGGGGGAGGTTGGAGACATAGAGTCTGACGGGTACCGTGAGGCCAAGCGTGCCGGGGCCCGGGCTGTGGCAGAGGCAAAAATTCGGGCCTAAGAGGAGTTCGGTGAGGCCATGGAGAAGGACTACCGGTTGGCCTCGAAGCAATTCTGGCATACCATCCGGCGCCTCAGGAGGGGGAAGCAGTGCTTCATCAACACTGTTTACAGTGGGGGTGGGGAGCTGCTGACCTCAATTTGGGACATTATCGGGCGGTGGAAAGAATACTTTGAGGATCTCCTTAATCCTGCCGTCACGGATTCTCTGGTGGAAGCAGAGGCTGGGAACTTTGGGGTGGGATTCTTTCATCAACCTGGCTGAAGTCACCGAGGTGGTTAAAAAGCTCCATGTTGGCAATTCTCTGGATGTTGTGGGGCTGTCATGGTTGACACGTCTCTTGAACATTGCTTGGCGGTTGGGAACAGTGCCTCTGGACTGGCATACCGGGGTGGTTTCACACTCCTGAGCCTCCCTGGTAAGGCCTATGCCAGGGTATTGGAGAGGAGAGTCTGGTCGATAGTCGAACCTCGGCTTCAGTAGGAGCAGTGTGGTTTTCGTCCTGGCTGTGAAACACTGGACTAGCTCTACACCCTCTGCAGTGTACTCGAGGGATCATGGGAGTTTGCCCAACAGGTCCACATATGTTTTGTGGACCTGGAGAAGGCATTCGACTGTGTCCCTTGTGGTACCCTGTGGGGGTTGCTTCAGTAGTACGGAGTCGGGGGCCCTTTATCCGGGGCCATCCGGTCTCTGTACAAGCGGAGCAGGAGTTTGGTCCGCATCGCCGGCACTAAGTCGGACCTGTTCCCGGTACAATTTGGACTCCAGCAGGTCTGCCCTTTGTCACTGGTCCTGTTCATAACTTTTATGGACAGGATTTCTAGGCACAGCCAAGGGCCGGAGGGGGTCTGGTTTGGAGACCAGTGGATTTCGTCTCTTCTTTTTGCAGATAATGCGGTCCTGCTGGCGCCCTCTAGCCAAGACCTACAGCATGCACTGGGGCGGTTCTTAGCTGAGTGTGAAGCAGCTGGGAAGATCAGCTCCTCCAAGTCCGAGGCCATGGTTCTCGACCGGAAAAGGGTGGCTTGTCTTCTTCAGGTTGGAGGGGAGCTCCTGCCTCAAGTGGAGGAGTTCAAATATCTTGGGGTCTTGTTCACAAATGAGGGGAGAAGGGAGCGGGAGCTCGACAGATGGATTGGTGCGGCTGCTGCAGTAATGGGGACGCTGTGCCAGTTTGTTGTGGTGAAGAGAGAGCTTAGCCGAAAAGCGAAGCTCTCGATTTACCAGTCAGTCTACGTTCCTACCATCACCTATGGTCATGAACTTTGGGTCATGACCAAAAGAGCGAGATCCCGGATACAAGCGGCTGAAATGAGCTTCCTCCGTAGGGTGGCCGGGCACTCTCTTAGAGATAGGGTGAGGAGCTCGGCAATCCGGGAGGGGCTCGGAGTAGAGCCGCTGCTCCTCTAAAGTGATAGGAACTAGTTGAGGTGGCTCGGGCATCTATATTAGATGCCTCCTGGACGCTTCGTTGGCAGGTGTTTCAGGCCTCCCCCTGGGCCTCCTCCCAGTGGGACGGCCTAGGACACACTGGAGGGACTATGTCTCTCGGCTGGCTTGGGATAGCCTTGGGCTCCCCCCACTGGTGGTGGTGCCTGGGGAGAGGGAAGTCTGGCTGTTTGTAAAAAAAAGTATATATAGATATACAGGGGTTAGACAATGAAACTGAAACACGTGTCATTTTAGTGTGGGAGGTTTCATGGCTAAATTGGACCAGCCTGGTAGCCAGTCTTCATTGATTGCACATTGCACCAGTAAGAGCAGAGTGGGAAGGTTCAATTAGCAGGGTAAGAGCACAGTTTTGCTCAAAACATTGAAATGACATACCAGAGTTTAAAAGAAGACAAATTGTTGGTGCACGTCTTGCTGGCGCATCTGTGACCAAGACAGCAAGTCTTTGTGATGTATCAAGAGCCACGGTATCCAGGGTAATGTCAGCATACCCCCAAGAAGGACGAACCACATCCAACAGGATTAACTGTGGACGCAAGAGGAGCTGTCTGAAAGCGATGTTCGGGTGCTAACCCGGATTGTATCCAAAAAAAAAAAATGAAACCACAGCTGCCCAAATCATGGCAGAATTAAATGTGCACCTCAACTCTCCTGTTTCCACCAGAACTGTCTGTCCGGAGCTCCACAGGGTCAATATACACGGCCAGGCTGCTATAGCCAAACCTTTGGTCACTCATGCCAAACGTCGGTTTCAATAGTGCAAAGAGTGCAAATCTTGGGCTGTGGACAATGTGAAACATGTATTGTTCTCAGATGAGTCCACCTTTACTGTTTTCCCCACATCCGGGAGAGTTACGGTGTGGAGAAGCCCAAAAAACGTACCCACCAGACTGTTGCATGCCCAGAGTAAAAGCATGGGGTGGATCAAAAGGGTTTGGGCTGCCATATCATGGCATCCCCTTGGGCCCAATACTTTGTGCTAGATGGGCACTGCCAAGGACTACCGAACCTTTCTTGAGGCCCATGTGCATCCAATGGTTCAAAACATTGTATCGTGAAGGCGGTGCCGTGTATCAGGTGCAATGCACAATACACACAGCAAGACTGGTGAAAGATTGGGTTTGATGAACATAAAAGTGAAGTTGAACTTTCCCCCATGGCCTGCACAGTCACCAGATCTAAATATTATTGAGCCACTTTGGGGTGTTTTGGAGGAGCGAGTCAGGAAACGTTTTCCTCCACCAGTATTACGTAGTGACCAGGCCACTATCCTGCAAGAAGAATGGCTTAAAATCCCTCTGACCACTGTGCAGGACTTGTATATGTCATTCCCAAGACGAATTGATGCTGTATTGGCCGCAAAAGGAGGCCCTACACCATACTAATAAATTATTGTGGTCTAAAACCAGGTGTTTCAGTTTCATTGTCCAACCCCTGTATATCTATATCTACAGGGGTTGGACACTGAAACTGAAACACCTGTCATTTTAGTGTGAGAGGTTTCATGGCTAAATTGGACCAGCCTGGTAGCCAGTCTTCATTGATTGCACATTGCACCAGTAAGAGCAGAGTGTGAAGGTTCAATTAGCAGGGTAAAAGCCCAGTTTTCCTCAAAATATTGAAATGCACACAACATTACGGGTGACATACCAGAGTTCAAAAGAGGACAAATTGTTGGTGCACGTCTAATGTCAGCATACCACCAAGAAGGACGAACCACATCCAACAGGATTAACTGTGGACGCAAGAGGAAGCTGTCTGAAAGGGATGTTCGGGTGCTAACCCGGATTGAATCCAAAAAACGTAAAAAACCTCGGCTGCCCAAATCACGGCAGAATTAAATCTGCACCTCAACTCTCCTGTTTCCACCAGAACTGTCCGTCGGGAGCTCCACAGGGTCAATATACACGGCGGGCTGCTTTAGCCAACCTTTGGTCCACTCATGCCAATGCCATATGTTCGGTTTAAATGGTGCAAGGAGCGAAAATTTCTTGGGCTGTGGACAATGTGAAACATGTATTGTTCTCTGATGAGTCCACCTTTACTGTTTTCCCCACATCCGGGAGAGTTACGGTGAGGAGAAGCCCCAAAGAAGCGTACCACCCAGACTGTTGCATGCCCAGAGTGAAGCATGGGGGTGGATCAGTGATGGTTTGGGCTGCCATATCATGGCATTCCCTTGGCCCAATACTTGAGCTACATGGGCGCGTCACTGCCAAGGACTACCGAACCATTCTCGAGGACCTCGTGCATCCAAAGGCGGTGCCGTGTATCAGGATGACAATGCACCAACACACACAGCAAGACTGGTGAAAGATTGGTTTGATGAACATGAAAGTGAAGTTGAACATCTCCCATGGCCTGCACAGTCACCAGATCTAAATATTACTGAGCCACTTTTAGGTGTTTTGGAGGAGCGAGTCAGGAAACGTTTTCCTCCATCAGTATCACGTAGTGACCTGGCCACTATCCTGCAAGAAGAATGGCTTAAAATCCCTCTGACCACTGTGCAGGACTTGTATATGTCATTCCCAAGACGAATTGACGCTGTATTGGCTGCAAAAGGAGGCCCAGCACCATACTAATAAATTATTGTGGTCTAAAACCAGGTGTTTGAGTTTCATTGTCCAACCCCTGTATATAGACATAGTAATACAGTACTGTGCAAAAGTTTTAGGCAGGTGTAAAAAATGCCGTACACAAAGAATGCTTTCAGAAATGGAAGTGTTAATAATTTATTTTCATCATTCAACAAAATGCAGTGAATTAACAAAAGAGAAATCTAAATCTAAATCAACATTTGGTGTGACCATCCTTTACCTTCAAAACAGCATCAATTCTTCTAGGTACACTTGCACACAGCTGAAGGAAATCTGCTGGTAGGTTGTTTCAAACATCTTGGAGAACTAACCACAGATCTTCTGTGGTAGTAGGCTTTTTCACATCCTTCGGTCTCTTCATGTAATCCCGGACACAATCGATGATGTTGAAATCAGGGCTTTGTGGGGGCCATACCATCACTTCCAGTGAGTCTTGTTCTTCTTTACACTGAAGATAGTTCTTAGTGACTTTGGCTGTATGTTTTGGATCGCTCACTTAGCATTTTGTGAATTGGCAAAAATAAACAATCATCATTTATATTTCTGAAAGCTTTCTTTGTTTACAGTATTTTTTCACACCTGCCTAAAACTTTTGCACAGTATTGTATATAGATATAGCTATAGATATATGTTCAAAAATGTTCAATGTTATTGAAAATTTCATTAATGTTAGTTACTCAATTCACTAAGTAAAACACATTATATAGATCAATCACTTACAGACTTTTCAAGATTTAATAATGATGATTTTATACCACAGCTAATTAAAACACGTTTCAAATTTTAAAATTACATCAGACAAATAACAAACATTTTCCATGCAGAAATATGGGCTTAATGAAAAGTAGGTTTGAGGTTGTTATTTAAAAAACTTATTTTGGACTGCTCTTTACATTATTGTATTTTCTTTCCTATAATATGGCAGTTGTATTTCTTTTTCCCTAATGGATTTTTACTGGCCCATTTATTCCCATCGTTATTTTTTTGTTCTTTGCTCACTGTATTGCCTTTCCTGTCTCAACATGCATCTGGAAGTGTATAAACAGAGGGGGCATGACAGAAAAAGAGGGTGTGGTCTTTGGAATAGCATCACTGGCTCAGCTTCTTTCCTGTTGGCAAAGGTCAAATGTCTACAGAGTAGATGGCCTAATTATGGCTGCCAGGTTTTGAACAATGTGCTGCTAGCAATGGCTAACTTTTGTCGTATTGTCTCTAAAGACGTTTGGCGCATTGCAGATTTTGAAGTAGGTAGCGCTGTTAGGTAGTTTACTGTATGCTGTTGACTCTAAAGGCTCTCATAGAGTCGGGCGTACTGTGAGCACCGGGCACTCCGGTGCACTGCGTTTCAAATTACATAGAAGACCATACCAATATGCTACATTTCAGGTGAAAAATTCCTACATTTCCCACACTTTCTGCATCCCTAGTTAGGTTTAATGGCCATATATACCTCCTTTTTATCTTTTTGTTTTTCCAAAGCTACAATGCAAATTAGCTTTTCATTCTCATCCTATGACGCCGTGGCAGAAACTATGGGAAATACAGGAATTTGTCACCAGAAATGTAGGAAATTGGTACTCAGACATCCGCTAATAGTGTACGTGGAGTCTGCACCAAAAAATGCTGTATCATCAAGCCTTTTCAACTGCAGACTATTTTTATAATATTTGGGAATGTGCTTGCAACACTGGGTTATATTTTTGTTTTGTTTTTGTTGAAAGATTTACATTGCAGCATTACACCTCCATGAGTCGAGTCTTGTCTTGTCCATGTCTGCCAAGTCACAGTGAGTCAACATACACAGGGCCTTTGTCCGCACCTGATTTATTGTCTACACCATGGCTCAGCTGTTTTGATGCATGATGATAATAGTGCTAACAATGCTATAAAAATCTAACTTAGTTTAATACGCATTATGCAATATGTAACAGCTATTAAAGGAGTGTTTTCTTATACGGTTGAAACTAGATATTTTAATACACTGTAAAAAACAAATGCCCTTTTTTCTTACTGTCTAACTTTAAATCAGACTAAACTTCCTGTCTTACGACCAAACATATTACCATAAACATTTCTATTTGCTTTCTTCAAGTTTATATTGACTTCCTAAGCTTCTTACACCTCAGACACACTGCTTCGTATTGTGTCATCAATTTCTAGATGAAATTGATGACACATTCATCTGTTCAAACACTTATGTGCAAGTGAAAAGATCCATCTTGAAAATAAGAAAATCAGATTTTAATGAGGTTGGCCTGTATATAAATACAGTACAGACCAAAGGTTTGGACACACCTTCTCATTCAAAGAGTCGTCCTTATTTTCATGACTATGAATATTGTAGCTTCACATTGAAGGCATCACAACTATGAATTAACACATGTGGAATTATATACTGAACAAAAAAGTGTGAAACAACTGAAAATATGTCTTGTATTCTAGGTTCTTTAAAGTAGCCACCTTTTGCTTTGATTACTGCTATGCACACTCTTGGCATTCTGTTGATGAGCTTCAAGAGGTAGTCACCTGAAATGGTTTTCCAACAGTCTTGAAGGAGTTTCCAGAGATTCTTAGCACTTGTTGGCCCTTTTGCCTTCACTCTGCGGTCCAGCTCACCCCCAACCATCTCGATTGGGTTCAGGTCCGGTGACTGTGGAGGCCAGGTCATCTGGCGCAGCACCCCATCACTCTCCTTCTTGGTCAAATAGCCCTTACACAGCCTGGAGGTGTGTTTGGGGTCATTGTCCTGTTGAAAAATAAATGATGATCCAACTAAAGGCAAACCGGATGGAATAGCATGCCGCTGCAAGATGCTGTGGTAGCCATGCTGGTTCAGTATGCCTTCAATTTTGAATAAATCCCCATCAGTGTCACCAGCAAAGCACCCCCACCATCACACCTCCTCCTCCATGCTTCACGGTGGGAACCAGGCATGTAGAGTCCATCCGTTCACCTCTTCTGCGCCGCACAAAGACACGGTGGTTGGAACCAAAGATCTCAAACTTGGACTCATCAGACCAAAGCACAGATTTCCACTGGTCTAATGTCCATTCCTTGTGTTCTTTGGCCCAAACAAGTCTCTTCTGCTTGTTGGCTGTCAGCAGTGGTTTCCTAGCAGCTATTTTACCATGAAGGCTTGATTCAAACAGTCTCCTCTTAACAGTTGTTCTAGAGATGTGTCTGCTGCTAGAACTCTGTGTGGCATTGACCCGCTTCTAATCTGAGCTGCTGTTAACCTGCGATTTCTGAGGCTGGTGACTCGGATCAACTTATTGTCCGCAGAAGAGGTGACTCTTGATCTTCCTTTCCTGGGGCGGTCCTCATGTGAGCCAGTTTCTTTGTAGCGCTTCATGGTTTTTGCGACTGCACTTGGGGACACTTTCAAAGTTTTCGCAATTGTTCGGACTGACTGACCTTCATTTCTTAAAGTGATGATGGCCACTCGTTTTTCTTTACTTAGCTGCTTTTTCTTGCCATAATACAAATTCTAACAGTCTATTCAGTAGGACTATCAGCTGTGTACTGTATCCACCTCCTGCACAACACAACTGATGGTCCCAACCCCATTTATAAGGCTTGAAATCCCACTTATTAAACCTGACAGGGCACACCTGTGAAGTGAAAACCATTTCAGGTGACTACCTCTTGAAGCTCATCAACAGAATGCCAAGAGTGTGCGTAGCAGTAATTAAAGCAATAGGTGGCTACTTTGAAGAACCTAGAATATAAGACATATTTTCAGCTGTTTCACACTTTTTTGTTCAGTATATAATTCCACATGTGTTAATTCATAGTTGTGATGCCTTCAATGTGAAGCTACAATATTCATAGTCATGAAAATAAGGACGACTCTTTGAATGAGAAGGTGTGTCCAAACCTTTGGTCTGTACTGTATTTATATACAGGCCAACCTCATTAAAATCTGATTTTCTTATTTTCAAGATGGATCTTTTCACTTGCACATAAGTGTTTGAACAGATGAATGTGTCATCAATTTCATCTAGAAATTGATGACACAATACGAAGCAGTGTGTCTGAGGTGTAAGAAGCTTAGGAAGTCAATGTTCCACATGTGTTAATTCATAGTTTTGATGCCTTCATAGTCATGAAAACAAGGACAACTCTTTGAATGAGAAGGTGTGTCCAAACTTTTGGTCTGTACTGTATATATATATATATATATATATAGATACACTGCTCAAAAAAATAAAGGGAACACTCAAATAACACATCCTAGAACTGAATGAATGAAATATTCTCATTAAATACTTTGTTCTGTACAAAGTTGAATGTGCTGACAACAAATCACACAAAAATTAAAGTGGAAAAACACACTACAGGCTGATCAAACTTTGATGTAATGTCCTTAAAACAAGTCAAAATGAGGCTCAGTATTGTGTGTGGCCTCCACCTGCCTGTTTGACCTCCCTACAACGCCTGGGCATGCTCCTGATGAGACGGCGGATGGTCTCCAGAGGGATCTCCTCCCAGACCTGGACTAAAGCATCCGCCAACTCCTGGACAGTCTGTGGTGCAACGTGACGTTGGTGGATGGAGCGAGACATAATGTCCCCGATGTGCTCAATCGGATTCAGGTCTGGGGAACGTGCGGGCCAGTCCATAGCTTCAATGTTTTCATCTTGCAGGAACTGCTGACACAGTCCAGCCACATGAGGTCTAGCATTGTCCTGCATTAGGAGGACCCCAGGGCCAACCGCACCAGCATATGGTCTCACAAGGGGTCTGAGGATCTCATCTCGGTACCTAATGGCAGTCAGGCCATGCGGCCCTCCAAAGAAATGCCACTCCACACTATTACTGAGCCACTGCCAAACCTGTCATGCTGAAGAATGTTGCAGGCAGCAGATCGCTCTCCACGGTGTCTCCAGACTCTGTCACATCTGTTACATGTGCTCAGTGTGAACCTGCTTTCATCTGTGAAGAGCACAGGGCGCCAGTGGCAAATTTACCAATCCTGGTGTTCTCTGGCAAATGCCAAGCATCCTGCACGGTGTTGGGCTGTGAGCACAACCCCTATTTGTGGACATTGGGCCCTTATACCATCCTCATGGAGTCGGTTTCTAACCGTTTGTGCAGACACATGCACATTTGTGGCTTGCTGGAGTTCATTTTGCAGGGCTCTGCCAGTGCTCCTCCTGTTCCTCCTTGCACAAAGCCGGAGGTAGCGGTCCTGCTGCTGGGTTGTTGCCCTCCTACGGCCTCCTCCACGTTACCTGGTGTACTGGCCTGTCTCCTGGTAGCGCCTCCAGGCTCTGGACACTACGCTGACAGACACATCAAACCTTCTTGCCACAGCTTGCATTGATGTGCCATCCTGGATGAGCTGCACTACCTGAGCCACTTGTGGGTTGTAGAGTCCGTCTCATGCTACCACGAGTGTGAAAGCACCACCAACATTCAAAAGTGACCAAAACATCAGCCAGAAAGCATAGGTACTGAGAAGTGGTCTGTGGTCCCCACCTGCAGAACCACTCCTTTATTAAGTGTGTCTTGTTAATCGCCAAAGATTTCCCCTTGTTGTCTATTCCATTTGTACAACAGCATGGGAAATTGATTGTCAATCAGTGTCGCTTCCTAAGTGGACAGTTTGATTTCACAGAAGTTTGATTTACTTGGAGTTATATTGTGTTGTTTAAGTGTTCTCTTTATTTTTTTGAGCAGTGTATATAAAAGATGTTGGCTGAAGTTGGTAAGACAGTGTCATCTTCCACAATGAAACAAGGGCTGCACAAACATGGGCTGAAAGACCACTAAGACCAATTTGTTTAAACATGTGCTGTGGTCTGATGAAAGTAAAATGAAAGTTTTTTGCCATAGTGACCAGTGTTACTCTTGGAGGAAAAACACTTAGGCTTTCAAACCTGAGAACACCATCCCACCTGTGAAGTACAGAGATGGGAGTTTCATTTTGAGCAGATGTTTTGCTGCAGGAGGGACTAACGCACTTCACAAACTAGGAGGCATCATGGGGAAATAACATTGTGTGGACATATTGAAACAGCATCTAAGGACATCAGCCTGTTAGCTGAGGAATGAGTGCAAATAACCCTTCCAAATGGGCAATGCCCCTAAGTATAATTCTAAAGTAGTTACAAAGTGGGTTAGGAACAACAAATTAAAAATTTATAAGTGGACGTGACAAAACACCAGATACACCAATTCTGTAAGATGGAGAAATTCTCTGTAAACTAAAATAAATATCTGACCCAAGTCATACAGTTTAAGCAAACAGTTTTAGCATTTATTATTTTTCCAGAACACAGTCTTTCAAAAGCAGTGAGGCTTACTGTAGAAATCTCAAAGTAGGTGTTTTGTGATATTCCTGAAAATAAATTCAATTCAGGTAATTTATATTGCGGGAATTCACAACAAATGTTTTCTGAAGGCACTTTACAAGCAAACAGATCGAGTTTCTATTCAGACATACTGTATATAGATAAAAGTACAAACAAACAAATTTGACACCTTAACCCATTTGATGTCTTTTTTTTGGAGCTGGTCCATAGAGTAGGGTATACTTTATTTTGAGCTGTTTCTGTAAAAGGCCAGCCACACATGCTGTCAACCCAACTTTGTCCATTGTGATGTCTTCCTGACATCAGTCTCTTCCTCTATAATCTATAGTATGGCCATCTTTTAGTTAGATTGTATTTTGTAATTTGCATTCTGCAGTCCATAAATTAAATTCCTGCATTTGTGATGCAAAAAGGTCCCTGTATATATAGTTATTTCTACAATATTCCTGCTCGTCAGAAAAAGATTTTATTTGGCCCATTGCCCATGCCTGACAAATCAGTTTGATACATTTTTTTGCTGCACAACAAGTCCTAACATATAAATTAAATACATATGCTTGGAGACTTAATTCCAGAATAAACTGTTGGATATTATAGTACACTTTAGATGTCTTAGAAAGCACCTAATCAGAACTGAGTCCAGTCATTTACTGTACCCATACCTAAAATCCAAGGTTGTATATTACCCTAATTGATTTTCAGGAAGAGGCAGGGTACACGCAGGTCATCAGTCTGTTACAGGACTAACCACAAAAAAAGGCTACTGTGTATCTTATCATTTAGATCAGCAGTATAGAGTGAACCTAAATTGACCTGTATGTAAACAGTGTGAGGAAAGTTTTATGGTAACCACCCAGCAGCAGTTCTAGAAGCTTTCTGGAATATTCTTACTGATAATCACTGAATGATCCTGTCAATTTAATAACCATCTATTCTGGTTTAAAAAGCTTAATGATTTTGTAAACAGGTCATGTCTTGTTTGTTTAAACTTTGTGAACGCACACTGAAAAAAATTAATATGCTTGCTCGGACAAAAGAAACTCAAGGACGCCAAAAATGTCTTCCTTTATTACATAATAATTATCAAAAAGTCTGACCAGTTCTAGTTTGTTTGTGTCTGTTTGATTGTTTACATTTCTTTATCCAGCATTTCATCACTGGTTGTTGTTTATTTTCTCTACTCGAAGGCAAATCAAGTCTCCAAATATCCAGAAGCAGATGATGCCTGGTGAGCTGAGGAAAGATGTGCTTGCAGATGGACACCCACACTCTTTATCACAGGTTTGAATACCATTATGTTTGTATGCATATGACCACATTTCTGGTGTCGGGACAACATTCTCATCCCATTGTCAGACCAGTGAGTTCAATCTGCTTTATATTGGAACCACAAACTGTTTCTTTTCTACATCATCTCTTTCTAAGCCATCCACCTAGAAAAGTCATTTTCCCCTTGTTTCAGTCCTTAGCAAAACAAATACACAACAAAATGTTTGGATGGTAATAGTCACAAACACAGTTTGTCAAGGGTCTTGATTTGCCATTTCTGATGTAAATACTGCATATCTAATTCTGTCTCAGGTGCTTTACTCTCTTAGCATTCATACCTCGAGGCATGCTTGGGTTGTGCCACCACTGTGCCCCAGTAGAGCCAAGGCATATCCAGTTTCAGATTCCAGTCATCGATCAATTGTGACCCCGCCGTCTTTGGCAGCTGTTTTTTATAACTGGTCTCTGACAACAACCAAAGACTAAACCGTTTTGTTTTTAGGTTGTTTGTCCTAGTTTATAAGTCTATTATTAACCTAAAATGTCTGCAAAATATTTAATAGTTTAATAAATTTACCATAGGAGGAGTTTTTCATTGGTTACAAGCTTTTAGGAATTGGAAAATCAGCTCGTGAAGTGCTGGTTAGTTGTGTTCTTCGATTTGATACTGATTTTAAAGCTCTGCATCCTCAAATTACTATGTAAAAGCAAAAATAGCAGTAGTCAGGTCTGTCATTTTTCGTTTAATTTACTACAGTTAAAAAAGAGACATATTTTAATCTGCATTTTTAGTACCAGTTTTTGTAGGTATGTGTAATGACAAACAGTTACATAAATCAGATGTCACTGAAGTCCATAAATCACATGTATTAATAATCTCTAGTTCAGGTGTTTCTGCTATTGAAGAAAATTATCAAAGGTTATTGTACTGAGCCTCCTATGTCTTTAAGGGCTGTTGGATTGGGATTCACTTTGCGAGGTGTTTTTTGCTCTTCTGATATATTGTAGCAAAGGGACATTCACTCAATGGTCACTTTATTAACTACACGTTGCTAGTACATTACTGGCAACTCCTTTGCCTTTAGAACTGCCCTTTGTGGCATAGATTCAACACGGTATCTGAAACATTCCTCAGAGGTTTTGACACATATTGACAGGATATCATCTTAAAGTTGCTGCAGGTTTTTTAGCTGCACAGCTATGTTGCAAATTAACTGTTCCACCACATCCTGAAGCTGCTCCTTTGGATTGGAGACTATTGGAGTTCATTGAACTCATTGTAACTCTCATCAAAAGAGATGATTTGAGCTTTGTCTCATGGTGTGTTATCCTGCTGGAAAGGCCATCAGAAGATGAGTACACTATGGTCATAAAGGGATGGGCATGGTCAGCAGTAATACTCAAGTAGTCGGTGGAGTTTAATCAGTGCTTAACTGGTACTAAGGGGCTCGAAGTGAGTCAATAAAATATTACCCAAACCATTATACCACCACCAACAGCCTTGCCTGTTGATAGAAAGCAGGATGGATCTATGCTTTCAAGTTGTTTTGGCCAAATTCAAAGTTTATCATCTAAACTTTGTAGCTGACATTTAGACATATTGGAGAAGTAACAATTTTTCCAAACTATGATTCTCCAGTTTTGGTGAGCCTGTGCTTATTGACGCTATTCCCTGTTATAAGTTGATAGAAGTGAAACTTGGTATAGTGTTCTGCTTGTGTAGGCTATCTGCTTCAAAGTTTGACATGTTGTAAATTCAGATGGTATTCTGCATATCTTGATTGTAACGAGTAGTTATTTTATCCACTGTTTTTTTTTCTTCTCTGACATCAAGGTATTTTCCTCCACTCAACTACCCCTAAATGTAAATTTCTCATTTTCAGATTATTCTCTGTAAGCTTTAGAGAATAATTTGTTCTTCTTCTTTCTTTTAGTATGCTTAAGTTGAATGGAACATAATAATTTTGTTTTTCAGCTTTAACAATGGCTTACTGAAGATTTTTATACTCATAGTTTCCGTTGAAATAGATGTGATAGTCAAGACATTTCCAGTTCTACTTCTGCAATCCCACATTACCACAAAGGGTTTGAGATTTTTTTGCTGTCTTCTATTTGCTTTGAGGCAGGAACCTATCAGTTTTTGTCCCCGACCAAAAAAATATTTTTCTTTGTGTATGAAAGAAAACCTAAAAACGTGTTTTGCAGCACAATTTACATAATTGAGGGAGAGTTTGAATTACTTTTTATACAGTATATCTAAATTTTAAAGAATGGCCTTTTGTTTTTAAATTGCAGTCCGCCGAAGGAGACAGAAACAGTTTATTTGATCGATTAGGCTTCCTTATCTGTTTTAATCCTCATTAAAGAAGGAAATCACCATTTAATTATTTCCCGCTTATCTTTAATGAATGGCTTTGTTTCTGTATCCAAGAAACCCCAATACATCAGAGCACAGATTCACACAAAGAATCTGCTTAACCCTCCCCTTTCCCACTAACCTCTTACTCACAAATAAAAGCGGAATATAGCTAAAGTTCCTTAGACGCTTTCCACCAGTTAAATCAGAATTTACCTATAGTCATGTTTCAAGCTACAGCACAGCCTACTACAGAGCTATTAGGACACTGTGCAGGGAATTGCATGACAAAAATTTAAGTTGATTTTGAGGATATTATAAATAAATGTTTGTGTTAATCATCCAGATTAAAATGGTTACAAAACCAACCCACTTTAGAAACTCTGAGTTGCATTTAGACAGATTAGGTATTACTTAAAGAAAATTAGGACCAATGTCATTTTTAACATCAGCGGTTAAACAAAAATTACATTCTTGAAACTTGAGCAAATGACCGCAAAGAGAAAGCCACCTCCCCCCAAAAAGGACATCTGCGAGATGTTAGCTACAAACATAAACATTAGATAAATATTAACATAAAACATTGTGATTCATTCCACAAAAAAGAAAGTTAAAAGGGCTTTTTTTGAATGTAGATGAATATTTAATATGCCTGAGTATAATAGGGAGCGTGTTCTACAAATGGAGGGTCTAAATATCAGAGGGCTGGCATTAGTTTGCCACAAACTGTGATCTGGGAACTGTTAGCAGTGCTCTGATCTAAATGGTCAGGAAACACAAATCATAGCAAGAGGTCTGGGATATATTGTATATTGGATCTAATGAACTTAAGCCTTAGATGGTGAGAAGCAAGAGTTTGAAACTTGCAAAATTAAACTGGAAACCATTTCATGTAGACAGGTGCATTGGTAATGTTTTTATAACCTTTAGTCCTGTGCCTTAGTACAACATATAGAATCAGCCCATAGATGAAAAAGGCAGCTCTAACTGATACTTGAGTAAAGTGATATAATCAAAGCGGCAGTAAATTATTTGACAACTTCTGGCTTAGAAAACTAAGATGTTAGATTAACAAGACTGGTAAAGCCTAAACAATGCTCTGATTGAGAGTACCGCAGGTGATGCTTCTTCTTGAATGATTAAATGAACTTTAATTTACAGTAAGTAGTTTGTCACTTTAAGTAGTGCAGTGTCTGAACAATGAAGTAGTCTAAAACAAGGCTCAAAACTATTAAAGACACTGACATCATTCATAAATGACAACTGTTTCATAGTATTTTTGTTAAGAACAGGACAAAGAGTAGCTCCCTCCAGTCGTAGATAGGGGGGTCAAATTAGTTTAACCATGGTGTATTTAAAACTGCCAGGAAAAGAACCAGAATCTAAAGAATTATTTATTTAAGATAACAAGGGCTGGCTAACCTCTGAGAATATTTTCTTTTACAGTCTAGATGAAACAATATCTACAGTGCAGGAGGAGCTCATGCAGGAAACTGCATGCTAAACTGTACATAACATTACTAAATAGTACATAACTGTACATAACATCTTCCGGGCCACTATCTATAAAGATGCTTTTAAAGCAGTCTGTACTCTGTATACTGTGCTTGCTCCAGCATTGAAGCTGTGTTATGGCCTCTGCCTCCATCTATTTCCCCATGCACCCTTTTTTCTTTTCCTTTATCTCTGGTTCCATCAGGAACATAGCACGCTCCAAGGGTAAACACACACAAATAAACTCTCCCTGTCATTCCAGGACAGTTTATGTGGGACGAACCGATACCATCTCTTCGCTCCATTGTCTCCAGTGCCCCATGCTGCACTTTGCAAACACAGGGAAAGCACACATCAGAAGTATTAATTTCAGTTATTCGAACAGGGCTTTTATTTCTCTTTTATCTGTTATGATAAGACAACAGCATCTCTCGGTAATCTGTTTAGAGATTGTCAGTTTCTTCGAGTAAATAATCAAAATAAAATCTGACAATTGTCACCACAGGTTTTTTAGGGTTTTCTTTTACTCAGATTTTCTTTTCCTTCTTCTAAATTCATCTGCTCTTGCAGATTGATTCTGTACACACTTTGAATGAATGTAAGGCAAGGAATCTTGCAGGAAATGTGCATTTTCTCACTCTTCACTAGTTTATAAAAGTGATTACAAACTTTCCATTAAACCAGAAAGCACCAGAATCATAATAATCCTTCCCAAGAACATTAGATGATAAGTAGTTCTACCCAAACTATGATTTAAAAAGTCCTTGCAGCTTTCTGTGAGTCTTTTTGTATTCTTCAAAGCAGTATTCTCTTGAGACCAACAAAACTCTCATCAAACACTTCGGTATGCTTGGACACTGACATATAAAGACACACACGGACAGTACTCATGCCAGTACACACACATGCAGACACAGCTTTCTGGCTGGGTTCCACTTGAGGGGTCCAGTGGTGGCAGGCCCCTTCTCAGTGGGTCATGTATGCGTGAGTGTGTGCAGGCTTCAGTCTGTTGTGTGGTGTCAGACCGGCACTTGTTGATTCTGGTGCATCGAATTACTGCCCGTCTGTCACAACCAATTACAGTTTTGAGCTGCTGACATGCACAACATGCGGCTGTGTGTGTGGGGGTTTACTGCTGCTTACCTCCAGCTGTGGTGTGCTGACAAGACAAGCCACAGTGATTTTACTAGCTTTAAGATATGTTCATCATTCCTTAATTATTCAGTGGATGTGTTGATTTTATTAATCAGTTAAAGAGGTTTCAAACTAATCTAAAGTATTTTTATGGTGTCTTTATGGTATTTGAGGCAAGTGATAAGGCATTCACACCCCACTTGTGTGTTCCTGGCAATATCTCATGACTTTTTCTACATCTGGAGAATCCATTACAATTGAATCCTTGTGTGTGACTTATGGTACTGTTGTAAGAAGCATTCTACTTGCTGCAACTTTTCATAGCACTGCTACGCATAGTATTCAGCCTATATACATTGCGTTTGCAAACATAGGCTGATGTTACCAATTTATGTCTTTGGAGGCACAACCTCAGTTTACAAAATATGAAACAACCAGTTTTTAGATAAATGTCTGGAATAGCGTGTTTCCAAGAACTTTCAGACACTTAAGTTGTTATCGAAATACTCAGCCATACCTGAACAGAATCACATCTTTCAGGCTTCTTCATCCACACGACTGCAAGACCTGTATGCCACTCTAAGAAAAGTGTGAACGTGTGAACATGAAAGTAAATCAACACTTTTGGAATCAATGAGAATGTAAAAAAAAAATGTGGAAAAAAAATCAGGTGGTTTATTTTTTCTGTCCAGTGTTTTTCTTCACAGTTCCATCAACCACTGTGGAGAAGGATCATTTTCTCGCCCTCACCGTGGGTGTCAAAAAGGCCACACACAAACTGTGCAAGTAGAAGCGCACAATCCGCTCTGCATACCCACACTCACAAATGAGATGACTTTCATGAAAGCAAGTGAAAAAGTCATAGCACTGACAAATTTTGTCCCAGTGATTTATAAGTTTCTTCTTGAAGAAATCTTTGTTCCTTTTTGCGTTGTTTGTCCTTCACATGGGGTGGAAATGTTTTTGCACAGGGTGGATGAAGCAATTATTACACCTTTTCTGCAATTGCCTTTCACCATCACTAAAATAATTTTTTTACAGGCAAGTACCAATTTCAGATTTTGTTTGAGATCTGGCCAGTCAAATCCAATTGTCTTATTCACACACAACAGAATGACAAGATAGGTATAGGATGCATGTATCAAAGCATTCATGTGTAACCTTTACCAATTTTTTGCTTATCTCAAAACAAAATGCATTTATGGACTTGTGTTATGAAAAGGGAGAAATCATTTTATTTTTTTACAGTATTTCACCAGCCGATCGCCTTTCCGAGCTGATTGATCCATGCATCACCAATGCTGTTTGAAAACAAGCTTAAATTAATTTCATACCAAAATTCAAAGCAAATTAAACAAAAAAATCCCACCTCTTTCTTTTGATTCTTTATTTTCGAAACCTACTCTTCTTCTCCCTCTTCCACATCAAGCTTTCCACTTCCCAGGATGCTATGCGTGAGACGGCAGAGCGGATAATGGAGCTGGAAAAGGCTCTGAGAGACACGATGAACACCTCGGCACATAGGGAGGCTCTCTGGGCGCAAGAGGAGGCTGCACGTGTTCAGGCCCAGAGACAGGTTGATGTGATGGTGCACACACCTATGGTGGCCTACAAATCTGCATATACTGCCTCATATACAGTTACTCTTTAAAAGTCACTTAGTTAATGTCAATAACTGAACAACACCCCCATGCGGTTACATGTGTATCTGCAGCCTAATATAAGAACCACAACCCACTTGTGTTAAATTGTATGTTGTTACCCCCCGATTTCTTTAGTAATTATTTACTTATTTTAATAAGCGTCTCTTCACTTGTTTTCCGCTTGGTTGAAATTCAAAAGCAAATAGGAAATAAGTCAAGTGGTCTGCTTCTTTTCCTGTTAAATTTGCCTGTTTGAAATGTATGCACATGT
This sequence comes from Crenichthys baileyi, assembly GCA_036173005.1. Lineage (NCBI taxonomy): Eukaryota > Metazoa > Chordata > Actinopteri > Cyprinodontiformes > Goodeidae > Crenichthys > Crenichthys baileyi. Next base: position 141,497 of record JAHHUM010000054.1, on the reverse strand, counting down.
TTGACATGCTTTGGTGTATGTAGTCAAAATTATTCTAACAAACCTGTAAACTTTATGATTGCAGACTCGTCTGCCTTTTTTCTAAACCTGTGTGTCCTGCTATCTCTCTGTTTTTACTGACTGTCAGCTAGTCGCACTACATCTTAATGTGGGCCACAAAAAAGAAAGAAAAATGAATGTGTGCGCTTTTGTGTGTGTGTGAGCGTAGGTGTGTCTGCGGTGGGAAAAAGAAACAGGGTAAGGGAGCATGTTTCCTCTCCGTGTGAGTGTGCATTTGAATGAGAATGACCTTGCATTACTTATGAGTGCCACAAGTAATATGAGAGCTAACGGTGGTTAAGACTAGAACTAACATTATGAGGTAGAAATATGTCTGTATTTCTTTAAGCACACTCTCTACCAGAACTTGAAACATGAAAAAAGAGGACCATTGGACAGCAGAGCCAAGTTAGAAAAGGTCAGACTTAGTTTAGAAAATTCAGCCAGAGCCAATGTTAACTGTGGCTTGTTTTTTCCTCTTGTGCGTATTTTCACGCTCAACTTACATTCAGCTTGGATACTGTGTTTATTAAACAATATTTTGATTTGCGGAGAAGTCGGAAAGAAATGAAAAGTAGTTTTATTTATGAGGGACTTGTTGCATGTGAAGAAGTAGATGATTCAGCTTTGACCTATGTTAACTCATTTGTAGAAGAATCAGAGCGGTCTCAGCATAACTTGTGACACATTAACTCAGAGTGACCCCAAAAACAATAATCAGCTTGCTTTTTATACTAAAAGTCACTGTAGAACTTCATACACATGAAGAAAAAAGGGAACCATGTAGTCACACTAGCTGCAGTGTATACAATGCTTTGCAAAACTACTCATACACCTTGAAGGTTTTCACTTTATCAAATTAAAACTACACATGATAGATCAAAAGAATGTCATGTATAATCATGAAGCCTAATTGGATACCTCTCAACAAAATCCAGTACAACCAATTGCCTTCTAAAGTTACCAAATTAGTAGAGTCCACCTGTTTAAATTCAGCTGTTCTGTGAAGGCCTCAGAGGTATGTTAGAGAACAAACAGCATCATGAAGACCAAGAAACAAATCAGACAGGCCAGGGACAAAGTTCTGGTAAGGTTTAAGTTTGGTTTAAATTCAATATATCAACCTTGAAACTTCTCACAGAGCACTGTTCAGTCCATCTTTCAGAAATGGAAAGACTATTACACAGCATTTAAACTTACCACAGCATTTAAACTTACCACGCATTTAGATGGCCATCCACCTAAAATGTCCATGGTAACTCTGGAGGAGATGTAGAAATCCAAAGCTCATGTAGGAGAATCTGTTGACAGGACAACAATTAGCTGTACTGGGACATAGGAAGTTCTTTTCTCGAAGGACTAATACTGAAATATCTGACCAACATGCAAAGTGCTAGTGTTAACACATATACTTCAGTAATCCTTTTGCACATAATCCTGAACACACCATCACCATTATGATACATGGCAGTGGCAGCATCATGTTGTGATTCTTTTTTAGATTTTGCAGATCTAAAGCAGGTCAAAGTTGATTTGAAGATGAATGGAGCCACTAACAGGGCAATCTTGAAAGAAAACCAGTTTGTGGCTGCAAAAGACATGATACTTGGCAAGAGGTTCACTTTCCAGCAGGACAATAACCCTATTGTCTTTCACCCAACTTTCACTTAAAGCTACAATAGAATAGTTTACATGAAATCAAATATATGTGTTAGAATGTCTCAGTAAATGTGCAGAGCTGAATTTACAGATACTCATTATCTAATTTGACTGAGCTTTAGGTATTTTGACAGTGAAGCTTGTTAAGGCATACCCCAAAAAGTTGCAGCTGTAATTCCAGCAGAAAGCATTGACCCAGGGGGTACATTACGCTTTTAAGATCCTTATTAGTTAAAAAAAACTGAAAATAATGTATAATTTTCCTTCTACTGGAAAGTAGTATGGACTAGTTTATTTTGGTTCATCACACAAAATCCAAATAAAATACAATGTAGTTCATGTATTTAAAAGGCATCCATCTCACCATAAATGGTCAGCCTCTGAGACTCACTGGTGTTGATAATAATTTCAACTGCTATTGTTTCAGAAGTATGTGATTACAGAACAGAAAAGGGTAATGTCTGTCAGAAAGACCACCTGACCCTGGCACGATTTCAGAGTGCCCTACTAAACTCACATTCTCACACACTCTCCCTTTTTATTTGATTTTCCTCTTTCTTCTTCCCTCTGTCCCAGAGTAATCAGTCTCATGATGTGTAATAAGCTGAAAACCTTCTGTCAGCCTGACCTGATGAAATGTAGCATGGGTAATGCCCCGGGTCACTTTTCTTCACACCCCCATCCTCTAAGTCTCTTACTCTGTCTCTGCCCCTTTCGGCTTTCTTTCTTTCTCATGAAATCACCTCCAGCATCCATCCTTGTTCTTTCCCATTGGCCTTCTTAACTTGTCTCATGCAATTATGTTTGCGTTGCTTTCCATTGCATTTTCCCACTTTGGCTTTTGAACTAGGCCTTTGAACCAGGAACATGGCATGAATGCACTAGAGGGATTTGGTCCCTACCTTTGAGCTCTCAATCAGCTTATCAACCAAAGTGGGCTAGCCTTAGCCAGCCTTAGCTAGGTTGGGAAGCCTTTTCTTCAGGTTGAGCTAAATTAGCACACACAGGCTCACCACTAAGCAGCTTAAGTCTCTAATTTCACTAAAATTCATTGTATTCCTTATTAATGATGTGATTGTGCAATGACAGCTACCCTGGGTGGTGCAGTAATGAGGGACTGGCAGTCAGTGAGGTAAATGGAGTTGGATATACAACCCTTGACTCTAAAGATAGTTAGAATAGATTTGTTTTGATTGAGGCCTGGAATTTAATTCAGTCTGTCCTCTGAACATCGGTCATTTTTTGGTTTGGCTCATCCACAAAACAGGACAGGTCCAGACTGCATTGGACAATTAGCTCCGCAGAGAGGATCATTGGGGCAGACCTTCCCTCCATCCAGGACTGTAGGTATAGGATCAGAAAAGGGGCAGCTAACATCTCTGCTGACCCCACACATCCTGAACACAAACTGTTTAGACTTTTGCCTTCAGGTCGGCGCTACAAAGGTGTGCTTATACTGGGTTACGCTTGACTCTATTTATTATTACATGTGCCACATTTGACATTTGATGCACTGGATTTTATTTTTGGGTTATCAAAGTACAGAAGGCTGAATGCAAATGCATGCCACACCTTTTAGATTTGAATTTAAGAAAATCATTAAAAACCATGTATCACTTTCCCTCCACTTCATAATTATGTCCCACTTTGTTTTGTCTATTACCTAAAATCCCACTAAACTGCATGGAAGATTGTGCTTTTAACTTGAAAAAATGTAAAAAGGTTCAAGGGGGTCTTAATATGTTTTTGCAGGGCACTGTAATTTAATGCAATTGGCCTCTTTGTACATCATACAGTGGATCAATTGTGGTTATTTGTTGTAGATAGGAAAACAAGATGTAACTGAGAGTTCGATTTTGATTTACATTTTTGGTATTCCCTCTCTGTCTTTTCTTTTAAATCTAGTTCCGTTTGTAATATTCATGAGTAGTCAGGAAGCACATTATCTGACATCTGTGGAACACACCTAGATAGCTGGAGGACGTAGAGGGTGTCCTAAAAATGTGTGAACGATTTGGCTCCTTCATAAACGATGCCCCTTGCCTTTTCATGTCCGACCCCAGCAGTTGTTTCTCCAAATGCTCTCCTCTGTCTTTGTTCTTCATTTCTCTTTAATCCTAGTTGTTAAGCAATTTATATTTAAGTTTGTTATATAATAAATCTTCAAAGTACTAGAATTAAATAAAACTGATGGGACATTGTTTTATTTTTATCTCCACATCTTGTCTAGTACTGCATTCTATTAAAAGTACTTGTTGTTGACCAATTAGACTCCTTCCTGTGTTGGGATAAAGATGCCCTGAGGTCACATCCTGTCTATCAGATACTCAGTTTGGACACACAGGCTTACGTAGCTGGAGGGCCTAAGTGTGCAGAGGAAAGAGATGCACTTGAGAGCTTGAACGTTATCTTCAGTAGCCCAAAAGTAAAACCACACTTATGAGGAAGATGAAATAAGTGGTGAAAGGGAGGAGAGTAGAGGGGAAAGCTTTTTCCATCCCAAGGGTCATTGAACATGCCATTCAACTAACCTGTGAACCACAATAATTTTGCCTCCTTCAAGATGTCAACTGCCCATTGATTTTCATGTTTAGGCTGTCATTTCATGTCATCTTAAACCCTTCCAGCACTCTCAGGCTTTAACATCCACAGCCCACACGCAGGGAGAGCGCAAAACAGAAATTTTTTTTTTATACTATATATATTATATATATATATATATATATATATATATAATTTTATATATATATAATATAATTATATATATATATATATAAATATACAGGGGTTGGACAATGAAACTTAAACCCCTGGTTTTAGACCACAATAATTTTTTAGTATGGTTGGGGCCCCTTTTTGGGGCCCAATACAGCATCAATTCGTTTTGGGAATGACATATACAAGTCCTGCACAGTGGTCAGAGGGATTTAAGCCATTCTTCTTGCAGGATAGTGGCCAGGGTCACTATGTGATACTGGTGGAGGAAAACTTTTCCTGACTCGCTCCTCCAAAAAAACACCCCAAAGTGGCTCAATAATATTTAGATCTGGTGACTGTGCAGGCCATGGGAGATTTTAAACTTCACTTTCATGTTCATCAAACCAATCTTTTCACCAGTCTTGCTGTGTGTATTGGTGCATTGTCATCCTGATACACGGCACCGCCTTCAGGATACAATGTTTGAACCATTGGATGCCCCGGGCCCCAAAGAATGGTCGGTAGTTTTGGGCAGTGACGCGGCCATCTAGCACAAGTATTGGCCAAGGGAATGCCATGATATGGCAGCCCAAACCATCACCGATCCACCCCCATGCAACAGTCTGGATGGTACACTTCTTTGGGGCTTCTCCACACCGTAACTCTCCCGGATGTGGGGAAAAAACAGTAAAGGGGGACTCATCGAGAAAAAATAAGTTTCAATTGTCCCCAGCCCAAAAATTTGCACTCCTTGCACCATTGAAACCGATTTTGGTTTGGCATGAGTGACTAAAGGTTTTGGCTATAGCAGCCCGGCCGTGTATATTGACCCTGTGGGGCTCCCGACGGACAGTTCTGGGGGAAACAGGAGAGTTGAGGTGCACATTTAATTCTGCCGTTTATTTGGGGGAGCCGTGGTTTTTTGTTTTTTGGATACAATCAGGGGTTTAGCCCGAAAATCCCTTTCAGACAGCTTCCTCTTTGGTCCCCAGTTAATCCTGTTGGATGTGGTTCGCCTTTTGGGGTATGTTGACATTACCCTGGATACCGTGGCTCTTGATACATCACAAAAGACTTGCTGTCTTGGTCACAGATGCACCAGCAAGACGTGCACCAACAAGATTGTCCTCTTTTGAACTCCGGTTTTGTCACCCATAATGTTTTGGCATTTCAATATTTTGAGCAAGAATGTGCTCTTACCCTTGCTAATTGAACCTTCACACTCTGCTCTTACTGGTGCAATTTTCAATCAATGAAGACTGGCTACCAGGCTGGTCTAATTTAGCCATGAAACCTCCTACACAAAATACGGGTTTTATTTCATTGTCCAACTTTTTTAAATCTGTTAATTAATTTTTTCTAATATATATGACTCTCTCTATATATATATCTATATATATATAGATATATATATACAGTATATATATAGATTCACTTTAGAACATCGAGATGGTTATTATGGCAAGTTCTAACTCCTATAAATCTGACCTATTGTCCCCTTTAAATAGTTGGAGGAGCTGATGGGAGCTTTAGAGAAGACTCGCCAGGAGCTCGATGCCACTAAAGTACGTCTGTCCTCTACTCAGAAGTGCCTACATGAACGGGATGGACACCTCAACCAACTGCGGCAAGAGAGACGCAAACAGCTGGAGGAGATTCTAGAGATGAAGTAAGTGTCACACTATGTTACATTCAAAAATAGCACTTTAACATTTGAATTAGCTTTTAAGCTACAGATCTAAACAGCTGAAAGTACATTACTTTACCCTGTAGGTCAGTTTTTCCTCAAAATAATAGACTTGTGCAACACAATAGACTCTGCTTCATTAAAAAATTTAAATGCCTACCTAATCAGCTCTGAGATAAAACTGGGAAAAAAAGTCATTGATGTTAAGTTACTTTTCTTTACCCCTGTAAAATAGTCTTCACACCCTTTGTCTTTGCACTTTTAAATGTATTCTTGCTTCGAAAAACCTGGTTCAATGATTTAATTTCCTCCTCAGCATGTCATCATATTTAACAGAAGGCCGTTAATGACCCATCAGTTTAAATCAGATGTGTTGAAGCAGAAAAACATCTCAAACATGCAGGGCAGTCGGTCCTGGGGGACCGGAGTTGGGAACCACTGTGTTTAACGGCATTAGAACATACAAAGGTTTCAATAAATATTGTAAAATATAAACTGAGTTGACAGTATCTTATTATCTAAGTTATTTCTCACTGCTCATCCAGTTTCTCTCTACAGTTATATGCTATAAACTGCATTGTAAAGTTTCAATAACCCTTCTTTTTTTGACATTATGTTATGTTTCAACCACGAATAAAATGTTTAAATGGATTTTTTGTGATACACCAACAAATAGTAATGCATAATTGTGAAGTACAAGGTGGACGTTTTTTCAAAATCTGTTTTCCAAATAAAGATCTGTAAAGTGTGGCATGCACACCTATTCAGCCCCCTGATTAACAGTTATTAGAACTGCTACATAATAAGACCCTTTCTTTGAACAGTGCTCTTTCATATTATAATATTTATAAAATACCCAGCTCTAGACTTCCCCAAAACATTATGCCTTACCTGGCCTCTGAGGTTTTTCGGTATAGTGTAGTTCATGATGTACATGGAGAATTGTTCTCTAAAAATCCTCTGAGGCCCTCACAGTATAGCTGCATTTATACTGATATTAAATTACACGTAGGTGACCTATTTAGTAATTAGAGGACTTTTGAATGCTAGGCAGGTATTGCAGTTGATTTTATGTAGGAATATCAGAGTAAATGGGGTGGAATACACCACAATTTTTAGACTTTCTTCAGGAAAAATCTTGTTATACTGTATTAGACACTTTTATTTTACGTATCAGTCTCACTAGCAGGAAGTGAGAGGCAGAAGTTGTTTATATTTCCATGTGTGAGTGTGTGTGTTTCAGTGGGTGTGTTACGTGCTTTAAGTTATCTGACTAAAGGACTATGGAACCACATATCTGCTTTTCATGTGCTGCAAAGAAATGCTTCTAATGTGAGCCACAAGAGAACATTGGCACGTGTACACTGAGAGAACAACTTTTAAAGTCCATTATACTGCTTTGATCTCACAGTACACTAAAAGAATGTGTATACACATACTGTTTGTTTCTGCCCTGTGTGTGTGTGTGTGTGTGTGTGTGTGTGTGCGTGTGCGTGTGTTTGTAAGATCAGAGTGGAGCTGCCAAAAGTGTACCCTATTCACATATCACATGTAATAAAAAACATTTTCCTGTCTGTTTTGATTTCCGACCTCCAATATTACCAGGAATGTTAATCGGGAGGCATGTTTTTCAAATAATAAGGAAACAATCTGTGTTCAAGGTGTCTCCCTGAAATCACAGAACTACTCTGTGACCCAGCATGTGAAATACATTCATGCTGTTGAATGGCAGTGTGCTTACTCTAGTATTGTGTTTCCATCAGAGGATGCCTGAGAGGAAGGCATTTAGTGTGATGGTTGGTTGGCATAAACAGCAACAAAGTCTATTGGAATCTTTCCCTTGGTGTTCAAGCCACTGCCTAGTCTAAACTGGTAGGAGTTAATGAAGGGGGCACAGGGGGCATGAGTGTGTGTGGTCTGTTATGCATTGTGTTCTGTGTGTATGAAGAGGTTGGGAGCAGGGGGTTTGGAGTCATTGATGATGAGGATTAAAGAACTGTTGAACTGCGAGGGGGCAAAGCTTCGTGAGACAGAATAGGCCACAAAGATACGCATGCAAAATGCACACACAACCTCAGTAGAACTCACATATAATCAGTCACGTCTGCAGACATGCACATACTTAAACTGTGGCTTTCTGCTTATAAAGAAAGGGAGGTATATTCCCCACAGTACAGGTCTAGCCCAGGTTAGTGGAAAGAAAGCTAAATAGGAAAGAGACGGCACAGAAAGATGGGCAACAAGAGGGATAGAGAGAAATAAATGCTGGAATAAAGTTAGACAAACAGAGAGAAGGGGGTAGCATGAAGGGACTACACAAACTGAGGTTTTCAAAATCTCAGTAATCATGATAGACGTTTGATGGGATGCAGTTTTCTCTGTCTCTTTTTCTTCCCTGTAATGTGGCATTTGTCTAGAAGGTCAACTGAAGCAAACTATGTGAGGTATACTCCACGGCGAACCGGAGAGGTTTCTGTATGAGACTGTGTGTTTTTGTTTTTAATGTGTGTGCTTGTAAGCCAGAAGGAGAGGAAAAAAAAAACTCTTGGCTTTTCAACACTGGTAATGAATAAAAGAGACAAGGAGGGAGAAATCATATTCAATATCCTATCATGGCCTGCTGGGTTTCCTTAGCGCCCAGTGTTTATGTGTGCGAGTGTGTTTGTGTGTGTAAATGTTAGAGAGAGTATTATCATTTTCGGATATGGAGCTGGAGGCTTGATGTATAAGGAGCAATGCTGGTCTCTTCTATCACCCCACACCAGATTAAGTTTCCACCATACTGTACAGTGTTCACACACAGACACAGATGGTCTCCCGAGGAGCTACTCATTAAATAATTCTGGGGTCACAGGGTGTAGGTGCGCAATAGAGAAATGATGTGTTTGGACATTTTGAATAGTCCGTTATTGAGATGTTTCCATTCTTTGAGTGGGATAACACTTCATGCCACTACATCACAGGCTCTGAAGCTGATCTTTGAGTAGACTTTAAAAGTGTGGGTGAGTTTATCTGTTTACATTTTGTGATGGAAATAAAGAAAAGAGCAAAGAAGAAAAAAGTAGCGGCAGCTTTGTGGTGGGCACATAAAAAAAGATAGACAGATGAGAATAAATGGGATGGGGGAGTGATATATTTTTACTTAGTATAACATGCGAGCATGGTAGAAAATGCTAAACATTTGACACAAGAAAAGTTGTAGAATAGCGCATGGGAGAAAGTAAAAGAATGGAAAAAAAGGATGATATATTGGGGAAAGTAGGGAGGATGGTGATAGAGAGAGTGCTGATTGAAAAACGTGGGTCGAATTGAGTGGAGGTGTGAAGCATAGGAGGGAACAAAGTATGGTTGGCAATAAACGACACAAGGAAAGGTGTTGAGAAGAATGACTGAACACAGCACATCAACAAATACCTACAGTCCAGAAAACCAAGTTAACCCACCAAATAAATATTACCTATTAATAAAACACTGCATTTATTTTTATTGTAGAAACCTTTTTGAACACTGACTAGCTAAAAGCTGAAACTCATGTACAGTTTCCAACCACTCATCGTTGGCCTAAATGTCATATGATTTCTGTGACTTTTAAAAATTTACTTTTACTATTTGTCAGGGTGGACTGATAATAAAACAATTCACATGGAATTGAAATTATATACACACGCTTAAATTTATGTGTACACCCCCACTAATGTTTAGATTTCCCTTAGAGAAAGTTGCAGAGAAACCACATACTTTTGTAGCCAACAACAAGCTTCTGGTATAATTCTGGCTGAATATTTGACCACTCTTCTTGACCGAATTGGTAGTGGTAATTGACTTGCTGTGTTCTCTGGCACTGATCTAGATTAAATGTGTCCAACTTTCAGCCCTCTTGCTGTTGATTAGAGGTGAACTTAAGGAGTTTTGAAGAAGTCCTTTAATTCATCGTTCTACCAACTTTTCACCAAATTTTCTGGCAGTGAAACATTCCTAGAGCATGATGCAACCACCACAATGCTTGAGAGTTGGTACAAAGTTCTTGGGTTTGAAATTCTCAGCTTGACTCTTCCACCCATATATCATGTTGTTGTGGAGAAAGGGCTCCATTTTTGGATCGATCATAAAACATTTTTTTTTTTATCTTTCGAAAACCTTTGCCTTATTAGCAACTGCATGCTTGAAGATGTACTGTAAATTTCATCACACACTTATTTTTTATTTAGTATCTTCTCAGTTGAAACTCACTTCATTGTGGACTGTGACACTGGTGCTCCAGCAAACTTAAATTTATCATAGGCCTGAACGTTGGTTGTTCCAGTTATTTTTGAACTGTCCAACCAACTTCCATTTTATTGAGGTTGACCGTTTTCTTTAAATAGGTGAAACTTTGACAGATTTAGTTGTTCTAGCAGGTCAATGATCACAAACACACATCAAACCACTATTTGAAATGGGTAAAGCAGGCTATCATTAAGCTTCTATAAAGGCCTCCTCAAAGTACCAATCTCAGTCCTATTAAAATTGTGTTTTTTTGCTTAAAAGCCAGGTCTTAGGCAATATTTTTGAAAAACTAACAAACTAAAATTATGCCAGAAATTAGTTTATTGCTACAAAAAGTTTGTGGTTGAGCTGCAACTTGTGGAGAGAAATTAAATAAAAAATTACGAGGACCCTGTATATATAGTGTTGACCTTGTGTGGTTTAGAGAAAGTCTGTATATTCAAACTTGTGTACCCATTTTTTGTCTTAATTTTAATTTATATACTGTAAATGCACTACATGACTAAAAAGGAGATCAAAGTAATAGACATTTTTATTAACATTTCTTTAACTTTAATGCTACCTAAATCCTTGTTGAAGTTCTTGCATGTAGTTTCTAAAGATAGCTGACTGACAGGGTTTTGAAGCATTTTTGGGGCCTACTACACTGGCTCTGTCGATTTATGCTTACTGGTGTTTTTTTCTCTTCAAGAAATATCCAGCCACCTTAAATTCTGTTGAAGATTTTTCTTTAATGTTCTTTCTGTTCAAGGTCTTAGTTTTGCAATAAATGACATAGTGATCAGGTTTTCCTGGGATAAAAGTACAAAGTGAATAAAAATTTTGATTTTTATAGTCCCAATGCTTTTTCAGAGATTTGGCATGGTATTTATTTGCTTTTTAACCAAAAACTAGAAAAGGCAGCTATTGTGTAGTACAACACTGTGGAATGTATCAAATCCCCACTGCTGAGGCTTTTTTTAACATATTAACCAATACCTAAAAAGGATATATAACAAAAATACTCACAATATTTATGTATATTTCAGCATGAAGAAAAGGTATTTGTTGAGGCCCTTCATGGAATTCCTGCTGGGCAGTCATTTTTGTAGTTGCAAAGTTAGGCTCAGAGTATGTTCACTAAAAATATCCAAAGAAGTACCAAAGGAAGATTAAGTATTTTAAGTAGTGGAAATGAAATAAGATTTAAACTGTAACCCCAAATTAAGTTCTGTCCATTATATACTCATGTAGCCATCTAGTTACAGTATTTTATGGCATAATGAAGCTCAAAGGAGTAGCCAACATTATGACTTTAAATCCCCCATGTAGACATTCTGTCTGCAAAGCTCCATCACCATGGTTACTCTGACTAAACAGGCAGAAAGACCAGCTATACTGGTAAGGTCATGTCCTCACTCACTGATCTCTCCAAGGGGCCTTGACACACACACACCCATACACACACACACACATGCGCGTCTTTCTATCTTTGCAGGAACTTTGCAGCACTTCTTTTTATGGGACCCAGGCTTTGGGCCCCATAAGGAACAATTGGTCCTCACAGTGTAGTATATGTAGAAAAAATGGGCCTTACACTGCTAGAATGCACACAATGCTAGAACACACACACACGCACACACTCTTACATAGATGCAACCTAGGCACACACTCAGTGAAACATATTTACATATAAAAAGCATTGCTGTTCAGAAAGACTTTGTTTTGCAGAGTATACTTTAAAAAATCAGCCTTGGCATTTGTGGCATCATGATCTTCAAAAAAACCTACACACCCAGACACTTATGTGCATTCACATATCTACACAAGTAATGGTGCCACAGTGCAATTGTTTTTATAAGTAATGATGAAACACAGAGGGTCACACTACAGCTTGTGAATGGGATTCTCTGTGTTTCTGTGAAGAGGAGGGGCTGACCACACATCACCTTCCTCCCTCTTCATGCAGATTTGTGTGTGTATGTCGCCTCGTGGGAACCTTTGGTCATTCATCATGTCTGTCTCTGCTCCCCTGCCCTATGACACACATGTTTACCTTCGACGTGTGTGTCAGCTGTCCGGCCTATAGGTATGTTATTATGTCAGCGCCAAGGCCCGCTCCACCATGATCTTCCTCTTTTAAGATTTGTTTTTGTGAATGGAGAACTTGATCAGCTGGAAATTCCTGCTTCTAAGTCCTTGTTCTGTAAAGTTAGGTAATGAGTGGCTTCTACATAGGTTAGATACAATAGCAGTATGACTGCAGTTATCAAGTATTTTAGTGATAGAGTACCTTTTCAAGTAATCTATATATTTTGATTGGATTCTTGTCTTCTTCTCACATAGTTAGTTCCGTTGGCTTTGTTTTCAATTGCTTAAACACTATTTAAACAACCTTGCCTATGAGCCTGAATTTACTGTTTTCCTCAACAAACAAAAACATATTTTGGCAAAAGACAAAATTAAAAATGCAATTTGTTAAAATAATCTTTAAAAAATAGAGAAAGACAAAAATGTTTTCATATTTTGAAATGTTTGTGTTGTGTTGTTTTATTTCATGAATTGTTTAGATTTTCAGTTTTTTAGATTTTTTTAAATAAATGTATTGGAATGTGGACTTAAATCTTATTGTTGTTTTTTCAATTCTGTTAGTTTGGGCCTCAGAGCCAGAGTGAACTATGTATTTCTGCTTTGTTGGTCATATAATATGTATCTCAAACCATTGTCTATGATCCAATACATTAAAGAGGCTTGAGCAAGAAGCACTGATTCAATATCAAACTCTTGTTTTACTTAAATTTAAGGATTTAATCCAACAAATCAATTTAATGCAATACAATACTATATGACACAATTAGTGTTACTATGAGAAAAGGGAATAATTATTTTCAACTGAATGAATATAACTTTTATTTAAAAAAATAAACCTTTCACAAGATAGCCTTCTTGTACAATTCCAAAGCAATGAGCTTTAATGCAACATAAAAATCATCTGCCATGCAACAAACCTTTAATTAAATTCACAAAACACTGTACTTTCTAGGTTATGAATAGAAAAGGAAGTTTCAAAGAAGGGTCCTTAGAGTTGCTAATAAATAGGAAAATGTTAACTTAATAACATTCACAGGATGCAAACAACGACTCTTGTTATTAAAATAATTACAGTTAGGATAGTAAAATGGCTTAGCTGTGGCAAGCATAAAAAACATTCTAAAGAAACAAACTAAAATAATCCAAAAATACTAACAGAAGACCTTGTGGGAAATCAGAATATTGCACATAAAATTGTGCACAGCATTGTATTTAACCCACAGAAGTACTAAAAACCTTCAGAGAATTTTTCCACATTCATTGCTTTTCTCAAAGAGTAGCAGGCACATCTAAAAGAGAGAAACATTGCTCCACACCAGGAATAGCAGAAGAAGTTCATTCATTCATAAATGTGGCGTTTGTTTTTCATCTGAATATCAGATCAGATTTTAATCATACACCTATTTAAAACCAGTACATCAAGGTTTCATCCAAAAACTGCAGGTAATCACAGTTGCTTTACGCATGCACATGCAATTCAACACCCATGCGTCTGTTGTGAATCTGAACAAATTGGTAAATCTTCACTCTGTGAGTGTGCATGTGTATTTTGTTAAACGCATATGTGACATTGTGGTAGTGGGGTGATTGTGACAGACAAAAAACAAAAGGATTGCACCAACTGACAGAAGATAGAGAGGCTACATAAAAACATAATGGGAAGATGCTGCATGTGGAAACTGCTTTTAACTTTGTGCTATGTTTCTCTCTTTGGTAACATTTTTCTTTCAATGACTTCTCTGACTTTTACCCCATCACTCCTTTGACACCAGCCTCCTTAACTTCCTCTGGGTATTAAATGTACTCCCGCCCCCTTTTTTGTGTTTTCTCTGTTGTTCTATCTCTGGGCAAGTGGAAGAAGGCCTGGAATTTATCACACATACCTAATAATTGCTATCACAGGAAATTGTGCTGAGGAAGTAGGTGCAGTAGTCTTGCTAACTAGTGTCAGTCGTAAAAACTCGTGCACATCCTTGCACATAAACACACAAACCACATTAGACTCAAATGGTCATCTATACTTCAAACTTTTGAGAAGAACAACTCTAATTGACCTCAGGGAAGTTAACACCCCCTCAAGCCTTCCTCAAAACTAGCTCATTGTAAGTTGGGATGTCTGTCTGTGCACAAGTAAGCAACTGATTAGGTAGGCAGTGTAGCCATAAAGAGGCATTTCAGGACACCCAGAGGTAACTAGTGATGGCCTTCTAAAGAGCAGTCCTGCCCTCAGGGTCACCAGGGGAAAGAAGAGAACGGCTAGTAAGGGAAGGGGAGTTTTACTGTTTTGTCATGGCCAAGATGAGACTCAGAGAAATGTTTTACTTAGTTTTCATAGTATCAACTGCAATTAAGTGTAGGTTGCTATGACGAGTGATCAGATGCAATGCAATTAATTGCAAAGTTTATGGAACTTAAACCTCGTCTGCAGTATGTTTTAGCTCTGCCACAAAGAGACCTGCAGCATAGTTTTTATGACCCTATGTAACTGTCAGGGGAAATTGCTAAGAAGAACAGGGTAGCTGATATCCCTCTGTCATTCTGATTACATTAAAATATCTGAATGGCTCAGGGGGAGTGGAGCTTTAAAACATTATTCTTTTGTTAAATGTCATATACTCAAAGAAAGCAAGTGTTATCTTCACATGTTGTAGCCGAAGGGTTTCCCAGGCAAGGATATGGTTGCTAGTAAGATAACCAATTAGCAAAGCAAACATTTATCAAAAGAGCAACCACTTCAGAAAAAGAGGTAACTTGCTGTAAAGAAAGATTCAGGGCGCCCAAGAAAGTCCAGTCAATACTAAGACTCTCCCCTGAGGAGGGTTGAAGTAAGGCAGGGATCTCGCAGCCTGTAGCTCCAGAGGCTTTTCATGTTCTCCACAGTTGGCCCTAAGCTTGGGCAAAAGCTATATTCAGTTTAGCACTGTTTCAAAATAGATGTACTGAAACACTTAGTTTTAACTAATGTTCTCTGTTTTCAGACAATCACTTCATCTAACTTTCCCAACACAATAATATTGATAGTACACAGAATATTCGTGTTTTGTTCGGTACAGTTGTTTTTCTTTTGTCATTAAACTAAAATCTATGTGTTTTTTCCTTCAATAATGCTTTCCATTCAAGAACGTGTTTTCATTGTTCGAAAACCTAAAAATAGAACTTAACATGCACTTCTTTGCACAATGACATAGTTGTTAGTACTGCCTTACAGCTGGAAGGTTCTGGATTGAAACCCTGACTGTCATGTTCAGCAACGTGTTTCTAGGACCAACAAATACTTTGCTAAACAAGTGGTGAGTTAATGTTCAACAACGTGTTTCTAGGACCAACAAATACTTTGCTAAACAAGTGGTGAGTTAAACAGTTCTTTAATCAGAAAACAGAAAAAAAAATTACAGAGAGGCAGGGCACAGAACAGGAACAAAGTAATGCCCCTTTTCCTCTGGCTCGATTTGGCCAGCCCGGAACAGCTCCGCACGGCTCTGCATGTTGTGTGTTGCATTTCCATTGACCCGCTTTCACTCCGCTGAAGGGAACACCTTCTGGAGGCGCGGCTTTAAAGCATCACGTGTCGTGCTGCATTACCGCGAATGAAGCACTGCCGCGATGTGCGGTAAAACCTTGGCAGGCCATTTGATCGGCTACATCAGCAAACACCTTTGCATTCCTTGTCACCCCATCCAGCTGCAGATGAATATTGCAGTCTCCTATGATTGCTAGAAAAGCTTGCACCTCGCTTGAGTGCACGTTTAAAAATTGCGGTTGTTTTTTTTACACTGGTCAACTCTTACAGCTGTGAACAGCTGTTTGTTCACGTCATGTACAGTAGCGACTCGGCCTCGCTTAGCCCTGCTAAGAAGGAGGTACCAAAAAAGTAGGTACCGGTACTGAAATAACAGTAATGGAAATGCTCGGGAAGCTAGCCGAGTGGAGCCGAGTCAGGCCAAATCGAGCCAGTGGAAAAGGGACATAACAGGCATGGAGCAGATAGTGAACAGTACGATCCAGTGGCAAGAAATGAAAAGCATAGAGTAGAAATACTGGGGGGAGGGAAGAAAATGGACCAATGAACAAAGGTAGCTAACCAGGAGAAATATGAAGCAGCTGGTAAGAGAGAAAATACAGAGCAACAGAAGGAGGGTGGCTAATTAACAGAGATAATCAGATAGTCCAGGGAAGTAACAGAAACATCTAAGCACAAGAATATATCATGAATCTAAACTACAATGAATGAACTAAAATAATTGCAACTGAAAAACGGAAACAGAGAAGAGCAGAGAAAACAGACAAGTAACTCAAACTCAAAACCTAACACAGGATAATAAAACAAAACACCTAACATGGGCAGAACATGGCAGTAACAAAGGGGCTTTCTGCATTTGGTTTGCACGTTCTCCCCATCTCCTCATGTTTCCTATACTCCAAAAGGTTCTCAATTGAGAACCTATTGGAGCTTTGCACAAACTTAAAGTATTTCTCAATAAAAGTCTTTGAAACATTTGTATTTGTAACAAGCCCAAAGAAACATTTGTTAAAAATATCTAACATCACTGAACTAGTAAAGTTTGTAAAAAAAAACAATATTTCTGTCAGTCGCAAAACTTTTAAGGCACAACTGCTTAGAGATTTGGTCAGAAAATAAAACTCATTATTTGCCCAAACTCTAAGTTTGGGCAAATACATAGGTGTTGAACATGAGGATCAGGAGTTAATTAAAAATGCAAATAGGAAGCGCAGAGAATGATTTTTAGACACAAAGTGGGATGGGTTCCTTTAAAATGCAGCTGCGTGTAATATGTTGTTTGAGGTGCTGTGTAAAACAGCCATTAAAATGGTGGCTTAGTAAAATGCCTTCATGGTTTACCAATTATAGGCACATGAAATGCTGGTATACCCACACAAGTGATTCAGCAGGGCTTACTGGCATTTATTCACACACTGTAAACACCTCCAAGCCTCTGTGGTTGGCACACACACCTGAGCCCAGAGTCTGTTTTCTTCTCCTCTGTTTCCTCTCCAGTCCTTATCAGACTAAAAGTATGTATTTGCCTTCATCTGCCAGTATCTGCATCTCTGTTACCCTCTCATTCTCATTTGATAGAGATCAGGTTAAAGACTCTTTAACCGCATCATTTTATTCTACACAGTCTCACCTGGCTTTCTTTAGCAAGTGCAGCATAATGTTAGCCAACACCTATAATAAGTGCTTAGTCATTGTAGATTTTTTACTAAGGTTTTTGGCCAAGCCTATCTTTCAGTGTAACTCTGATGGTCCCCATGAGGTTTTAATTGAGAACAATAGCTAAACGGGCCATTTCCCAGCACTGGGTTGCTCCAACACTGCACAACATTTAGCATGCACCAAAGCAGCCCTTGGCACTTTGGGAATTTGTGTGTGTGTTTGTCTCATCTGGTTAATTCTGGGATGTAGACCCAAACTGTAATTATCATTATGTACTTCTCGGCAGAGCTAGAAAACAGCCCGAACAAGTTTGGATGAGCATACTCGCATATTCTTACTTATGAGCATTAAAAATGTTTGTGCAAAGGAAAACAAGTGAATGCATGATTCATGTTTTTGTTTGTGTGTGTATGAAAGAGAAAGACGCCCACACGTGTGCATACGGCAAGTATTGTTAAGAACATAAGAGGTATTAACAATGAAAGATGGGTTGATTGTGCCAGCAACTATGTGATGATTTACTCGCTCTTGCCTTGGGCCTGTTCTTAGCTAAATGGAGACATATTGAGAAGATGGTTGGCGTCTTCAGGCCAGTAGGTCTCCAGAATTTAGGACAGCTAAGAAGGGGAGAGAGGGAAACTGAGATCAAAGATAAAATGTGGATACCACAAAAGAGAAAAAAAGAATAGCAAAGCAGTTAAAGTTGTTACTAAGATGTAAAATTTCATTAAAACAAAAACTTTATTTGTCTTATTTGTTTGTGGTAAAAATATACCATTCACAAGTTCCACAACGACTGTTAACTTTAACAACTGTGTAATAAAACCTTTGTCTAGTGTCTACAATATTAGAGTCGGTGTCCAAGAAAAAAGGAAATACAAAGAAAGGCCTAGAAAAAAAAAGTAAGGAGACATTCGCAGTGAGAAGTTCTCCCTGATTGTCCTAACTAAGATTACTCTTACTAATGGCAACACATATTCATCACATAATCAAAAATAAATAAAATACCAACCATTCCTTAATATGACATCTACTAAATTTCTGGTAGTGTTCCTTTATGATTAAATCACTGTGTGATCAGTGCAAATACCATTAAGGTAGAGTAAGTTTCAGTAAAGTGTTTTGGTAGGTAATTGTGTGCAGTGAGCTGTATTTTTAAAGAAACTGGTTTTGTGGTTTTGTTAAATTTCCGATCTCTTGTCCTTTTAAATCAAAACTTTTAGTTTTGTTGATTTTGTGGCGCTCTTGACCATTATTTGTTAGATGCTTGACAGGAAGAAAAGTAAAGAAAGAAGGAGAAGAGTTGCAATAAAAGCCTATTCTATCTATTCTGCTACTGACCTAAACCTGTAAATTTGCATTACTTGTGCTGGTCACGGATGCACCTTTAATTGGACAAAGCTTTACTTTATGCTTCAATAACTGTGTGTGAACATGCAGACAAAGAGAAACATTATTTTTCCTGTGATCAGTATTTCAGTTTCTATCAGAAATCAACAGATGACAAAACAAGAACAATAATTGAAATTTGAGGCTCTGGTATATTATTCCTTTAATTTATTAAAAAAAAGGCCCACAGAGGACGAATCCTTCTGCTCATCGGTACATAACATCCCGGTCTTGCAGCTTTGACCTCATTCTTAACCTACAACAGAAAACTTCCAATCAAAATAGTCAAATACGATAGTACTGCTTTACTTTTTTGACATCTCAGCTGACTTGAAAACACAGACAAGACTATATTACTATTTATTTAAATTATATTTTTACCTAAATATTACTGAAGCTGCATTGCTTTAAATTCACAAGAGCATCCAGCTGCCTGTACTTCTCCAGACTATAAATTCTGAACCCAAGTGGGGGTTCTGCGTCTGCTTTTAGGTGTATGAGATGGCAGCAAACTTCCTTTAACAAAATGCAGCCAACTTTATAACTATGTCAGAACTGATATTGCTGAGAACATTTTAGGTTGTTTAAAGCTTCCTTGTCTGTAGCAATGGATTTGAAGATGCTGGTCAGTGTGCTAGTATACTGACCTGACCTACTGTATATAATCGAAGGCCATTTCTTTAGGTCATCTTCCCAGTCTTTGAATAATAAAGGAACTAAGATGGTGACACTATCCTGTTTTTGGCATGAAAGTTGATTTTTCTAAATGTTTTATCCAATTTCTTTTCCAGATAAAATTTGTTTCCATGTAAGAATGCAGTTCTAGTTCAATGATCGAACGTCACACCCATGTTTCATTCATTCAATGCATCATAGGTTGTTAAAATGAAAGGCATAGAAGTAAAGTCTTGTTTTTTATTTATTTAGCATCATTTGAGTCTCTGTTATGTTTGGCATCGGTATCATAAGTATGTGAGAGTTAAGATTTAACATCTGCAAGATCAGACTTTCAAAGAAACTGCTGTATCATTCACATGCCTGATTGAGATGGGGGGAGGATTTTGGAGGAGCCTGACGTGAGCAGCATTTCTGGCATGTAACAATAAATCCCACGCATAGCTAAGACATGGGCTTACTGTGCCTTAAGCCCGTAGGTAAACAAAACCAGCCGTTCAAAGAATTTTAATGCCACCAGCTAAACGGGTGTGCTTAAATGCGTGCATCTTAAATATACATTTGTTACACTTGATGGAGTTTCTATCAAAAATCAAAAAAGAAAAAGACAAAAGTGAAATCTCCTTTATATCTCGTGTTTCCACCCCCGCTGACACACACAACTGCATACAAACGGTCTCTTATAATAACATGCACTGACGTATCTTACATGTCTCTGATCCCTTCTGGCCATAGGTCTCTGAGTTCAGCATGTAGTAAAATCAAATGTGTGTGTTTGGCCTTGGGTTACACTCTTGATTGAATTAGGGAAATGGTGCACACATGAACAAGGGCTCAGTTACTTATATACACACTCATACACAAGCACAGATCCTGCCTTACAGGGACACAGATTTCTATTAAGTTAAGAAACAGTTGATTGTCTTCTTTGCAAAGGCCTATGAAGAATTCCCGAACACTTCAAACAACTGTAAACCACATCACACAAACAGGAAGAACTCTGCTCCATTAGCCAGCCCATAAAGAACACGTGTCTTTGCAAAAAGAGACTCTAAAACAAAAGTTGCACAAACATGGGGCAGAGATTGAGGTACACACCAGTTGATATAGTTGACGTATATTTGGATCTTTGGCTTTATCAGCTTGATTCAAGTGTTAAACACTTTACCCATTCCAGATAGATAGTAAAAAGTAAAGGTAACCGCCTTGTGAAAAGAAACTAGGTACAAGGGCTGCGCTAGAAGAATGGCCTGGTAAATTAGTAACACATACAAACAAATGAAATTCACCAATGCTTTATTTTAAAGCACACAAATGGCACAAACATAACATGCATAGGTCCATCTTACCAACCCACTCTACATTTGCAACATTCATTCTTTTTCCATCCTGTCCTCCTACATTTTTGTTTTTTATAGAAAGCGAAGTCTCGGTTATGAGGTGTTTAGTGACGAAAGGCCAAAGAGACACCCAAAAACAGCAAGCGAGAGGCAGCAAGACAAAAGAGAGAGGTGCAGAGGGGTTGGGGGGCAGAGAGAAAAAGAGGTTGACCCAGATTGAGTTTACCCATTTTTCTTTGCTTTGATTTGAAACAGATCCTCGCAGTGTCTACTGTCCAAGCCACAGGCAGTGAGATTTCACCCTGTGTTCAGGCTCCATAGGATCTAATTTAAACTGAATGTCCATCGGTCTGTACTGGCTTTGTTCTGACGTGAGCCTATGTCTTAATTATCTACTGTGCAGAGGTCAAAAATCAAGATAAAAAAACTTAAAAGACATATCTAATCATAAAACCTTTCTTCCTTAGTTTTGTCCAAGCTTGGAGTTCACAGTGGTAATTTCAAATGCAGAGCTTGCCACCCAACACAAAATTGAAGATAGCAAAATCTCCAACTCCAGAGTTTTTAAAGTGATTAAAAAGTCATCTGCGGTGAGCATAGTCAGCCTGTAATTATGACAGTTTTTGTCTTAACTGATGAATGACCAGTTATGACAAATACTGTAATTTGAAACAGCAATATTCTAGTAGGAGTCAGATGGACTAATTCTGCCAATTTTGCTCTAGTTCTGACCAGCATTGTTATTCCGATGTGTTAGCGTTTCTTTTTCTCCCAACCACTGTCAACAAATTATGTATATTACATTAAAGAAATGCACAGTGATTGTGCAAGTATATTTTTTCTCCACATAATACTCTTGAGGGTAAAACTGCACTACAGTAAGTATAGCTGTCAATGCATTTTTTTGTAGGGACTGTCTGTCATGCCACTCTAACTCTAAAACTCCAATTGCAGTTTTTTTCCCAACTACAACATGTTGTTTAGCTTTAAGAAGTCACTATAGGCTAATGCAACACATTGGGACTGGAAGGTAAAATAATGATATACAATCACACTAAATCAGCCAGTCAGTTAATTATGGTTGGTTAAAACCATGCAGAAGGAATGTTTGCAGAGAACAGTTATCGGTTTATTTAGTTATGATATAAAACATTATAATATAATAATGTGACCTGTGGACTTCAGTAAATGTTTTGTACTGACAGGGGAGATTAAAAGTAAAAGCCAGGTAAAAAAAAAAAAAAATTATGTTTTGACCTGATAAACATTATGCTTACAAACAACATCCGCAGTTGCCTCAGTAGTCTGACTACTGGCTTTGCTAGAGCAATCTGTAGAAGCTGCGGCTCAAACTACATGGCCAATCCTTCAGGTTTTGAGTTCTTCCTTCTCTTAAATCTAAGATTTCAATTGTTTCATAATACTTTGGAAAGAAGTGTTTCTAATAAAAACTGCTTTTGTTGGTGAAAACCAACTCTTCTGTTTTTTTACCCATGTTTTCAGTATAAATTAATTTTGTAGCAGAAGTGCTCACTATGGCGCGGCGCTGGTGGTGTAGGGGTTAGCGCGCGACCACATATAGAGGCTATAGTCCTTGAAGCGGCCGTCCCGGGTTCGAGTCCCGGACCTGGCGACCTTTGCCGAATGTCTCCCCCTTTCTTTGCCCCTCTTTCCTGTCTGCCTACTGTCAAAAATAAAGGCCTCTAGTGCCAACAAAATTCTTAAAAAAAAAAAAGAAGTCCTCACTATGTCTTTTTTCGGTGCTGCCAATAAGCAGCCAGGCATTCATTCAACATATTCCTGTTAAAGTTTTTTTTTTTTTTTTTTCTCAAATCAAGTATTCTTTCTCTGATTAACATGAGATTTCAAGATGCACATCATCATATTGCTACATCATCATATTGCATATTCTGTTTTTAGGATGTGATTCAGGACTCTTTCTGTGTCATAGAAGACAGTTATGAGTAAAATATGATGGCCTTTAAACTCAGAAAAATGAGTACAAAATTACACTAAAGAGGATTCTAATAAGACCATAGAGAAACTGGACACTTTGTGAAAGAAAGAATAAAAACAGAAACAGGGCGCAACCAGTTTGGACACCAGTTTCTGTGAAATTAATGTGGAATTATTCAGACAGTGACTCTGCCTGCTAGCTTTCAAAAACATACATGATCCTGTCAGTAATATCCTTTTTGCAGAGGTCAAGTTGTAATGCTGAGGATAAACTCCACACAAACAGTATTATGCCCACTGATGCCACACAGGAGGCTAGCACACATTGCTGAGACAGATGAATGAATCTGTATATTTAATGGTTTATGGGAGATTGAAATGTGTGGTAGAGGAGAAAGAGAGCACCCCCTTAGGGGAAACCAAGGGGGTGTTCAGAAAGGAGTTATGCACTGTGGCAACGCTAATTGCTTGCGGCTCCTGCTGTGTGTTTGGCTTTGTTTGAGCATGTCCAATATAACCAGTCACAGGGGAGCCTCTGCCATAGCAAACACTCTCATACACACACCACACAGAACTGACCCAGAGAGGGCTTTACAGTGCTGAGAATATTAGTAACACTACACCTTGGGCAAACACTGAGTAATAAAGCAATTGTGCCATATTGCTTAGATCATTCTTTTGGCATGATGTGTTTATCAGACTTAACACTGTCTGCTTCCTAACCTCAAAGTCCCAACATGTCACTTTTAGGTCCCAGTGCGCGATAAAATAATGTGCGTGCATACAGATCCATTGACACAGAAAGCACTCAAACAGGATAAACACCAAAAGCATTCACGCACATATACAAAGAAACGCAAGCAGATAAGTCTGCACGCAGGCCACTATGTAGCTATCAAGACACGTCAGGGAGAGCGCTCTTTGTGCCAGTGTTTTCTCAAACTTCTAAGCAAATCTTGGAACGTCTGAATGCATGACTGCAGATAAAAGGACAATAAACATTTCTTTCTTGCTTACTAAATTGTATTCTTCACATGATCATCACCTTCCTTATGTGTTGCTGCTCTGTGACACAGACAGATTTTCATGTCAAAATGTTTGGAAGTATGTCTGAACAGCACCATCTATTTTGGATCTCTTTTAGCACTGAGGTGGTCTTCAGTTTTTTCTCAGTTTGAAAATATGAAATGCTGGATTGTGAAACCAGAGCAATTTTTCTCCTGGTCTGATGGCTTTTTGGGCTGACTCTTTTCCCTTCTTTTCAACAACTTTATGTGTAATATTCTACCTATGCAGTAAATCAGCAAAAGAAGCATACTTGCATCTTCTCTCTTGTATCTAAAACAAGAAGCAGACTCTGAGACTCAGAGCAAGTTCACAGCAATTATAACGCAGTTACACAAACATCTAAACATATCTGCACATGGATTAAAAAACACCAGGGGCCAGAGAGAGCCCCAGAGTCTGTTTTTATCTTCTGGTCAGATGGAAATGAAGGATGTCATCTACCTGAGCTAACTAAGTCCACATTAAAATCAAGTAGATAAATGATTCAAAGTTGAAAATGGTGTCATTTGTTCAATGAGGGAAAAAAATCCTACAATAGGACATTTTTTCTAGCAAAATCATGGTTGGTGCAATTATTGGTATCCCTGCTGTCAACACCTTGTCCAATCTTCTTGCCAATATGACTACATTTAGTCTTGTCCTATAACATTTCATAAAGTTGGAGAATACAGTGACTTATCTTTCACCATTCCTCTTTGCACAATCTCTCTATATCAGTGTTAGACCCAATGTGGACCTATTTTTTTCCCTAAGAGGAGACAAGATTTTTTTTATTTACATTGTCTGGGTATTTCAAAGACTACATTTTCCATTCACTTTAACAAGGTTCACAGAACCTCTGGTAGAGAAACAGGTCCACATCATCACAGATCCTCCACCACACATGAGTGTGGGCAAGAGGTGATTTTACACATATTCACCCTTTGCAAAACACCAGACAGACCTGGTGTTTGTTGCCTAAAAGCTTAATCTTGGTGCTCTCTGACCTGAAGTACACTGTTTTATTTGAAGACCCAGTAAAGTTTTGCAAACTCCACATCTTAACTTTTATGGTGGTGAGACAGAAAAGGCTTTTTTCTTGCATTCCTCTTGAAAAACTTGAATGTAGTTTATTTCTGATGTTCTTTTTTAAAGACTCAGACATTTTCTAACTTGAAAAGTGAAAACAGTAATTTTCTCTTGCCTTTGCCATTTTTAGGAATAGCTAAGAGAAATTGGCCTCTATATGTACATTTAAGTGGTTTTAGGGGTACCAATAATAGTGCTAACATTGATGTTAACAATTATTACGTTTTTCTTAATGTGGTTTTTTTTTTCACCCTGTGAATAAATGCACTTACAATAAAGGTTGGATTTTTCAGTGTGAGATTATGCGAGTGCAATAAAAGATTAATTTATTTAAAAACAAAATGTACACATTTTTGCCAAGGATGCCAATAAATGTGGATTCATTTAACAGAAAAGAGTACTATATATTTTCATTGTTTATCTTTAAACTGTATCAGCCCATGTTTATTCAAAAAATGTTTATTGATGCTAATAATTAATGTGTCAGAAAAGTCCACAGATATTTTTATTAGGAAGAGACCTGCATCGTGGTCATTTCTGTTGACTACATTTAGCATATAAGACTTACTGTCCCTTTGAATTCATCAATTAAGTACTTAAGGAAAATACGCTGCCATAATTACCCATATGCTTGAAATATCCAGAGGTTGATTTGTGGGCCTAACAATAAAATCAAGAGCCAGGTATGTTACAACAGTAAACTTACAATTATCTCCATTGTGTACTACCTCACCCATTACACAGATGATTACCACTTGTGTGCAACTTAAAAGAATGTTTGGATATTATACACAGACTGGTGAAAATGGCACATCAACACAATGTGGTTTACATCTAGCACTCAATTGATGGGATGATTAAAAAAAAAGTTAATGGGTTGCTGGGTCACAGCATTGAGACATGCATAGAATCAGATTGTTCTTGACTCCTCCTCTACAAATCACCACAAATTGTTACAGAGCCTTGTAGCCCTATCAAATTATTGCATATATGCTTGAAGATACGCTGCTTTTAAGTAAATAATTCCCTGACACTGTTTACAATCTGATGATGAAGGATCTGATCTGATAATAATCTGATAACGAAGGATACATGGTATGATCGCTGCAAAGATTTTTTTGGACTTGTGAAAATATGCCTTTGCATAAGCGTCACAACCTAGAGATCCTATATATATTGCACATCTGCTTCACCACTACTAATTTATGCAAATACTGCTCAAATGATGTACCAGAGACCTGAAAACAGCATTACTCATATACTACCCTAGGCAGACCTTGCGTCTGCAGTGAATAGGACCTATTTACAGGGGTTAGACAATGAAACTGAAACACCTGTCATTTTAGTGTGGGAGGTTTCATGGCTAAATTGGACCAGCCTGGTAGCCAGTCTTCATTGATTGCACATTGCACCAGTAAGAGCAGAGTGTGAAGGTGCAATTAGCAGGGTAAGACAACATGTTTTGCTCAAAATATTGAAATGCACACACACATTATGGGGAATTACCAGAGTTCAAAAGAGGCCAATTGTTGGTGCACGTCTTGCTGGCGCCATATGTGACCAAGACAGCAAGTCTTTGGTGATGTATCAAGAGCCACGGTATCCAGGGTATGTCAGCATACGCCAGAAGGACGAAACCACATCCAACAGGATTAACTGTGGACGCAAGAGGAAGCTGTCTGAAAGGGATGTTCGGGTGCTAACCTGGATTGTATCCAAAAAAACATAAAACCACGGCTGCCCAAATCACGGCAGAATAAATGTGTACCTTCAACTCTCCTGTTTCCACCAGAACTGTCCGTCGGGAGCTCCACAGGGTCAATATACACGCCGGGCTGCTATAGCCAAACCCCTTTGGTCACTCATGCCAATGCCAAAAGTCGGTTTCAATGGTGCAAGGGAGCGCAAATCTTGGCTGTGGACAATGTGAACATGTATTTTTTCTTGATGAGTCCACCTTTACTGTTTCCCCCCCATCCGGGAGGTTTACGGTGCGGAGAAGCCCCAAAGAAGCGTTCCCCCCAGACTGTTGCATGCCCAGAGTGAAGCATGGGGGTGGATCAGTGATGGTTTTGGGCTGCCATATCATGGCATTCCCCTTTGGGCCCAATACTTGTGCTAGATGGGGGGTCACTGCCAAGGACTACCAAAAACCATTCTTGAGGACCATGTGCTTTCCCAATGGTTCAAACATTGTATCCTGAAGGCGGGGGCCGTGTATCAAGGATGACAATGCCCAAAAACACACAGCAAGACGGGTGAAAGATTGGTTTGATGAACATGAAAGTGAAGTTGAACATCTCCCATGGCCTGCACAGTCACCAGATCTAAATATTATTGAGCCACTTTGGGGTGTTTTGGAGGAGCGAGTCAGGAAACGTTTTCCTCCACCAGTATCACGTAGTGAACTGGCCACTATCCTGCAAGAAGAATGGCTTAAAATCCCTCTGACCACTGTGCAGGACTTGTATATGTCATTCCCAAGACGAATTGACGCTGTATTGGCCGCAAAAGGAGGCCCTACACCATGCTAATAAATTATTGTGGTCTAAAACCAGGTGTTTCAGTTTCATTGTCCAACCCCTGTACTTCGGCACACCAAATGCTTGAGATGCTTTCAACAGGAGGTGCAGTCTGACCTATTAATTCAGCTATTTATTATTTGACCCCTTGAACTATCAGTCTAAGTTCATCAAGTGATCATTAACTGTGGAAAAAAGCAGGGTTGCATCAGAAGCTACACAAATAATTCATAGACACGACAGGACGTGATGTTACATAAATCATGCTTTGTTTTTTTTTATATTTAGAACCACAAAAAATGACTTTTGATGAACACTAACCTATATGCCAAGATAGAAAACAGCCCAACAGCAGGTTTACACTTGTTTAAGACAGACATAAAAATTGCTATCACAACTCTGAGCTTTCACAAAATGAACACTTGAGAGCAAAAAATAGAAATAGAGTGACTCAAGCACATCCTAAATGAAGTGTGGCTAGCAAAAGGACCCAGTGGATGCCGTTGTTAAAACAACTGTGATGTAATCTACCGAGGGAGCCAGCCTGGATGGGTGTGTTATCTATCTGGAAATCAGCGGGTCTGTCAGCAGCATGTAACTGCACACTACCACAGGACTTTTATTAAAACAAAAAAAAGAGAGAAGCATGCTGAAATTTTTGCACAGGTGTGTTATAGGGTCAGCTGAGCACTTATGACAAGGTCTGTATTTATGTGTGAATATAGTCAGTGTATTACTTTCTGCTTTTAAGGATTGTTTGTGGAACAATACCAGCAGAACCTAAGTGTTCTCTGTTTGCTACAGTAATAACAGAACACTTTCCTTTCCTGTATCTTATTGCTTTTGCATTAATGTACTCTTGTGTTTGCAATTGCACCTTCAATTTTCATACCTTCATCAACTATATAGACTAACTCTCACACAATCCTGCCAGTGCAAGAAGTACCTTCATGCGAAGCTTTACATTGTTTCCGATATGCCCTTGTTTTTACTCTTTGCTTTATTACAGATAATAATACCTGTACTTTAAAAGTAAGGGAATATTTCTGTCGAGAATTCACACCAACTGGTGAGCAGGCAATTCAATCACATAATAGTGTTCCAGCGACGTGATCTGTCTACACTGAGTTCAACATACAAATTATCTGGATTATAGAGCGGTCTGAGTGTATATGTGTGTGTGAGTGTGTCTGTGTGCATCTACCTGTGTGTCCATTGTACAAATCACTATGTGTCTTTTAATGCCGGGATACTGTAGGTGCATTTAAGTGTGTAATTTGTGTGAGAACGTGCTCAAATGCGTGTATTTGTGTGTGCACAGACCAGGAAATAATAGTGAGCCATTTTTATCAGAAGGCTAGGTAGTAATCATGCTCCTCTTTGATCTCATGATCCATACTGATCTGTCTATATATACAGCATGCATGCCCAGACCTTGTTGCAGCTCTTCTAATCAACACCCTCACCTTACACATAAGTATGAGTTTTTTGGACAAATTGATTTGTCTGTCTGTCATATTTTCTTACTAGGAATGTATTTCTATCCCCTATATCTTATTAAAGCACATTAAAGCTAGTAAGGTCTCTCTGAGTTTGTATCTGGTCAGACATTATGTATAGAGCAGACTTTAAATAACCCATGTGTTTCCTGCTGCTTCATCACAAAACAGAGCACTTTCAGCTTTCTTATTATTTTTCTTACAATTTACCATCCTTCATTAAAAAAGACTATTAACTTCAGTCAGAATCAGACCATTACTAATGATTTGCACATGTGTTTCTATCTGGGTGTGTGCTCAGTCTACGTCCCTGCGGCTTTGTACATGCAGTGCATTTACTTAAGTACAATTCCTTAATCCTGAACCACATTTCAAAGATATTAGGTGTTTTTTTTTTTTTTTTTTACTATAAACACTAGTTACATTCAAACATTTAAGGCAGCTCATTAAAGCGCTGTTGCATTCTTAAGTGTCTCAAACAAAGCAAACAGCTTTACTTACTGTAAGAACACAAAGATGCTCCTCCACCAACTCCTGGACATTTTTTTTTCCTTTTCACCAGGCCTGTGAATGTGAGTCTGAGCAAAAATAAATCTCTTATTTATTCTACAGTTAAACCCAGTGTTTGTCACATTGACACCAATATGCACCAAATAAGGAATTAGACTTAAAAAATAATTAAAACACAATTACATATGTAATGGAAGACCTTGAAAAGATATTTTTACAGCATGCTTATTTTGTACAGATACATCTAAAAATATTAGAATATTGTGAAAAAGTTCAACATTGGAAACTCATTGTGTTACACCCTTATCAGATGA
This sequence comes from Crenichthys baileyi, assembly GCA_036173005.1. Classification (NCBI taxonomy): domain Eukaryota; kingdom Metazoa; phylum Chordata; class Actinopteri; order Cyprinodontiformes; family Goodeidae; genus Crenichthys; species Crenichthys baileyi. The sequence goes on along the minus strand of JAHHUM010000054.1, from coordinate 111,559 downwards.
TTAACTCAAAAACACCTGCAAAGGTTTCCTGAATCTCTAAATGTTCTCAGTCTGGGTCAGTAGGTCACACAATCATGGAGATGACTGCTTGAGAGGTGTCTAGACAGATGTCCATCTGAAGGAGCACCAGCAACAGGAAATACTGCAGGTTTGAGAAGATTTTCAAGAAAAATCCATTCACAAAATTGGAGAAGCTTCACAAGGAATGGACTGAGGCTGCAGTCAGCTCATCAAGAGCCAATTTGCACAGACAAATTCTTAACAGGAGCTACAAGCATCTTCTGTGGGTCCCAGAGTCTGGGGGAAGAGTGAAGAGGCAAGAGAAGAAGATGCTGATGCAAAGGCTGAAGGCTGCACAGTGTGAGTCCCTGAAAAAAATGTCTTTGGGCAGCACTTCTGTAAGAGGTGCAGATGGTGACGTGAATGATGAGGGAACAAGGGATAAAGATGGTGGTACTGAGATTGAAACTGTACAGTGGGAGCTTCTAATGCTGTTGCTGCAGGTGTGGGCACCGCTGCTGTTGTGGCAGACGAGAATGTGGAAGCTCTGGCAGACATATAAGAGGATGTGGGCACTGCTGCTGGTGCTGGCATGGATGTTGGAGATGCAGTGGGTGCCACTTGTGTATTCATAAGATTGTTTTAGCATACCTGCGGCTGGGAAGTGATCAGAGCACCTAAATTCAATGATATGGAGGGTTGACCAATACCTGCAGTGTAGTCTATCTTTAACAATATTAAGTTTCAACTCTTTTTGCAGTTTCTGAAATTTATATAGGTGTCTTAATAAATAAGACTAGCATGAAAAAAACGTTCTATTTAAAAAGTTAAACTGATCTATTAAATAGATTTATTGAACACATTTTAAGTAATGATTCTGGCTTATAGGTAATAAAAAACCCAACATTAAGCTTTTCTCGGAAATTCAGAATATTCATGTTATTCTTCCTTCTAAAGATTACCTAGTAATTTATACCAACATGTGTAGCCTTGCTGCACTATGGATGTCAACCAAAAATTGCTCATCGTACAAGACTGTTTTAGATTTCTGTTTACAAGAAAGGCGGTTTTCACATTCAACTCTGTACTCTGCTGAGATAAACATTTTGTTGTTTGAGCTTGGATGTTCAGCTTTTATTTGAATATAAATAAAAGTATGCATTATTAACAATACACACCCTTCTGTCTAGCACAATCATAGAAATGTAATGGGTTATTTGGTCCAGTTGGACAACCAATCTTGGCAAAGCGACAACAACAGGAGGCATGGCAATTTCCTTGAAAATCAAGCTCTTCACCAGAAATACATTGGACATGTGGCACTGTACAGTTGTATCCAGCGGAACCTGTGTGGTAAGGCTAAACCCAGAAAACCTATGATTGACTGAGAGAATGTGCTGTGACCTTCTGTTGCTTCTACACAGTGTCGGGAAATAGACTAGTTCTAACTCCAAAAAAAGCTATAACTCTGGGAGTATGATACAGGCCAAAGCAGTACACAACTACAGCTGCTTTTACAGACACATTTATATACATGTACAGTCAGTTTTCCACCTAGTGTAGTATCCTACACACACTATACTAACCACATTAACTGGGTTGTGTAATTTTCTATTGTAGGAAACAACCCATGCAGATCTGTCCTTTGACCTCAAACCACTTTTTAAACAAGGAACTATCATCATAACACTGTTATCCAGGAAACTGCTGAACATGTGTATTCATAAGATTGTTTTAGTAAATTTGTGTTATTCTGTGATCCCTCTGTATGAGTATGTGTTTGAGTCTATTGGCTCTTTAAGGGAAGTGAATGTGGTGGACTCCCATTCCACCGCATGTCGACTGTGGTTCAGCTGTGGTCCACCGCCAGGCCCTGCATTTGGAACAAAGAGAAAATACAGCGGGGTTCTCCCTACCACTGTTTTCTCGACCCGTCTTTCATCGCCCTGTGTGCACATGTGTATTTCAGGTGACAGCTTCGGTGTGGGAGTAAGTGTACATGCATATGTGCATGCATGTTGTAGTACACAACTCCACTGTAGTCTCTGCCGCTGATATTTTAAGGTCTTTTGGCCCCACGTCAGTGTGTGCTGGATTTCCAGGCTGCAGTTAAGGGGAACAGAGTGAACCCATGTGGAGGGCAGGAAGAATTAGGAGAGAGGAAAGAAAGGCTAGTAATTGAAGGGTTTAGGGTAATACTTAGGCCAAGGAAGGCTGTTTCAACATGTTTGCATAACCTCCTTAAACTTAATATTTAGCCCCACTTTTGAGTGAGTATAGGGCAAGTACAGAATGAGAGATGGACAGAGATGTCGAAAAGATAGATGTCCAAGTGGGAGGTGTAGACGATGCTCATGCTCTGATTGTTCTCTTGTCTTTGATTAGCAGTAGCCTAAAGAGAGAATGGTGATGAAATGAAGACGTAGAGAGATAAAAATTAAGCTTTTGTGGCTTTTCTTTCAAAGACTCTGTGATGAACTGTTTGACAGGGAGTTTTTATAACAATAAAGGTTGTTTTGTTAATGACACAGCACATAATTACCTTGGTATTTACAATTTATAACACTGGCAGCTCATTTAAAGCTTTGCTGTAGCTCACCTGAATACAAAAGGAAAGAAAAGAAAACGTCTTTGATTGTACTGCATTTACGATAATTATTTGGCAGTTGTCATTTAGTACTCCTATATAAGATCCAAATAAAATATTATTTTGTGTTGAGATAGAGGTCAAACTCGATGCAGATAAAATAAAGGAAAAAAGTCACTTGCGCTGACGCACATTTTGCAATTTCACATGTATTCTAACGTATACGGATATAGCTTTATATTTAATAGTATGGGGCAAAAGCAGAATTTCAAATAAATAATTTTGGAGCAAAATCATTGTACTTGCCCCCAGATGTTATCTGGAGTGCCATGCATAGGTATCCATGCCCATTAATAGGATATGTATTCAGCCCTTTTTAATCTGATACTACTAAATAAAGTCCAGTGCAACCAGCTGTGTTAAGAAAATACCAAATTAGGCAATAAAGTGTGTAGCCTGTGTGTAATTTGATATTGGTAGAAATACAAATGGCTTCAGAGGTTTTGTTAGAGAGCAGTAATGAATAGTACCAGGAAGACTAAGGGACACATCAGATAAGTAATTTCCCAGTATTTGAATGTGTCATTGAGCACCGGTCTCTCTATCTGAAAATGTAAAGATGATGGCACAGGTGCAACCCTACCAAGACATGGCAATCCACCTAAGCTGACAGATCAAGCAATAATCAGAGAAGCAGCCAAAGGACCTATGATAACTCTGGAGTAGCCGCAGTGATACAAAGAGTTTGGGCAATCTGTTGACTTGACTAAATCTGGCCCTTATGGAAGATTGTTGAGAGCAACCCTTAAGAAGTTTGCTAAAATGTTTGCCACCAGCATGTACAGTAGGTGACACACCAGTTATGTGGAAAAGGTGCTCTGGTCAGGTGGGACCAAAACAGAACCTTAACACAAAGAACCTCGCAAACAGTCAACAGTCAATTAGGATAACAGATAGGGGAGAAGGTAAAATACTTCATGTGGAGTTTTTTATTCTTTCCAATCACTTAAAACTGGCAAAGGGTGTTCCAATTTTTTTCCAGTGGCAGAATTATTTCTATGTAAAAGGAGCAGATAAAGGAAGGAAACTAAGCAGAGACTCGCAATATGTTCAAAAATAACAAGTCCACATGAATTAATAATATAATAAACCTTTTGGCTGTTTGGATAACAAGAGGATGAACAATATACATATTGATGGGTCTGATATGGAGTAAAAAGATATTTATTTTCTTTTTCATTGTAAATTTTTATTTTGACTTGGTATTTCCTCTCCTTGGCCTGTTCACATAGGAAATGAAGTTGATCAACCATTCAGCAGACAACAACAGAACCTGCCTACTGGCATTATTTAGTTCTGTAACTCAAGGAGCATGTTAAAAAGTTAGTCACTATTAGAATCTCTACAAATTAATTTAAACTTTTCTTTACCTACTTATGTTAAATCAGAGGATTGACACACATCACTAAGTAGGTTCAATTTGGCTTTTTAGCACATTTGATTGACAGCAGTGGGAGGTCCATCAGCAAGATGATGCTATCTTTCTTTTTAACTGTCTATGTGGCATATGCCAATAACAGGCCCTGCATCACCCAGAACACACCACTGTCATGGTGAAACATGGTTGTGACGTTATCATGCTGTGGGGGATGTTTTCTTGTGGGGGGCTGATTACAAATGTAAAGCACGCTTTTCAGATTTTTTTTTTCGTAAAACATTTAAGGATTAAAATTCATTCCACTTTACAAGTATGTGCTACATGGTGTTGGTCTTTTACATGAAGTCGCAATAAAAGAAACCTGAAATTAAATTTGTGTTTCTAACTCAAACAAGTGCGAAAAGTTCTTTGGCCAGGAACTTTAACAAACAAAATAGGCTACATTATTAAATTGTTTTATCTTCTTGTATAAAGTAATCCTCAGCTCATACATTTCTGTTTTTTCTGTGAACTTTGAGCTCTTTTTTTTTTAATAGAATTTTCAATGTACACTGTTAAGTGTAGTTGTGTGTGTGTGAGCGTTTGGAGCTGTGTTTCCTGCCATGAGCCTCACCCCTCTCACAGAGAGCTTTAAAAAAGCCAGCTGCTGTGTCTGGTTGTGTTTGTACTTGTGTACGACTGTGAGACAGGGGAGCCATACGTGTGTGGTACAGTACAGCCCTCTGTCTTGTTTCTTGTGCCTCGAGGTGACACCACAAGTCAGCTGCATGAAATAAAGTCAGAAGACAAACCTCCCCTGTAAAAAGATTGGACAGGCCTTCTGTGCTGTTGGAGTGCTCTGTCTTTGGCTTCAGAGCTTACCTTACTAGTCAGAGCTGGGTGGAGAGAACCTGAGTCCAGATGGCTCCTGAGATTGGCAGAGGCTTTAACTAATCTGATATGGATTATATTTGCCTCATACTGATATTAAAGCCTTAGGTAATACAGGAAAATGAATGCCCACACACAAACCTTTGCAAACAGATGAGAAATGGAGACAATCAGAAGCACAGTGATATTTGGGGCGTTATCACTTACATCCTGCTTGGCCCTTTTATTTAATATCACTGGTTTTAAACACTTAATTTGGAGTTGATCTTCAGAATATGATAAACAAAGCTAAAAAAAGACAGGATAATACTTGCTGTTTTGTGCATCTGAGTAAAAAGTTATAATGTAAAGAATACAGTGCTTAGCTGTCATGCTGAAAATAAGATGGTCAAGCCTGGTCCCACGTCTACATGGGTACTTAACTAGGGAGTTGAGCTTAACATAAAGGTGTGAAAACAAACAATCAGTACAATTAATATCTGCATGAAATTAACTGTTGCATTAAAAATGAGAAATACACATGAACACTATGGTGTCTCTGTACTTGTAAAACAAAACCTCAAAAGAGAAAACCTTGTTTAAAAGAGAAAATAAATTATTCCATTATTCCTACAGCAGCAAAATTAATACAACATGCTAGTTTTTAGAACTGTCACTTCTCATTTATTGTTGTTAGATTATGATACATAGGTAATAGATATTGCTCTAAATTTGGTTGATATTTTCAAGTACCTCTTGCACAGAAAGGTATGTCACTCATAGCTTGCATAACAACAGTTTTTAAAAACCTTTTATCTTAATTTGAGTTATGGATAGTAATCTTTTAGTTTTCACACTGTGACTATCCATGTTTTGCACCCCTAAATATTCCCATAAAGCAAAACTTGTCTTTCAAATTTCTTAGCTGAGGAAAATGTTGAAGCCTGCTTTGGGCTCACTAAACCACTCTTTGTGTCAAACCATCATGGTAAAGTCATTTTACTAAAAGGACTTTGTATATATGAATAATTTTAGCAGTTTTGAAAACATGACTTTTAAAAATGCTGACACACCCCAACACTGGCCCATGCCTACTGTGATAATTTATTGTATTTCAATATGTTTTGGTGCTTGGAGTCATAAGCCTCCTTACTACTTTGAAAAGGTTTGTGTGGCAGACCCCCTAAATAAATTTGGCAATCACACTGACAGTACAGCATCGGTTTTGTAGCTTTTTAATGTCCTTAACCTATATTGCTATACCACAGAGCCCAAACTTCATGTGATCATCTCTAGTTCAAAATCTTAGATACCTTTAGACCGATCATAACTAGAAGTTGATAATATTAGGCTGAACAGAGATTCTTTAAAGCATAGTTTGAGATTTAAGAAGCCTTTATTCTATTTCTAAAAACCCAAATTTGGAAAATGTTTGTGGTTTTTGGCATTACAACTGTCTTATTATTAGACAAACATATATACCATAATAGATTAGTAAAGCTTGGACTGTTTTAATTTGTATTGATTACAGTTTCTGTAGAACATTTTGTGATTTGTTAAACCTTTATTTGATTTGTGAAAAAAAAATGGATTTCTCCGTTTTCTAAAAGACTTGCTAAAATATTTGCTAAAATATTGTCGTCTGATTCTCAAAAACCAGATGGTGTCCTGTTTCATCGCATGACATGGATCTAAAGTTGCACCAGTAATATTTAAAACAATGTGAAACATTTAATTTAAACCCTCTTAAAATTGGTTTAAACTTAAACATTGACACTCTTAGACCCTGTATTTGCCTTAGATAATCTTAAAATTTGTGCTAGAATTCACTTTTCTTGTTTTTCTTAACTTGAACTCACTTACACACACACAGCCACCCCGCCCCCCTCACTCTTTTTCTTACGGCTGAGCCCGTTTATCTCTCCCTCCTGGATGGAATGCAGCGGTGGCCGTCTGGTCTGGCTCATCTCTGGGAGCAGTCAGCCATCTCTCCTCGTCCCTGCTTCCACTCTAAACATTTGGCTGGTTTTGGCAGATTTGTTGATTTTTGTTCCCTCGTATTTTCCCTCTTGTTGCTGTAAAACTGATACATACTTTTCCAATTAGACGCCTACCATCAACCACCAGAACCCACCAGCCAGAGCACTAGGTGGGAGTGAGGGTGAGCAAAGTAAGTGGGCTGTATATTTTATTAGTGAAGTGCAAACACACATAGTTGGGCGGGTTCTAGGACAACCATCTACTGTCATGGGTTTTTCTCAGTAGGCAGAGCAAAGGCAAGCTTGTAGCATGTAGTATCTTCACTCAGAATTATGTTGTAGTGATAAATAAGCTCTAGGGGAACAAACAAGATTGGAGCATACCTTTTTGTTGTGATGGGTTTGCATAAGGTCTATTTTCTCAGTTAAGATTAGCTAATGCAAACCTAGAACAGGAAGTGGTTGGATTCTGCAAGTGGCTGCAGGTTAGTTACTAGTTCAGTATATGAAGTATTCATAAACTTGTTTCATATCTTAAAAATACATTAAACTGGCCTTTAGATTTAAAATACAGATTTACCTTCTAAACGGGCTTTGGAGTAAGCTTACAAGATGAAGCTTGAGCATGTGTTTCATGTTGAAAATAGACATTTTCCCTACCTCCTTAGTTGTAAATAACAACCTGTTCCAAGAACATAAATAATAGTGTCACTCAACCATGCTCCACTCTCATGTCCTCTGCTTGCTCTCACTACAGGCCTCCAATATATGGGGCCCCAGACTCGTGCTGTACCTTCACATACTCACAATCAAGGAACAGCCATAAAATGCCAGAGGAATGCTTCTACAGAGCTGGAGAGCTGAGTGCTGGAAAGGCTAGATCAGAAAGTAAAGAACTTCATAATGGATGTTGTGGGAACAGATACAGCATCAGTGGCATCTTCTTGTTTTTTTGCCAACAAAATGAACTCACATAGACTTAAGGACACCAAAGCCGAGGCGTTTGCATATGCATGCACATACGCATGCACGACACATGCACACACTGCACGTAGGGGCAGTCGTTATTGATGGTACCCTTGGGGATCAAGTAGACGCATCTGGTTCTGTCCCACTGACTCTCCACACTCATAATTTCAAGTAAGTCATAACACAAATTATAAACACATATCCCTCAACCGTGACGCCCAGGAATAACAACATGGAGTGCGCTGAGCTGATTTAGGGTAGACAGGGACTCTTAAATCTTTACCTTTGCTGTGTTCTTTACTTCCTCCTGCCCTCAGCTTCCCTTTTTTCTTTCTCAGGCAGCACTGGTAGATCTGCCTCATCAAACACAGTTGTTTCTCTCTTGTTTCTTTAGATAAAGCCATCTGTTTACATTTTTTATTTTTTTATCATCTTACCTTCATCTACACACCACCACCATTCATTTTTTATAGGATTTTCCCTTTTATTTGAAGGCGTATTTAAATTAATGCTCTCTAACTAAATTTTCACCCATCGTCAGATACAAATCTGCCTTTAACATTCATTTAACATCTGCCCCGGCTAAATGATATCTTTACCATTCGTCTTTGCTCCTTCTTCCACTTGTTCCATTCAATATTTTTTTTTCTTTTTATGTCACTCTCACGCACTTAACCTTCTCATCACTCGGTCATGTCTTTTAGCCATGAATCTCCCAACTCTGTAGATCTGAATGTCTCAATTCGTCCCCAGGACCATGAAGGTTCAATTGGTATCACATGTTGTAGCTGAGCTGAGAATTTCACCCCTTATAAAAAGGATGTCAGCTCAGCCAGCGAAGTTATAGAGAGCTTTTCCATGGACTCTCGCAATACTAAAAATAAATTTGAACCATGACACGTGTGATTTATATAGGTGCACATCTGTTTATGTGAATGTTGTGATTATTAAGGTAACTCCAACATCTTTATCTTGTGCTGGGGCTCTGTTACAACGGAGATCTAATAGCGGAATTTATTTGTGTTTTTATAGGAATATCTCATGACTTCCTATTTTTGAGAATACACAAACTAATATGTGATTTTTCATGAAAATACAATTTATTGTCACCTTTTCAGTTGGACTGGAAATGAAGATAATCTTTTGTTTGTGCAAGACGTGCCAAGTAAAAGTTATCCTAGAGTGAGACAAAGAAAGTTCAACCTCTGATTATCTGCCAGAAGATACAGGACATGTATTTTTCTTTGTGTGTTCATGTGTGTCTAGCAGATGATTCCAGCCCGTCAGATTAATGTACACCACAACTCTGTTCTACATCTAACGCCAAACGGCGACACAAATTAGACGTGATTAAATATACCAGTGTGATTCAAGTTCAAAGACTGTTTGTAATAATAATCAGCACACCCACACACACATAGGCACAAACACCAAGCACATAATCACTTGGTGAGGATGTGGTAGCCAAGGTTTTCTAGGGGCTAATCATAATAATGCCCCCTTTTTTATTGTTTTAGGAAGAGATCGCTCATCACTACCCCACAGCAGCACTCAGTAAGCACCCACAGGGAGACAACCTTGCTGTGTTTAGTGTTAATGCAGAGACTGGAAACAATTTAAATCGCAATGAAGCATGGCAGCTAATTTGGTTCAGGGATTTCATTCTGTCAGACCCAGAACGTCTCTGTGTTGATCAATAACCTTCTGTTGATTTTATCCATATATTTTTTGAGGTGCAGGTGAGATGGTAGTCTAATAGTTTATTTCATTGCCATGTGCACAGAACCCAAAGATTTTTGGACAGAAACAGTGTCTTACATAGCATCAGTCAATGGTGAAGCATATGTTTTTTTTTTATTTCAATACAAATCATAGATGGAAACATTATTTTTAAAAGGCACCTAGTAGACACTACATTTGGCCTATTCAGTGTCTTGCAAAACCCTCCATACCTGTTAAACTTTTTCACATTTTGACATGTTGCTATGATTTCAGTGTATTTTATTGAGGTTTAATGTGAAGGACGAACACCAAATAGAACTTTGTTAGGAAGTAAAAGAAAAAAAAAACATGGTTATATTTATTTTTTCAATCAAAAGTTTGGAAAATGCATTTATGCACAACCATTTTCACTTCTATATTCCTATATAAAACCAAGTTCAACCAACTGCATTCAGAAGCCCCCTAATTAATAAACAGATTTCAACTGTGTAATTTATGTTCATTACTTTAATAATAAAATTGCTACATTTTTCAATTTCACATATTTATTTCTCAATATTTAAACTTAACGAATATATATCAAAAATATTGTATTGTAACATCTCAGTTGTTTCAAACATTTCTTCTCCCATGTTGCTGGCTGCAGATGACAAGTCGCTAACAGATGCAGGTGTGCTAACGGAGCCAAATGCAGGACTTGGATCTGAGGCTGACGAAAATTTTGCACTCTTCAGCCTTGAGAAAAATCTTGTGCTTAACCAGGTCCTTCTTTAGATTAGAAGTATTCCCGCCTTGACCTTGCACTGCAGTGCATTTGAAAAGTGGAGCCATATTTTTGGGCACTTTTTATCAGACATGCTTTACATGCTTTGTTGACTGTAGCAGCAGCTACTGACGTCATTACACTCCTGTGCGTGCAATGCTCTGTTCATGTCAGGCATTGAAAATCGCCCACTCTTTCACTCCCTCAGTGTCACAATGATGCCTTTAGGTACCGAAACATGGTACCGTCTGATTTTACGTGGATCGGTATTCCGTAGTACCGACGGAATTCTGTCAGTACCTCTAAAAGTAACAAATACGGTACCTATCCCTACTTTGGACCACAAAATGTCAGGATGGGAAACTAGACATGATCAACCAGGGAATACAGGCGTACCACATGGCTGCGTCCAGCCCTTTTCACCCTCTTTACACACGACTGTATCCCCCACACTCTTCCAACACCCCAATGAAATTTGCAGATGACACCATCGTAGTTGGACTCATCTCAGATAACAATGAGTCCTATTATAGGCAGAAAGTCCAACGATTTACAGACATTAACCTGGTTTTAGACACCCCTAAAACCAAAGAGGGTCTTGTAGACTTTTGAAGGATTAGGAGGAACAAAAAATGTCTCTCGACTAGCTAGGGAAAGGAGGTAAAAAGGGTTGACTCCATTAGGTTCCTTGGTGTTTACATCAGTAAGGGTCTGACATGGTCAATGAACACCTCAGGGTTACACTGTCACCCCTGCACACTGTATATGCTGACTGGCTGCAGCGGAAGGCTAGAACTATCAGTGTGATAAAAATCACCTGGGGCATTCACTGTTTGTCCTGCTGCCATCTGGGAGGAGATACCACACTTTAAGAACTCACACTACACACCCATCTTGGTGAGTAACTGCAATGATAAAATACCATTGTTCCTCTGTTCTCCTCATAAAGAATAGGGAACAACCCTGAAAACTCAGAGATGAAGTTGTGAAAGTTTAAGGTTAAGAAACAGTTTCCCACGTTTTGGACATCTAATGAAGCACTTTTGTATTCATCATTTGGATATGGGAAGAGACTGCCAACATACAAAGACTTTTCCCTCCACCTAAACCAACAGGCCAGGCAACAAGAACATTATGCAGATAAGCTTTTAAAAATCTGGAGGAGTTACTGAGGTCCACAGCTTAGGTGGGAGAATCTGTTGAACAGACAGCTATTAATCATGCACTCCACAAATCTGTCTTTTAAGAAGAGCGCCAAGAAAAAATCCAAGCTGAAATAAAGCCATAAGAACTCTTAATTGCAATTTGCCACAAACTATAGGGAGACAGCAAACATGCGGAATAAGGTGCTCCAGTCAGATTAGATCAAAACTGACTTCTTTGCCCACATCCTAAACTATGTGTGGGGGGAAATTAACACTACGCGTCATACATAAAAGAAACACACTGTGAAACATGGTGGGGGCCGCATCATGCTGTAGACAGCGGGAACAAGATAGAGCTAAACACATGGCAGTCCTGGAAGAAGACCTGTTAGAGGTAGGAGAAGACTTGAGACTGGGGAGGAAGCTCATCTTCTCACAGGACAACAACAATAAGTATACAATCAAAATGGTTTAGATCAAAGCAAATCTGTTTGTTAAGATGTTCCTGTCAAAGACTAGACCTAAATCTAATTGCAAGTGTGTGGCAAGACTTGAAATTTGATTCTCACAGATGCTCTCTATTCTGACTAAGCTGAAACTATTTTGCAGCAAACAGTGAATAATTTCAGTCTCTAGATGTGGAAAGCTACTAGAGACATTCCCCAAAAGATTTGCATCTGTAACTGCCATGAAAGGTGGTTCTATAAGGGGGGACTATGGAGGATGAATTCACATTCAAACCACACTGTATATGTTCTGTATAAGGAAATAATTTTTGAGACCTATGTATCATTTTCCTTCCAATTCACATCACTTTTATGAGGTAATTTATTAGATTTACTGAAATAGGTGCGATTACCTTTTAACATGAACAGACACAGAAAATGGAGTTCTAATATTTGGTGGAGGCCATTGTGGGAAAATAAGTATTTAATTTAATTTGTTATTTTCATAGAATCGATGAGCATCTTTTCATTATAGTGGCTCTTGCACTGTAATAAATAATTTCATTAGATTGTGTATCAAAACACTGTCTTTCGTCCTCACTGGGGCCTTGTGATGAAGTTAAAGTGCAAGAATAGTGCTCCTACTCTTCATGAATTTACAGGAGCATGTTGACCCGCTGAAGACAAAATTCTCAAACAGGGTCTGTATGAAGTTAATCTTAGAGACAAGAGGTAAAGCTGTGATATGGTTTGGACATGATTCAGCAGTCCGGTGTAAAGATGGCCATCCTGCAAATACGTTAGGGCTGTAAATCTGACGGACCATTTATGAGCTGTGACACAATCTGCCGTATTCCTTGCCCATATATGACTCTGTGCATCCACTCTTCATTCTATTTAAAAGAGCTAAAGACAGGGCAGTAGAATTTCTGCAATTATTTGCATATTAGATCTCTCATTAGTTTATTTGGTAAAGTTCACAAAAAATAATTCTTTATGAATTACTCTATTTGATTTGTTGAATAATTTTCACTGCTGATTTTTTGATAGGATTATTTAAACCTGAAGAATTATTACAGCATTAAAGGCCAGGCCGAGCAGAATAATCCTGGAATCTGAAGCACTTGATCTAACGCAAGTCCAATGTAGGTCAATATGTGTGTTCCCTTTAGAGTTAGCATTAATAAAAACCAACAGTGGAGGTGTGGGGAGACGAAAATGACCACATTGGTCTTACTTTGTGATTAATGATGTGATTAACTGCTCCGGTCCATGTCCATGCACTCACAAATATACACTCTACATGCAAGCACACACAGAGATCTATTAATGGCCTCGAATTGGAGAATCCAGATGCAATGTAGAGATAATTGTACTAAAAACACAAAATGTGGACTCCTGGGCCAGCATGACTTTATTCGGACTTCAGCATGTTTATTTTTGCAAGTGAGTTGTTTCTGCAGGGACTTAAATCATGGAATAAAAACACCCCATTGCAGGTCAATTCTTAATAGAGTCCAAAGTGTATTTTAAATGTGCCCAGACTCGCTCTTCTACTACTTACCTTACACAAACCCACACATTACTATGCCGGTTAAATGCTTGTTAAATGCAATTTAAGAGTCTGGCGTTAAGCTGCTTTGTTTATCCAACTTAAAATACCTTCAGAGGCTATTGCAGTGAAGTTTACAGAATAGTCAGACTGTAAAGGCAAGAAATAGTACCCTTAATTAGTTAACGTTGCACAAAGATACTTCTTAATGTTTTTTTCTGTCTTCTTTTTAGTTCTTTGCCAATATATTTCTTGCTCATATTTTTACAGTCCCTAATTAAAGAAGTAGAGGTGTGTGTGGCTGACTGTCTGTGAGAACATTTCTCCTCCTAAGTATGTTTACAAGAGGAGCTAGACAGTGTGTGTGTGTGTGTTGTAACACTGGATTTACAACATCCTGTTTGATAACAGAGACTGTAATCAAAGATCTGCTTTAAAGACACAGACTTTGCTGCACATGCTCTTCAGTCCTCTTGTGGTATATTTGTGCATGTGGCTGTTTGTGTATATCGAACCTTGTTGGTGTGTTTCATCTACACCTGTAGAGAGTCACTCACTGCTTCCCCCCTGGAACAGGATGTACCATCACAGACACACACAGGCACTCTTTTAACCAGTGAGGACAGATGAAAGATGTCATATCCTCTTTTGCCTACAGAGCCTATTACACTGTTACATGCCGGTGAGTCACAGTGAGGTACCGCTAATACACCACTTAGCAGACCACTTCAAAGATGTCTCTGTCTTTTCTGTGGAATCTCTGTCTAAGTTCAGGGAGCTCTGGATATGTGCAGTCCAGTCAGCTTGTTGAATGCTAAAATTCATATCTCTGATACACCTAAATAAAATCAGTGCAACAAATTGCATTCAGAAGTCCCAGGTGTGCAAGAAAATCTCAGTATAGACACTAAATAATGGCATCTGTCCTCAGAGATTGGTGAGAAAACATTAGTGAATAAAGACCATGTCCAAGCCACACAACAGACATTTCTGGTATAAAGTTATGGTGAAGGTTAAATTAGGGTTAGGTTATAAAACATTATCCCAAGCTTTGAACATGCCATGAAGCACTGTTCAATTCATTATTCAAAAATGGAAAAAATACAGGACAACTGTAAATCTAACAAGGCTTTGCCGTATACCTAAACTGACAGCCCAGGCAAGAAAAGCATGAAACAGAGAAGCAGCCAAGATGCCCTTGGTAACACTGGGGGAGCTGCAGAGATCCACAGCTTAGATGGAAGAAACTATCAACGCATTTGTTAGCTGTGCACTTAAAAAATCTGACCTTAATAGAGGACTGGCAAGAAAATAGAAGTCTAGTTCAAGGTTTGCTACAAGCCATGTAAGGCACAAAGCAACCATGTGTGGGAAGCAGCTTCTCCTCTTTATATTATCAATAAATGGAATAAAGAAAAATAAAATCGTGTACAAATCAGCATCAATGAAATATGTTAATACATAATGCAAAATAATATGAATAAAAAGCAAATTACAATACAAAGCTCGAAATTTGTACTTTATATAAAATAATGCATAAAGGACCTATTCTGTAATAAAATCATTAAATTAAAAGATTTAAAACTTCAACAGAAAACTGTGTATTCATCACATACCTATAAAACACAGTGTAGGGTACACTCAACCGTCGGGTATGGTTACAGTCACCGTCAAATCCCTGCAGCCCAACAAGCACATTTTAGAGGGAAAAACTTCAGACAACTTTATAAGCGTGACGATTTAATCTTAACCAAACTCAAAGCTCGTACTCGTACTCGTACTCGTACTCGTCGTCCTCCGCTTATCCGGAACCGGGTCGCGGGGGCAGCAGACTCAGCAGAGACACCCAGACGTCCCTCTCCCCAGACACCTCCTCCAGCTCCTCTGGGGGGAACCCAAGGCGTTCCCAGGCCAACCGAGAGACATAGTCCCTCCATTGTGTCCTGGGCCGTCCCCTGGGCCTCCTCCCGGTGGGACGTGCCTGGAACACCTCCCGAGGAAGGCGTCCAGGAGGCATCCGGTATAGATGCCCGAGCCATCTCAACTGGCTCCTCTTGATGTGGAGGAGCAGCGGCTCTACTCCGAGCCCCTCCTGAATGGCCAAGCTCCTAACCCTATCTCTAAGGGAGTGCCTGGCCACCCTACGGAGGAAGCTCATTTCAGCCGTTTGTATCCGGGATCTCGTTCTTTTGGTCATGACCCAAAGTTCATGGGCATGAGTGAGGGTAGGAACGTAGACCGACCGGTAAATCGAGAGCTTCGCTTTTCGGCTCACCTCTCCCATTACTGCGGCAGCCGCACCGATCCGTCTGTCGATCTCCCGCTCCATTCTTCCCTCACTCGTGAACAAGACCCCGAGATCCTTGAACTCCTCCACTTGAGGCAGGAACTCCCCTCCAACCTGAAAAGGACAAGCCACCCTTTTCCGGTTGAGTACCATGGCCTCTGACTTGGAGGAGCTGATCTTCTTCCCAGCCGCTTCACACTCGGCTGCGAACCGCCCCAGCGCATGCTGTAGGTCTTGGCTGGAGGGGGCCAGCAGGACCACGTCATCTGCAAAAAGAAGAGACAAAATCCACTGGTCCCCAAACCAGACCCCCTCCGGCCCTTGGCTGCGTCTAGAAATCCTGTCCTTAAAAGTTATGAACAGGACCAGCCCTGCCGGAGTCCAACATGCACCGGGAATAGGTCCGACTTAGTGCCGGCAATGCGGACCAAACTCCTGCTCCGCTCGTACAGGGACCGGATGGCCCCTAATAAAGGGCCCCCGATTCCATACTCCTGGAGCACCCCCCACAAGGCATCACGAGGGACACAGTCGAATGCCTTCTCCAGGTCCACAAAACACATGTGAACCGGTTGGGCAAACTCCCATGAGCCCTCGAGTACCCTGTAGAGGGTATAGAGCTGGTCCATTGTTCCATGGCCGGGACGAAAACCACACTGCTCCTCCTGAAGCCGAGGTTCGACTATCGGCCGGACTCTCCTCTCCAATACCCTGGCGTAGGCCTTACCAGGGAGGCTGAGGAGTGTGATCCCCCTGTAGTTGGAACACACCCTCCGGTCCCCCTTCTTATGAAGGGGGACCACCACCCCGGTCTGCCAGTCCAGAGGCACTGTCCCCGACCGCCATGCAATGTTGAAGAGGCTTGTCAACCATGACAGCCCCACAACATCCAGAGATTTGAGGTACTCAGGGCGGATCTCATCCACCCCCGAAGCCTTGCCACCGCGGAGCTTTTTAACCACCTGGGTGACTTCAGCCTAGGTAATGAAAGAGTCCAACCCCGAGTCCCCAGCCTCTGTTTCCACCAGGGAATGCGTGATGGCAGGATTGAGAAGATCCTCGAAGTACTCCTTCCACCGCCCGATAATGTCCCCAGTCGAGGTCAGCAGCCTCCCATCCCCACTATAAACAGTGTTGGCGAAGCACTGCTTCCCCCTCCTGAGGCGCCGGATGGTTTGCAAGAATCGCTTCGAGGCCGACCGGTAGTCCTTCTCCATGGCCTCACCGAACTCCTCCCAGGCCCGAGTTTTTGCCTCTGCCACAGCCCGGGCCGCAGCACGCTTGGCCTCACGGTCCTCGTCAGCCGCCTCAGGAGTCCCACAAGCCAACCACACTCCTTCTTCAGCTTGACAGCATCCCATACTGCCGGTGTCCACCACCGGGTTCTGGGATTGCCGCCGCGACAGGCACCGCAGACCTTACGGCCGCAGCTACGGGCAGCAGCATCGACAATAGATGCGGAGAACATGGTCCACTCGGACTCTATGTCTCCAACATCCACCGGAATCTGGTCAAAGCTCTCCCGGAGGTGGGAGTTGAATACATCCCTGGCCGAGGGCTCCGCCAGGCGTTCCCAGCAGACCCTCACTATGCGCTTGGGCCTGCCAAGTCTGTCCGGCTTTCTCCTCCTCCAGCGGATCTAACTCACCACCAGGTGGTGATCAGTGGACAGCTCAGCCCCTCTCTTCACCCGAGTGTCCAAAACATGCGGCCGAAGGTCTGATGATACGACAACAAAGTCGATCATCGACCTCCTGCCTAGGGTGTCCTGGTGCCAAGTGCACTGATGGACATCCTTATGCTTGAACATGGTGTTCATTATGGACAATCCGACCCCAGGCCTGGCTCCAGGGTGGGACCCCGGCTCCGCCGTACCGGGCAACGTCACGTGCCTCGATTTAATGGTCCTTATGAAGGATTCTTGAACAGCTCTTTGTCTGACCCATCACCTAGAGCCTGTTTGCCATGGGAGACCCTACCAGGGCCATTTAAGCCCCAGACAACATAGCCTCTAGGATCATTTGAACACTCAAACCCCTCCACCACGTTAAGGTGGCGGTTCAAGGAGGGGAAAACTCAAAGCTTTTCTTTTTAAAACACTTAGACAGTTAACATTATACTTTTATGCAGCACAAAACTGTGAGAACAATTTTTAACGATATAAACATTATTAAGAGTGAGAGGCAGCGTTAGCACACATCTTACCAGCAGCTCAGTTAGGCAGCTTCTGCCTGGCTGCTGCAGCTACGTCACAGAGCCTTGCTTTGTGCAACACTAATAACCGTCCTCCTAGAACAATATTTGCGGTAGGAACCAAAAATAAAAGCAGTATAAAACAGAAATAGCCTGCCACAGTGCAAAAGCGATAACAAAATGTCAATTCAACAAAAAGGTGTTTTGAGAAGGTTCATAAGAAAAATAGAAAATAAATTAATTAAATAATTTAACTCAGCTACATACTCCCCCCTGAACTTCTCAAAACAGTTACAGGTCAGATTAGAAGTAGCATACAAGACAACGTCAGCTAAGACTAGCTATATTTCTCTGATAATCACTATGCAACCTACGGTTTCTATGTGTCGATAGAAAGTGACATTAAGGAGTTGGCCAGACTTTTAATGTCCACTTCGCATAAGAATGTGCCGTCTACACATTCTCAGCTTGATTACCGAGTAACTGTTATCTTGACACACAGAATGACAGTAACAAAATAAACTTTCATGCCCGTAATGGACAGGAATATCCCAAATGAACAATAATTTGTCAACTGAACAAGGTTTTAGCTAACCCACCAACCATAAAACCTACTTGTTTGGTTTTCTGTGTCAGATTCTGAATCAACCTATTCACTGGTTTCACTACCCTGCCCACTCTGGTCCTAATTTGGTCCACGGGTGCGGTTACTGTCAGTGTATCAGGGTCTACAGCTTTCACAATAGTTTTCCTTGCAGAGACTTGATCCTGAGACTGACTGCTGGTTATCTTCAGTTGTCTTCCAATAGTGTCATGCTGTCCATTGGCCTTATCCGCCAGAAGAACATTGAACAAACCCTCCGCTGCTTCTCCAGGGCAACCATCTGATCCAGTTCCAACACCTACAATTACTCCATTGTAGTCGCTTGTCTGCGGCTCAGCAATGGAGGGTCTCAGGATGAGCAAGAGGAACTGGAGGAGACTCAAAGGCTGTGTGCCCTACTTCTGAGAAGGTCTCCAATGGGGTGACCTCTGTAACCCAACTAGCAATGCGCTCAGATTTGTGAATTTCAAGTTCCTTCGAAAACGCTTTCCTCGCCCTCTTCTTTCTCTTGTGAACCCTGACCAACACTGGAGAAGGAAGGCTCTGTGTCATGATCCACATGTATTGGCAGGAAACTGGCTTGCAAGAGCAAATTTCTGTGAACCACCTTTTCTTGTCCGTTGTCAGGGTTTCTAATGCGGTAGGTGTGGCATCTTGAATCTTTCGAAATAACCGTGTACAGGGTTCACCTCTGTTGGCCAAAAAGACCCAGTCACCCTCTTCGATGTCAGCACCTTTCACACCCTTATTGTAGAACTCAGCCTGCCGCTGTTGTTTTGCACTGGCATGAACTTGAGCAACACAAAGAGCCTCCTTGAGGTCATCTCTCATCCGTTTAACATAACTGTCATAGTCTGTCATGTCATTGTCCCTCTCCACACTGTGGAACATAACATCTACTGGCAATCTAGGAACCCGACCATGCATAAGAAGGAATGGGGCATAGCCGGTCGACTCATGAGCAGTACAGTTGTAAGCAAAAGTTAGTGTTTGCAGCATCTGAGGCCACTTTGCTTCTCTCTAGGGGGCAATGGTCTAATCATGTTTCCTAGAGTCCGGTTAAACCGCTCAGTGTGACCATTCCCCATAGGGTAGTAGGGTGTTGTTCTGGACTTCGTCACACCTGCTAGCTGAAGTAGCTTTTGGATAAGCTGGCTCTCGAAATTCGCACCCTGGTCTGAATGTATTCTCTGTGGGAACCCATATACACAAAAGTACTTATCCCACAGCTGACGTGCGATCTGTTTTGCGGACTGGTCTGAACACTTGAAGGCATGAGCCATCTTAGTGAAGTGGTCTGTCACCACTAACACGTCCACACTCTTCCCGTTAGAGTACTCTGCAGACCAGAAGTCCAAACACACTAGCTCCAAGGGGCCTGTGGTCTTGATGCTTTCGAGCTGTGCTCTTCCTTCAGGCTCCAAAGTCTTACTAACAACACAATGCTTACAACATTTTACATAGTCTCTGACGTCTCGTTCCATATCGATCCAAAAGAACCTTTGTCTTGAAAGGTATAAAGTTCTACTCTGACCATGATGGCCAGCATTATCATGCACACCGCTGAGAATTTGGCTGATCAAAGAGGAGGGCGTCATATACTGATGTTGCTTTTTTCTTGTTAATGGGTCTTTGCAAACTCTGTACAGGATGTCATCGTGCATTTTCAGTTTTTCCCACTGTTTTAGGATTTTGAGCACCTTCAGAGGCAATCCTGCTCTCTCTCGTCTTGATGGTCGTCTCCCTCGTATAACAAATGGGATGACTTGGGACAGGGCAGGGTAATTCCTCTGACTATCATGAAGCTCTTGAAGTGAAAAAACAGGCAGAGGGTTCTCCACCTGGCTGGGCAACTTCTCCAAATCCTGGGCCAGCCATGAAACCACTCTCTGCTTGGAACCTTCATCCCACTCCATATGACCGGCCAATACTGCAGATACTTCACAGTCAGATAGGGACTGATTTTCCAACTCACTCAATGGAGCTGCATGATGAATGTTTTGGTGGTTAACACCAATCCTGAATGTTTCCTGAATTAAATTTTCTTGAACTTGTTGCGATTCCCCCACAAGGTCATCATATGGCTCATTCAAGTTCCGCTGACAGACACGATCCTGGGCAAAGGGCTTTCTGCTGAGAGCATCAGCAACGATGTTCTTACTGCCAGGTATATACTTGATGCTGAAGTTGTATGGTGCTAACTTGGCAACCCACCGCTGTTCACATGCATCAAGTTTGGGTTTTGTGAGGATATGTGTCAGGGGATTATTATCAGTCCAGACAGTGAAAGTATGCCCTTTTGGCCAGTGACTGAATTTATCCCAAACAGCCCACTTCAATGCCAGAAACTCAAGGCGATGAGCAGGGTAGTTACTCTGGGCACGCGTTAGAGCTTTACTGGTGAAAGCAATGGGTCGTGCTCTACTTTCACCCTCCTGGACCTGAGATAAAACTGCCCCCAACCCATCCTGTGAGGCATCTGTAGACAGAATGAAAGGCCGACTGAAATCAAGGTGTGCGAGCACCACTGTCTCCAACAGCGCATTTTTCAGTTCTTCTAATGCACAGCGATGTTCCTTTTTCCAGTCATTTGGATGTAACTTCTTAAATGCTGTTGCACCCCGTCCATTCACTTTCCTTCCCTTGGGTGCGGCAGTCAAAGTGAGCAATGGTTTGGCAATGTGTGAACAGTCTGGTATAAACTGCTGGTAATACATTATCATCCCCAACAATGACTTAATCTTTTTCTGTGAGGGTGTGACACCATCCTCCATCATCAGATCAGACTCTGTCATAGCAACAACTGCTGGGACTTTATCGGGATTGGTTGACACACCATTTTCACCCACAACATGCCCCAAAAACTTCACACTCCTCCTGAATAGTTGGCATTTTTTGGGGGCCAGTTTCAAGCCATGGACATGCAGTCTGCTGAAGACAATCTCGAGCCTCCTCAGAGCCTCTGACTCATCAGGAGCATATACAAGCAAATCGTCAACAAAGCAGCGTCAAGAAGTTCTGATCACCAAAGAGGTTCATCACGAGGCGCATGAAATTGGCAGGACTGTTACAGAGGCCCTGAGGTAGCCTGTTAAACTCATACAGCCCCATGGGTGTGGTGAAGGCTGTTAGTTTTTTATCATCCTCAGCCATGGCAATGTTATAAAAACCATAGGTGAGATCCATGGCACAAAATATGGCACTGCCACCCAAAGCTGTCAAGCAGTCTGATTGGTGCGGCAACGGGTGAGCATCCTTAACTGTACGAGCGTTTAGCCAGCGGTAGTCCACACAGATCCTTAGATCTCCATTCTTCTTCCACCCCAGCACTACAGGAGACGCACACTCACTGTTAGATTTGCGAATGATCTCCCGTTCTTCCATTTCTGTGAGAACTTGTCACAACTTGTGATATTCCCCTGGCGGGACACGTCGATATGGAAGTCTGAATGGTCGATCATCTGAAAGGCGGATACGGTGGACAAAATCTTTGGCCAGCCCACAATCAAGTTTGCTTCTTGAAAAAATGCCTTCATATTTCTGGATCAGTTGCAACAGTTTTGACTTCTAATAATCAGACACCTAGCAAGAGTCAATTTCCAGATCCTCCAGCCCCAAGTCACTCAAGGTGTTGCGGAAGCCGGTGCAGGGAGAGTCAGAGCTGATTGTTTCGTCATTTCTCACTGTCTGACTGTTGGTACTGACTTTTGCCTCTAACACCTGCTCAGGGGTCACATCCAGGTCTTCAAGGGCTATTCAGGTGGACACTTCTGCTACTTTGGTACGACGTTTTAAAGTGATGGCCTTATCAGAGGTGTTTAGGATGCGCACTGGGACCCATCTATCACCATTCATGGAGGCCACCGATCTACAGACAATAATGTTTTTTTTATGGACCTGTGTTTTGGCTGATGGCTCAACTAAAATGGCACTGCCCTCGGAAAGAGGCGAGTTTCTTGGAAGTCTGCCCCAAATCCAATGTTCTTGCCTTGGGAGAAGAGTGACTGCCTGCACCAGTTCAGCTGTTCCAATAAAATCTGGGATTATATCACCCCTCCATCTCTCAATACCAGAAAGCATACTAAGAAACTGTATTACTTCTGGTGTTCGGGCAGACTCTGGTTTACATATAACTTGCCAAAAGTGAGGAGACTGTTTGAACTGGGTTAGAAGGTGTTTGATGACATTTGTGCCCATTAGCTGATCTTTCTGCCCAAGGACCACCAAAACTGGAACACTAAATACACAGCCATACACTTCCATTTTCAATTCATGGATGCATTTGGGTTTTACTTGAACTCCTCCACAGCCTACAAGAACAATATCATTATGGTTAGAGTCAGGTTGGGATGCAAGCCCTGCATTCTTAAGAAGTTGTTCAGCTTCTACACTGATAGTGCAGGCCATGGAGCCAGTGTCTAAAAGGGCTTGCAATGACACCTTATCTCCAACCCGTGCATCAGTGTAAAAGAGGCTGTCAGCCTTTTCTAGTCTGGATATGTTTTGAAACAACACAAAAGTATTAGATGGAGCAGATTTGAAACTTTCTGCATACACAGATTGTATATCTTCCTTTGAGGTGAGGGACTCATCAATTTCACTCACACAGTACCCTCTCAGGTGTGAATGGCTTAGTTTCCCTGGTCAGCTGAGCCACCAACTCGCTGAGCGTCGGTGATGTTTTGACAGTTTCTTCACTGATGTCCAATCTCAAAACAGGCCAGACATCTTCTCTCTCTCATGGAGTGTGTTCTTGTAGAGTGGTTAATGTTGCCACATACTTGACATGGGGAAGACCGACTGGGAGGGAAAAACTGAGGCTGAGTATCACCAACGGGTTGGGCAGTGCGTTCTAATACTCTTTCGAGCATAGGTAACACCCGTTCCAGAGCACCTGACTCTGCAGTGTGATCATTCGAGCTGGCGAAACTGACAGGAGTAATTTTGACAATATTCATTTGCCTATGTTCTACTTCAGGCTCTGAGTGGTCATGTGCTGCTATTGCAGTAGCAACCTGGAGAGCTTTTGCTTTTGCCGCAGTTGCATGTGGTCTCTTCACTTGCTGCTCTCCTTGATGCTCATCAATGACCTCCTGTACCTCAGTGTGTATCCACTTAGTGGTGGGCTTACACTTAAAAACACAGGCAAGACTGGGATCAGGAGATTTTCTGATGAACATCATTGCTATCTCTGCATCCATTTTATTCAGGCTTCCCCCCTGATCTTTCAAGTGTCTGTCAACGTTTTCAGCAGCTGCGTTAAGTCTAACCCAGTAGTCCACCGGTGTCTCATTTGCCATCGGCTGAGTAGCATAGAAATCAGCCAGTGGTAAGCAAGATCCAGGAATGTCGCTAAAATAACGCCTCAGAATGTTATAGACTGCCTCAGGGTTTACAGGTGTGGTAGAAGGGCTACTCTTTAATTCAATCTTTACAATACTCTTTGCCTTGCCAAGCAGGTGGTTCAGGATTTCGTCAGCTTTTTCCTCAGCTGAGGATAACTTCTTGCGAAGGTAGACCTCCATCATTTCTATCCACTCATGAACAGAGATCCTATCACCACCATCACCACGATAGATAGGTGGCTAATGTCTGGTTTCACCACCAGGCTCATTTTGTGAGATCAAAGACTGTATTGGATGTCTCATTCTGTGCACACTGTGATGATGGAAGCTTTTTTGGAGTGAAGTGAGATCTACTGAGTAACAAACGACTGGCAATAGCCTCACCTATTTGGCTCCCTACTTCACCAATGAGGTTGCGTAACTGTTGCATGGTGTTTTCATTATTAGTTAATTGGCAAACATTTTGGGGAAAACCTGGTCTGATCCGGAGAGACGGCATCCATCCCACTTTGGATGGAGCAGCTCTTCTTTCTAGGAATCTGGCCGAATTTATTAGTTCTCCAAACCTCTAACAACCCAGGGTTCAGACCAGGAAGCAGGGTCGTAGTTTAACACTCCTCTCTGCAGCTTCTGTACTGCTACCCACACATTACCCTATTAAGACAGTGTCTCGCCCACGGCCAAAATTGAATAGATTAAAAAATTATCTAAAAAGAGGAAATCAGGAAAATCTAATAAAAATAAACACAACTCAGACTAAAAATAAAAATAAAACAATTAAATGTGGCTTACTGAACATAAGATCTCTCTCTTCAAAGACTTTGCTAGTTAGTGACCTGATTTGTGACAATCAGATTGATTTATTTTGCCTCACAGAAACCTGGCTGCAGCAAGAGGTTTATGTTACTATAAATGAGTCAACTCCTACTAATTATTTAAATTTTCACATTCCTCGAAATACTGGGCGAGGAGGAGGAGTAGCAACCATCTTTCAGTCCGATTTATTGATTAGTCCCAGACCAATCAATTGCTCTTTTGAATATTTAATCCTTAGTTTTCCTCATCCAAATTGCAAAGCACTAAAACCACTTCTGTTTGTTGTTTTGTACCGTCCACCAGGCCCTTACGCTCAATTTTAGGATCAGTTTTCAGACCTTTTATCTGATTTAGTGTTAAATACAGATAAATTTTTTATAGTGGGGGATTTTAACATTCATGTTGACACTGAAAGTGATAGCTTAAATATAGCCTTTAATGGTATCTTAGGACTCAATTGGCTTTACTCAAAACATTAAAAAACCTACCCACGTTTGTCTTCATTCTCTGGACCTTGTGCTGACATATCGCATTGAGTGTAAAGACATAACAATATTTTCTCACAACCCCGTGCTGTCTGACCATTTTTTAATAACCTTTGAGTTTAATTTAACAGAGTATTCACACCTGAAAGAAAAATTTCATTACAGTAGATCATTATCAGAAAAATGCTGTAACAACCTTTAAAGAATCTTTTCCCACTTTTAATTTCCTCATCATCACAGAAAAAAACAGAGTGGAGGGCAATAATTTTTGTTTCTTCCCCTTCACAAATTGATTCTCTTGTTCAGAGTTTTAACTTCATCATTGCGTGGTGCATTAGACAATGCAGCCCCTTGAAAAAGAAGGAAATTATTCATAGGAGGCAGGCTCCCTGGTTTAATTCAGAGCTGCGTACTTTTAAAGCACAATGTTAGAAAAATTGGAGCGAAAAATGGCGCTCTACACACCTAGAGGATTCCTACTTAATCTGGAAAAAAAAGCCTACTGTTGTATAAAAAGACACTTCACCAAGCTAGAACAGCTTATTTCTCATCCTTAATAGAAGAGAACAAGAATAATCCTAGGTTTCTCTTTAATACAGTTGCTAAAACTTACACAGAGTCATAGCTCTGTTGAGCCATCCATTCCTTAGCTCTCAGCAGTCATGACTTTATGGGATTCTTCCAAAATAAAATTGGATTCTATTAAGAAGAAAATCTTTGACATACTCCCGAAGATGATTACTTCATCCTCAACAAGTGAGAAAAACATTGGAAGTAACTGTAGAACCTGATCTGTGTTTGGACTGTTTTGATCCTGTGGAGCTTCCAGAGTTATCAGAAATATTAGCTTCATCTAAACCTTCAACTTGTATGTTAGACCCAATCCCAACCAAATTATTTAAGGAAGTGTTTCCTCTGATTATCAGCCCCATTTTAGATATGATTAATTTATCTTTAGTAAATGGGTATGTACCACAAGCTTTTAAGGTAGCTGTAATTAAACCTTTGCTTAAGAAACCTTCGCTTGATCGAGATGACTTTAATAAATTTACAGACCGATATCCAATCTTCCATTCTTATCTAAAATTCTTGAGAAAATAGTTGCTAATCAAATGTGTGAGCATTTACACAGCAATGACCTGTTTTAAGAGTTTCAGTCAGGTTTCAGAGCTCATCAAAAGCACTGAAACAGCTCTGCTGGAAAGTCACTAATGATATTCTTTTTGCCTCAGATAATGGACTTGTGTCTGTACTGGTTCTGTTAGATCTCAGTGCTGCATTTGATAGAGTCGATCATAATATTCTCTTAGAAAGGCTGGAATATGCTGTAGGGATCAAGGGAAAAAGCGCTAGGCTGGTTTTTAAATCTTATTTGTCTGACAGATTCCAGTTTGTTCATGTAAATGATAAATCATCTTTAAACTCCAGGGTTAATTGGGGAGTACCACAGGGTTCAGTACTTGGGCCAATTCTCTTTACTGTATATATGCTTCCAATAGGTAAAATTATCAGGCAGCATAGAATAAATTTTCACTGTTACGCTGATGATACTCAGCTTTACTTATCCATAAATCCTGATGAGCCCAACCAGTTAGACAGACTACAAGCATGTCTTGTTGACATAAAAACTTGGATGACTTTAAATTTTCTGCTTCTAAATTCAGACAAGACAGAAGTTGTCGTCTTTGGACCGGAGTCTTTAAAAAAGAAACTGCTTAGTCAATCACTTAACCTGGATGGCATTAAATTGACCTCCGATAATAAAATAAAAAACCTTGGTGTTATTTTTGACCAGGACATGTCATTTAAATCCCATATTAAACAGGGTTCTAGGATTTCCTTTTTTCATCTCCGGAACATTGCCAAAATTAGAAATATCCTGTCCAGGAGTGACGCTGAAAAACTAGTCTATGCATTTGTTTCTTCAAGTTTGTTTCTTCTGGACTATTGTAATTCTTTACTATCAGGATGTCCACAAAATGCAGTTAAAAGCCTTCAGCTGATTCAAAATGCTGCAGCAAGAGTTCTGAGGAAAATTAAAAAGAGAGATCATATTTCCCCTACTTTAGCTTCCCTTCATTGGCTCCCTGTTAAATCCAGAATATAATTTAAAATTCCCCCTCCACATATAAAGCCCTTAATGATTTAGCTCCATCATACATCAGAGATCTGATTGTTCCATACGTTCCCAAAAAAGAGCACTTCGTTCTCAGACTGCAGGTTTACTGGTGGTTCCTAGAGTCTCTAGAAGTAGAATGGGAGGCAGATCCTTTAGTTATCAGGCTCCTCTCCTGTGGAACCAGCTCCCAGTTTTAGTCCGTGAGGCGGACACCTGTCTACTTTTAAGGCTAGGCTTAAAACTTTCCTTTTTGATAAAGCTTATAGTTAGAGTGGCTTAGGTTATCCTGAGCTATCTTCCTTATTTTAGCTCCGTCTTCTTCTCCCCTTGTTGGATGGAGTAAGGGGGAGTCAGGTTTAGCCTAAACCGGCTCAGTTACGGTTGAGGTGCAAACACACCCCTCCATTCTGCTACCTGTATGACCCCCTCTCTTTTCCAATGGTTATGGTCAATCTGACAGAGAGAGGTATCCCAAAACGTTGTGGTTTTAGTATAACAATGGCCATCAGTGGGCTCTAAATGGACAAACTGTCTACTTTTTAAGGCCAGGTTTAAAACTTTCCTTTTGATAAAGCTTATAGTTAGAGTGGCTTAGGTTATCCTGAGCTATCTCTGTAGTTATGCTGCTATAGGCTTAGGCTGCTGGAGGACATAATGACCACTTTCACCCTCTTCGCTACTTCTTACGCTACTCTTCAATTTTTGTATTATTTGCTGTTATCTCAGCTTTTAACTTTGTTCTCTCTCTTTTCTCTTCCTAGAAGCTACACCTGGCCTGACTCTGTGTCTCCCGTAACACCTTTCTGGAGAGGGGAATCCTCCAAGCTTCTGCTGGCAACAACTTAATGATCACCCTCTACCGATGATCCACATGGCCTGTCTTTCAGTGTTTAACCCTTTCTCTCTCCTAGACATAGCTACTGACTGAGCTTCTACTGTGACTAACTCTCTGTGCTCTCTTCAGAGTCTAACCTTGAAAACTGGCTCAGAGTTTATCTGTTCCTTCTTTCTAGGTGAAACGACTAAAGGAGCTACATCCATTAACATTTACCTTTTCCTTCCCATAGAAAGTACTCCTGGATCAGTGCTTCTTTGTTCTCTTTGTGTCTCTGCTCTGTTCTCTCAAACCCCCAGTCGGTTGTGGCAGATGGCCGCTCACACTGAGCCTGGTTCTGCTGGACGTTTCTTCCTGTTAAAAGAGAGTTTTTCCTCTCCACTGTCGCTACATGCATGCTCAGTATGAGGGATTGCTGCAAAGTCAACGCCAGTGACTGTCCACTGTCTCTACATGTTCATCCGGGAGGAGTGAATGCTGCAAGTCACTGACTGGATGCAATCTGCTGGGTTTCCTTTCCTTAGATAGAAAAACTTTTTATCCAATTTGAATAAATAACAGAATCTGGCTGCACTGTTCAATGATTAAGATTAATTGGAATGTATGTACCTGACATTTGTGAAGTGCCTTGAGACGACATGTGTTGTGAATTGGCGCTATATAAATAAACTGAATTGAATTGAATTGAATTGAGTTACAGGGGTGGAAAACTGGGGCTCCAGTGGAGGTATTTCAATAATCTCCTCTGTTTCCCTCATCAATCATTTGAGTACTACTCTGGGCTAACTGCCCTCTGCCACGCCCAACTACTGGTGTTAAAACATTAAGAGCACTATGACCTCTCCCTGCCATGTTTCACACAATACAAAAGCCGTAATGTAGAAAAGAGAAGAAGGAAAAAAAAATTATGTAAACCAAAAGGGTTCCACAGTTCACAAAAAAATGGTTTTGGCCAAACTAATATAGTGATTTGAGTGACTGATTTAAGTCTCTGTATTCAGAAAAGCAATCGTAACCTCGACAGTAATGAACAGGATCCACAGGTCGACCAGCCTGATGACATCAGCGTCACTAGCACACAGCTGAACCCTCGGTGGTCGGCAGCGGCTAACCAATGGATCCGGGTCACGGCACCAGATGTAACAGTTGTGAAAAGGATCAATAACGTCACACTGGAACCAGAATCTGCATCAGTTTATTCCAGCAGCTCAGTTAGGCAGCTTCTGCCTATAAAACACAGTGTAGGATACATTCAACCGTCGGGTATGGTTACAATCACCGTCAAATCCCAGCAGCTCAGTTAGGCAGCTTCTCCTCTTTATATTAATAATAAATGGAATAAAGAAAAATAAAATCGTGTACAAATCAGCATCAATTAAATATGTTAATAGATAATGCAAAATAATATGAATAAAAAGCAAATTACAATACAAAACACAAAATTCGTACTTTATACAAAATAATGCATAAAGGACCTATTCTGTAATAAAATCATTAAATTAAAAGATTTAAAACTTCAACAGAAAACTGTGTATTCATCACATACCTATAAAACACAGTGTAGGATACACTCAACCGTCAGGTATGGTTACAGTCACCGTCAAATCCCTGCGGCCCAACAAGCACTTTTTAGAGGGAAAAACTTCAGACAACTTTATAAGCGTGACGATTTAATCTTAACCAAACTCAAAGCTTTTCTTTTTAAAACACTTAGACAGTTAGCATTATACTTTTATGCAGCACAAAACTGTGAGAACTATTTTCAATGATATAAACATTATTAAGAGTGAGATGTAGCGTTAGCACACATCTTACCAGCAGCTCAGTTAGGCAGCTTCTGCCTGGCTGCTGCAGCTACGTCACAGAGCCTTGCTTTGTGCAACACTAATAACCGTCGTCCTAGAACAATATTTACGGTAGGAACCAAAATAAAAGCAGTATAAAACAGAAATAGGCTGCCGCAGTGCAAAAGCGATAACAAAATGTCAATTCAACAAAAAAGTGTTTTGAGAAGGTTCATAAGAAAAATTAAAAATAAATTCATTAATTAATTTAACTCAGCTACACATGCAAATCACTATATGTGGCAGAAACTAACACTATATATCACCCTGAACACTCATGTTTTTTTAACCAATGAGGACAGATGAAAGCTGTCATCTCATCTTTAGTCTACAGAGTCTATTACACTATTACATGCTGGTGAGTCACAGTGTGGTACCACTAATTCACCACTTAGCAGACCACTTCAAAGATGTCTGTATCTTTTTTGTGGAATCTTTGTCTAAGTTTAAAAAGCCTCAGAATGAGGGAGCTTGCCTTCTTTGACATCTTTATATGCACAAAAAATTACAGCTGTGGTATGTGTTTTTTTTACACCTAACTATATAGGAAAATATGGCTGTAGTTTCATTTGTGTTCATAACCAAGACTTAATTTTGATACTTTTAATGCAGTCTGTATTGTGTTTTTCTCACCATGTCAGGCAGCAGGCTTTGCTGGCAGCCATCAGTGAGAAGGATGCTAACATTGCCCTTCTGGAGTTATCTTCCTCCAAACGCAAGAAAGCCCAAGAGGAGGTGATGGCTCTGAAGAGGGAGAAAGACAGGCTTATGCACCAGCTCAAACAACAGGTATATTCTTCACGCATAGCCATCAAGTTTTTCTTCCATCCTTTTAAAGAATTAATCTTGCTCCAGAATGTTAACGTTTCATACAGATGTACATGAAGGCACAATTTTGGCTTTAGGAATCAAAGCAGAGCTACAAATTAAAACATTCTGCACATGGTGGGGTATTGTTTGCATTACAGAAGCCCCATGGCAAGACCTTTGAACTTTAAAACTGGGAACAGATAGAGGTTAATAATTTGTGGTAGTTAACAGAATATACTTAGACGCCTCAAACCACACCTGCTGCATTCAATCATGATGTGCCAAAGCAAGAAAGCCAGAGCTTGGAATCCAAATCCAGGCACATTATCACAAGATGGAACATATTCTCTAAACAGCAATGTTGCAATCAGAGTTACTGGATACACTCTAGTCACAGACGAGTGTCATTGTTGAGTCACCGCCGAACTGTTTTCTTCTGAGGCTTGCTGGTCAAACAGACATAAATCAGGGTATACGCATACACTTATGCAGAAGCACACACACACACCTAGCTATTTCCAATGCTGCTTTGCTTCTCAGTATTACCTCAGGCTGAGGAAGGTATGTGGGTCATTAAGGTCTGGTCAGACAGCATCAGTGACTGATCAAACATGAATTCTAACAATAATGAGCTAACAGCAGGGAGTCTACATGTTCGCTCTCCTTAGTCACTGCAGGCTTCTGGGAAAAGTAGGGTATTTAAAAGTCAACAGATGCAGTGTTTGGATGTGCATGTAAATTCAAACCTATGTTTGGATCTTGTAAGCAGTAAACAGTTCCTTGGGCGTGCAATTCAATTCAACGTATTTCAAGGAAGGCCAATTATCTGTTAATCAGCATTTGATGTGTCATTTTTTCCTGTTGGGTAACTACCAGTTACAGTCCACCTGATGATGTGATGAAGAGCTCTAATTTCAATGATGTGGCTTCTGGGTTTCGAACAGAGAAAAAAGGCAAGAACTTGCACAAAAGAAGAAAGGGAAAAGACATTAACTATATTTGCTTCTTTCTTGTTCATTGAAAGCACGTTTCTGAAAACATACTGAGGCGATCGTACATATTAATCTTGCATCAAAGCTTTCTTTTTACACCTCATGAGATAAACACTGTGACTAGAGTACAAGATATTGTGTTTTAATAATTATGAACAAACTAAAATGCAGAAGCAGTGTGTGTAATACTAGGTTTGGGATTATGAAGGTAAATGGTAACCAGGTGTTGTTAATGGAATGCATTTGTTTAACTAATCATGACCAGAAGTGATTACCCCAATAAAAGCGGTTTTGGCATTTTGTGGTCTGGACAATTCTGGATGTGCCTGTTATCACATTACCAAGAAACTGAGACATAAGTGCTGATCTTACAGAAGCAGTAGTTCCTGCTTTGCGATCAGAGAGGTCTTTCGATCCAAATTTCAAACTCTTTGGGGTCCACCACTGCCAGTGTTCCTTATTGCCATTGTCTGTAGGAGTGGGTATTCCAACACATTTATGCTGAGTTTAGACAGTGTAATGGTCAGAAAAATATAAACCCATTGAGACCTGTAGAACCAGAACTCTTATGTCAGATTTTACAATTGTACAATTAGAAAAAGAATGGAAGCATGGCTCAGTTGGAGGTGTGAGAAGAAAGCATTTTCTCTTCAAAATCCTGTAAAAATGTAAAACTTAAGCAAAACACAACGTATCGACACAAACCTTTCTCGTCACGTTTAACAGTTGCTGGTACTGTGAAATGAAAATTCAAGTCAATCCAAATTCAATTCAAAAATATTAATCACAAAGCCAAATTAAATGTTGTAGATATTGATGGCTGTGGGCAGAAAGGATCTCCTGTAGCAGTTGATCTTACAGCAGATCTGTAGAAGCCTCTGACTGAAGACACTCATGAAGAGGATGCTCAAGGTTCTCCATAATGTTCTTCATTTTATGAAAAAGCCTTCTTTGCACAATGATCTCAAGAGGTTCCAGAGTCCCCAGAACAGAGCCAGCCTTCTTTATCAGCTTGTTGAGCTTTTTTATGTCCCTGGCTTTGATGCTGTAGATGATGGCAGAAGAGATCACACTCTCCACAACAAACTTATAGAAGATATGCAGCATCTTGCTGCGAACACCAATGCTTGCCTTCTTTCACATCCTCATATGTACACTTCAGCTAGTATGTAAAATGGACGTCTTTGTAGTTTGGACTATAGGAGACTATTATGAATAAATGCTTGGATGAAAAGAAGAAAAATAAAAAATAAAAACTTTTTCTCTTAACAAAAACATTATTAAACAGAAAATATCCAGACAATGACTTGTGACAACCAACTGCTCAACATAGTTGTGGAACTGTGATGATACTGGCTTGTTATGATGCCACAGGATCTGAGCCTTGCAGTCTTTAAATCGACCTTTCTAGATATACTGAATTGTTCTAAAATCAGTCTGACCTTGTCTGTGGCTCAGTGGGATGAGTGAGCCCATGGGCAGGCAGTAAAACAGACACGTAGCAAAATGACTAATTGTGTGAGCGCTTGCCTTTTACTATTGTTGATGGACTGAGATGTTTTTCCAATCGACAGTTGGCACATAACCAGGATCTACAGTCAAATTCAGTAAATTGGAATATTATTAAAAGGTTCATTCATTTATGTAACTTAATTCAATAAATAAAACACATTATACAGGTTATTAAAGCACACACTGATGTTTTCAAGCCTTTATTTCTTTTAATTAAGATGTTAATGAAAACAAGACATTTAGGATTAGAATATTACATCAGACAAATAAATTAAACATTTCAAATGCAAAAATATGGGCTTAATTAAAAGTATGTTTATTACCTGCTTAAATGTTATTTTCAAAGGGTACTTTTAATCTGGCAAACACTGCTCATTGGAACATTTATTTTAATTTATTAAATTTGATTGTATATTGGAAATCTATTGCTGTTCTATACGCTGAAATCTTTTGAGTTCACATTGCTTGTCATTGTACACTCAGGCACTTTGTCCCCTGACTCACTGACATATATTTTACGATAGGAGCCCACCTTAGGTCCGTAAACATCTTTTGCGGAAGGAAACTAATTAGGAAATGCCAAAGAATTATGGCACTCAAAGTCTCTCAGGAGAAAGCAGATCTTGAGACAGCAGATGAATTTACAGATAGCACTGACCTCTTTTTTTTGGATGCATGCATGGGTATGTGTGTATTAAACAAACTTTCCTTTCATTCACTGTCTTTCCAGTGTAGGTGAAACCCTTCCATTGAGCGGACAACCATACATACACAAACATAGACACACACTCACGTAGAGTGCAGTGTTTAGACTTGTAGAGAAGAGAGTTTCACCGAATGCGTCCCAGTGTGGGAATTCTTTTAGCAGTTCATCGAAGTAATGGATGATCTCACATCGGTGGTGCTTTGAAGTTGAGGGAAAGATGAATTGGGAAATCTCTGAGGTGTGTTTTTTTCTGTGATATTTGTCCTTCATTTTGCCCTGTTGTTTTGGAAACACTTGAGCATTCATCCTTTCATATAGCCTGATAGCTCTTTTCTGTTTTATACTAGTATAGCTGAGTAGCGCTGAACACACATGGAAAGACCTTATTAAAGCAGCTTGCTTAAATGCTGTGAAACTTGTGCAGCATTTCCCCAACCCAGCTGCTTTTTTGTTTAAGGGTTTTCTTGTCAGCTTCCTGTGTCCTGATGTGTTAATACAACCGCTCTTTAATCAGAGCAGGCTTGTGATTTATACAGGCCCTGTGTTAGGGTTCGCAATGCAGCTGTGAGCTCAGCAGTGATTGCTACCATGTTTACATCAGCAGCTGCACATTGATACACATACAAAAACACACACAGAGCCCAAATTATATAGTCAGTTTTGCTTCGAAATGTGAGTGAAGATCCTGCTTTTCTCTTCCCTGCATGCAGTAGTGCCACCTGTGTGTGCTGTTCCGTCTGTGATCTACAAGCAGGCCTGGGGGCCACTGGCAAGCTGTTTACTCTACAAGACTACTAATTAACACTAATTAAAACTCACACATTCTACCTGACAGGCGTTTTTAGTGTGAACACCTTTGTTTTTACACAAGCATTTTTTTGGAACATGTCCTTAAGAAAGGAGTTAATGTATGTGTTTTTCTTTGTGTCTACAAGTGCGTGAATAAAATGGATGACCAAATCTGAGCTGTTTTAATTTTTCAGACTAAGTTAGGCACCTAATTGATTAGTTTTTCTCTCAGATCATTATTAATAATAAAAAGGACCCTCAAATCCACATATTTTTATATCGAACTACAAAGATAACATGGTTATCTTTTTTCTGGATGTGCGACCCATATCCGACTTTTTCCTGGCGGAACAGCCCAATTGAGATCTTTTTACCTCCAAAAAATCTGATTTTTGCCACTTTCATATAGGGTACTAAATCATGTACATATCCGATCGTTTTCAAAGCATCTGCAGTCTGAATGGTCCTATTGCATTTAATCTGACTTTAACGTCATTGTCCTGGCTCCCTCTATGCATCCACGCAGACTTCTCTGCAGAAGTAGCAGTCACTGCTCTGCAAACGGCCATTGTAATTAGTTGTGCTCTTCTCTTTCTTTCATTTCTTCGTCTTGTTATGATGTGGTCATAATATTGTCATCTGCCATTGCTCAACATAATAATAATAACACAGAGATACCGACATCCATTATTTCAACCTGGAAAGACTCACATAATGGAGAAACAATAAGATGACTGTTAGAGAGTTTATTAATGAAAGATCATTTCTTTGGCGCTCGGACCCCGGAGGAAGACGTTAACACTAGGGCTCCCAGAATTCTAACACTACTAGAACTCCCAAGCCCGTCAATTTGACGGCGAGCGTCGATGCGAGGGTGGTGATGACGTCATCCCATTACAAGCAGTCAGAATGCTAAAGGTTTTCTTGCATGCTATAAAATTATGGTTTTGACAAGAATTCATAATAGTATTTGATCAAAAATAATACAGAGTAGCAGGTACATTTGTTTAAAAAAAGCTTTACTAATCTGACCAAAAGCTGGACAGCTCCATGTTACGCCCCCCTTTCACTTCGCAGACATAAACTAGTGCTAAAAACGCCGTGAGCTCATCCACACTCATGTCCTTAGAGGAATCATCTCCTAAAACTCTGCGGGCCTCAGCCACAGCGCAGCCCTGAACGTGGATGAGCATTTCGGCATCCACTAAGCAGAGGAACGCGGTCTGGGCATCTTGGATCTGGCGCTCTGTCAACGCGTTCTGGCTCTGACGCCTCCCTCTACTTTCCTCCTCTACCACTGTCCATACAGTGCCATCCTTCCCTATCTCCTCCCCTTTCCCAGGTGTGCGCTCGTCTTGCGATGAAAGCGCGGTAAAGCGCAGAATAGATTGTTGTTACTGGGCTACTATACATATCTATGACCTCTTTGTCCATTATCAGTACCTTGATTCACAGTTTCTCTCTGGCCAGTGAGCTGGATTGCGGCGTTTATAGCTGGGCACTGGCACCTGGCTCGTCTCCCTGTCTCTGAAGCTGCGCCGATTGTGTTACTGTTGCTATATAAATAGTTTATATATTATTGCTTTACTTATCTGTAAGCCATTGCCTAAAATGATAAAATCATTACATAGGCTTGTCTTTTACTACCTTGAAATAATGCGCCACAACCTCCTGCTTATGGGACGACTCGTGTTTTTTTAGCCGGGGGAGGCTCACTCTCTGTCACTCGAACTGACTGACCAAGAGCCGTCAGAATCCCTCTCGCCCCCAGAATCAGGATCATCTAATTTTTGAAACATTTCAAATGCCTCTTGAGCAGAAAATATCCTTCTAGAAGCCATTTGTAGGATGCCAACAATCTGACTACGTTCTAGGGTGGCGGTTGCTAGGCAACGCTCGAGCTTATACTCAGCCGTGGGAAAAAATATCAATGTAAATAATAGGGCCGTCAAAATAGCAGCTGTGGTAGTTGAAGGTAGAAATACTTAGATCTTTTATTTACTTTGTTATTTTTTTTTAAAAGAGACATAGGAATACACAAGACACAAGTTTAGAAAAAGTCAGGATGCCAGGAAGATAAGAGTTTTAATAAACCAGAGTTATGGCATGTCAAACTTTCAAAACCGTCAAATTGACGGCCCTGGGAGTTCTAGTATTAACGCTGAGGATGAAGTTGGTTTGAAGAAACATCTTAGTATTATGATTAGGTACGTCTTCCCCCCCTGGGATCCGATCCTGGTGGTGGCGTAGGCCTTGGTATATTGGAAGGAGTTGGGAGTCTATGGTGGAGGAGGGTCGAACCCAAGCAGAAGAGCGGTGTCTTCCATGCAGAAGGTCTTTGAAAGTGATGCCCTGGGAGATGATTGGCTGAGGAGAAGTGTGGGCCTGCCGTTGATTGGAGCAGCCAGTGAGGAGTGATTGGACGTGGCGGGGGTGGTGAGTCTTCCATGTTGAATTTTCGTTTAAACTCCATTACTTCCTTAAACAGGGTGCGGCTCTGTGACATCTACATTCTCCTTTTGCGGATCCCTTTGGTTTCATAAACCATTCAGAGTGCAGTCTGATAGCGATTGCATTTAGGTAGTGGTTTGAACGACCACGCAAAAAAAATTTGATTTCATCAAAAACTTGGAATTGAGCATCAAGACCTGCAGTGTGATGGTTGCCTTTGAGATGTGCCCATCAGAAATTTGTTGCTGATTTCCAGTTTTTGTTCTGCTTTGACTTACCAATACAGATATTTCTCTTTAAAATGAACAGCGTTCAAAATACTTTTTCCAGCCTTCTTGCAGTAAGCAACCAGTAAATATTATTAGGAGCAGACGCATCATCACAATATGTAAAGATTTCATTAAGGAGTTGGCATTTTAAACTGTCTTTAGCATCTTATATTAACCAGTGCACTACTACTTAAAATACAGTCTCAATTTCTATTCCCTAGAGAACATAAATTTTTAACTTAACTTTGAGATTCGACATGGTGCCAACATTTCCCAGCCCAGATTCTTTCATAACAGACTGTAAAAGCGTAAAAGATTTAAAAGTAGGAGATTCCACATGGAAGCACCACCTGTATGTGCCATATGGTATATGGTAGTAATTGTTGTATCCTCAATCACAGATGACAGCTGCTTGGACTGGTAAACATAGCCCTACTTCACCCAGTCACACCTGCTAATGGCAGTACCTAAGGTCATAATGACCTGGACACCTCAACCTGATTTTTAACAGCTCTAACCACCAGTCTTATGTTTGTCTGAACCCCTCCTCTATCCATCCGTAACTTGTTTCTCCTCTCCTCCCACTGCCTTGACAGTGTTCTCACCTTATCCAAGATGCTCTTCTCGAGTTAAAACTAACTGCTAAGGTATTTAATACCTCTCCTGTGATCCTGGCTGGCTTGTTTCCGTAGTCATTAAGCTTCAGCCTCTTATCATGGCTCTCTTATCCCTAGGCCGCTAACTACAATAACACCATCTCACTCTTGCCTTTACAGCTGACCCGAGCTATTTGCTTATTCCTTCTTGAGCCTGGTTCTCATTAAACTTGGGGAAGCCGCAAGATGTTGGCAGAGAAATTGCACGTCTTTTCTTGGAGTCATCTATATCCCATACACAATCCCACCACCAGCTCTAGAATCCTGTTTGCCCTGAAGGAAACTATATAGAGTCAAATCAATAAAACTGAGCAGAAAGTATTTGGACCTACTCTTCTTCTGTATCTCTCTTAACAGTCGAGGCTGATTGCTAATGTTAGTCACACTACACTGTTTTTTTTTTCCTCTAAAGCATGATGTTGGCAGTAGGACAGTTTTCTTTCAAAAATACACAGATACACACAATGGATGTATAGATTCACCATTTTGAAAGATGCACATTTAGGTATCATTTTAATCAGTGACATCTAAAAAAGGGTTGTTTAAGGATGTCCCTGGGCTACACAAAACAACAACTGTACTCATAGGGATTTATCTTATTCAATTTAAAACATAATTTAGAATATGTATGACAGGCTTATGAT
Source organism: Crenichthys baileyi (assembly GCA_036173005.1). Taxonomy (NCBI): domain Eukaryota; kingdom Metazoa; phylum Chordata; class Actinopteri; order Cyprinodontiformes; family Goodeidae; genus Crenichthys; species Crenichthys baileyi. The sequence goes on along the minus strand of JAHHUM010000054.1, from coordinate 72,752 downwards.
AGTTCCATCAGGTGTTCTGACTTGCACAGTTTACGACCTGTCAAATGTTGTTAGCAGCTCAGTTTTTAACATCTTTGATGGCTTTCGACATACTTTCTCCCCCATCCAGAAATTTCTCAGTCTAATCATTCTAAGACTCATGGAAAAGTTTCATCGAACAAATAAGCAGTGTTAGGGTAATTAATGGTCCTGTGTGTGAGTGCTACAGTTGTGCATTTTAAACAATTGTATTGCTTATTTCTTCTTTATGATCTGTTTTGCAGACTCAGAGCAGAATGAAGTTAATAGCAGACAATTATGTGGAAGACTACATCCACCCCCAGCATCACCCTCATCATTTGCACCACATGCATCCAGCAAATTTGCACCACCGAAGTCTGCCAAGAGGGGACCCTCATGCCAACCACCGACCTCCAATGGATCAGGTCAAACACATATGACACCCAGACACCCCGAAGTGGCAGATTAACTTAAGGCTTGTTTACCCAAGTTGATGTGTTCTGAGCCTTCATCCTCGTGACTTTAAGGTTGATGCAATTTCATATTTATCAACTCCACCGCCACTCAGTTGTGGTCTGCTTTGACAGCATAACATTTCTTGTCTCCCTTCTCTTTTTGTAACCCTAAAATCCCAATACTTCCTGCCAAGTTAGCGTTATTCATATCACTCAGATAAGAAGCCAGAAGGAAAAACCTGCCAGAAGATTGTTTTTGATTGATGGGGTTTGTATGTGAGATTAGTTTATATATCATCCAACTTTTATACAAGCTCCCTCCTCTCTGTCTGGGTAGAATACCCACATTGCCCCAAGGACACATTTAATGTGTCTGAAGACAGCTGAAAAAGGAGAAAAAGAACTGTTGTTGCCTTAAATCACAGTAACTGTGTAGTGTGTGCATAAAGGTGCACACAAGCATTAACGTGGATGCATATGAAGATGCATACTGGAGTGTTTGTTTGTACTGTGTACCCTAATGAAACTGCCTGTGGGTGAAAGCAATCTCTACAAAACACAGAGAACCTTTAACTATCTTCCCACTAACTCATTAAAGCTCCTTTTTGTTATTTGAATTGAATTCAAACTCATCACAGCTCTATTGTTTTGCACGGGGGGATTCCAAACTATAAAATTGTGCATGTGTCTTATTGAGTGTGTGGCTTTAAGATGAATGGTTGGGAATTTCCACCTGGGTCTATATTGCTACATTTGTTCTGTTTGAAATGAACTGTAGCGTGTCTCTACTCTTTATAAATAATTCTGAATCTGCTGTCTAAATTAGAGTCAAACATGAACTGGAGATCCCCTGTGCTTAATAGTGGTAAAATGCATGCACATATATCAGGAATATACGGAGGGATAGTGTAACTGGTTTGAATAATTTCTTCCTTTCATGCCTTTAGAAGAACAAATTTTAATTCCATAAAGAATGCGGGAGTCTGTGATTGATTGACACTCATACCTTTCTTTTTTTATTAATAACTTTCAATCACACGAAAGCATGCAAGCATCTGCATTCTTTTCACCCACAGAACGAAGCAACATCTAATTTTGAATCTGCTGCATCAGGCTTCAAGAGGTATTCACCTGAAATGGTTTTCCAACAGTCTTGAAGGAGTTCCCAGAGATGCTTAGCACTTGTTGGCCCTTTTGCCTTCACTCTGCGGTCCAGCTCACCCCAAACCAGATTTCCACTGGTCTAATGTCCATTCCTTGTGTTCTTTGGCCCAAACAAGTCTCTTCTGCTTGTTGCCTGTCAGCAGTGGTTTCCTAGCAGCTATTTTACCATGAAGGCCTGATTCACACAGTCTCCTCTTAACAGTTGTTCTAGAGATGTGTCTGCTGCTAGAACTCTGTGTGGCATTGACCTGTTCCCTAATCTGAGCTGCTGTTAACCTGCGATTTCTGAGGCTGGTGACTCGGATGAACTTATCGTCCGCAGAAGAGGTGACTCTTGATCTTCCTTTCCTGGGGCGGTCCTCATGTGAGCCAGTTTCTTTGTAGCGCTTGATGGTTTTTGCGACTGCACTTGGGGACACTTTCAAAGTTTTCGCAATTGTTCGGACTGACTGACCTTCATTTCTTAAAGTGATGATGGCCACTCGTTCTTCTTTACTTAGGTGCTTTTTTCTTGCCATAATATAAATTCTAACAGTCTGTTCAGTAGGACTATCAGCTGTGTACTTTATCCACCTCCTGCACAACACAACTGATGGTCCCAACCCCATTCATAAGGCTTGAAATCCAACTTATTAAACCTGACAGGGCACACCTGTGAAGTGAAAACCATTTCAGGTGACTACCTCTTGAAGCTCATCAACAGAATGCCAAGAGTGTGCGGAGCAGTAATCAAAGCAAAAGGTGGCTACTTTGAAGAACCTAGAATATAAGACATATCTTCAGCTGTTTCACACTTTTCTGTTCAGTATATAATTCCACATGTGTTAATTCATAGTTTTGATGCCTTCAGTGTGAAGCTACAATATTCATAGTCATGAAAAACAAGGACAACTCTTTGAATGAGAAGGTGTGTCCAAACTTTGGTCTGTACTGTATGTATGTATGTATATATATATTATATATATATATATATATATATATATATATATATATATATATATATATATATATCTATATATATATATATATATATATATATATATATATTCTTTTTTTTCTGGAATTATCCAGCACTGTTGTAATGTAATGTTTTATAGTGTAAGTTCAACAAACTACTACATCTCATAAAAGTGAGTACACCCCTTAAAGTTATGTTAATATTTTATTATGTATTTTCGTGGAGCAACACTAAAGACATGACACTTTTGATACAATGAAACATAGTCAGTGTACAGCTTGCAAAATAGTGTAACTTTTCGGTCAGCTCAAAATAACTCAACACACAACCATTAATGTATAAACTACTGGCAACAAAAGTGAGTACAGACCTAAGTAAAAATGTCCAAATTGTGCACTAAGGGCCTGATCTTCAAAAGGTTTACATATACACAACCACATGCCTACCTGTATGCATCTGCAAAGCAAGAAAGGCAGTGGTCGAATTGGAGGTGTGTATGGGGTCATTATCATGTTGGAATACTGGCCTGCAGCCCAGTTTGCAAAGGGAGGAAATCATGCTCTGCTTCAGCATGCCACAGTACATATCGACATTCATGGTTCCCTCCATGAAAGGTAGCTCCCTATAGCCAGCAGCACTCATGCAGCCTCAAACTATGAAACTCCACCATTATGCTTGACTGTAGGCACGACACACTTGTCTTTGTACTCCTCACCTGGATGGCAGCACACACCCATGACTGCATCTGAACCAAATAAGTCTATCTTGGTCTCATCAGGCCACAGGATAGGGTTCTAGCAATGCATGTCTTTAGTCTTGCGCATTATCTTTAGAAGAGGCTTCCTTCTGGGATAACAGCCATGCAGACCAATTTCATGCAGTGTGCAGCATATGGTCTGAGAACCTGACAGGCTGACCCCCCACCCAATCAGCAATGCAGCAATGTTGTCAGTACTTATACGTCCATTTTCAAAAGACAGCCTCTGGATATGACGATGAGCGGTGAACTCAGCTTCTTTGGTCGACCATGGTGAGGCCTGTTCTGCGGAAACTGTCCTGCTAAACAGCGGTATGGTCTTGGCCAGCGTGCTGCAACTCAGTATCAGGGTGTTGGTGATCTTCTTATAGCCTAGGCCATCTTTATGCGGAGCAACAATTGTTTTTTTTTCAGATACTCAGAGAGTTATTTGCCATGAGGTTCCTTGTTGAACTTAATACACCTGCTCCCCATTCACACCTGAGAACTTGTAACACTAATGAGTTACATGACACCAGGAAGGGAAAATGGCTAATTGAGCATAATTTGGATAATTTCACTTAGGAGTGCACTCACTTCTGTGGTTACCACTTTTGTGGTTTATACATTAATGACTGTGTGTTGAGCTTTTTTGAGGGGACAGTAAAGTTACAATGTATATTGACTACTTTACATTGTGTCAAAGTGTCATATCTTCCAAATATTTACAAAAATGTGATGGGTGTACTCACTTTTATGAGATACTGTAAATCTGAGCAGACTAATCAACAATAACAATAATAAAAATAAAATTGTTTTTATTTTGTATTATTATTAATACATTATCTAACTAACTAAATTACCTTCTTACTTTTTTCCAGAAAGTTAATTAACTTAATTTCCTACTTAGTTACTATCAGTTACTATACTTTACTCACTTTATTTATTTTCAGTGTATCTATTTATCTCAATCACTTACCTTACTTACGGTTTGCATATTTATTTGATTAATATTTTTACCTAACTTAGACAATTTATTCAACTTACCTTTTAGGTCCCCTTACCATGTACTAAGACTGCACCTTGACATAAAAAAACATCCACATCTCTGCTAGTCTTGTGGCAGTTGCAGCCACCAATGCATGATTAACTTTTTTGTGCATGCAGAAAACTTAGTTTTGTGAGATTATGATAGTTAATGATCATGACAGCGGCTGTTACATCCCATTGCTGTTCTAGGGTGTATAGAACAGACTAATATAAGTCTAGATGGTGAATGAGGAAACAAAGTGGTATTCAAGATTTTTCCTTTCTGCCATGTTTTTATGCAGACTGGCACTTAGCTCCAGGATGAGCTCAGACCAACATAACAAACAAAACAACCCTGAAATAAAATAAATTGAAGTCCAAGAAAAATATATACAAACCTACAAATAACCTACCTAGCTAGCAAAGAAAACAAACAAAAGGTAGCTCTCACCTAACCAATCTGACCAAAAACTTACATTGCAACAAAAGGGCATTTAACCCTTAACAAACAGATGTAGTGTATGGCAGTCCAATGACCAACAGGCCAAAGTGAAAAGAGTCTCACCAAGCAGATAAGACAAGCAATTTGGAAAGTCCACCTTGGAACAAAGCTTATACAAAGTTTATACCTGACGCATTTGGAAGGGCTCGAGGGCGCTCGTGCCAACAGTGACGCAATCACGCCGTCCCTGCCCATGCATGAGGGCCCCGTGCTGTCACAGTGCCTGGTCCTGCACCTTCTAATTTTTGTAACCTGGTGCGTCCTGCGCTCGCTGTGCTCCATTCACAATGAACAAAGTTCAAGGTGCAAACATTTAACGCACAAATCACTTCTTCATGAACATAAGGAAGGGAGTAACAGAAAAGAAAAATAACAAAGAAAAAAGGCAGGAGAAATGCGAGTTACAACGTTAGATTGTATGCATTAACATGTTTTTTATAGCTTTTTATTGTTAAGAGTCCATAATTGTGTCTAGGTACAGTTTTAGATCCTTTACAAAAAGGTTTTACTCATATGAATCTGAAACTTTGCAAGAAAAAAAAATCACTTTGATAAGAAATGTTTTCGATAGTGCACACAGCCATTTCATGAAGGGCTTCTTTCTTTTACTGCATTTCCACTGATTACCTAGCATACTGCCCCCTGTGTTTTCAAAGAATACTGCAGCAGCGTCCTCGTCAACGTTAAACACCTACCATGCTTGTTCAGGCTCGCGCTCCATTAGTGGAGTCCTGCGCGCCACCCCAAAGCAGGACTATAACTGAGCCTTAAGCCTTCCAGCTAGAAAGAAGTGCGCATATCTCCAGATTGCAAATAGATTGGTTGCTGAGACCAATGAAGTTTGAGGGGTTTTCAGGTTGTAGTTTAAATGTAATTGATATTTGTCACTTTGTCAAGGTGAAGTCCTGGCATTGTGTTTGGAGGCGAGGAGGGCATTGGATAAGGGGTAAAAAGTGCAAGCAGATGCACATAGGGTTGTGTCTATTTACACAAATTTTAGATTTTGGGTTAATAATGTGGGTTAATAATTCTTTTTGACTTGACTCGCCAGGGTATATAGAAACTGATGATGAAGAAAATATGAAGAATGTAAATAAACATCCTAGTGTAGAACATCACATCACTATTACAATCATATTATAGTAGTATTGTGACAGGATGGCCAGGAAAGCTGCAGGGAAAAATCTTTACACCAAGTACTACGAGCATAGTACTCAGGATTGCCCTCACACCAAAAGATTCTCCCAAATTTGCTGTACTCCAGCAATGTTCGAACGCTCTTTGAGGTCCTAGAGACTACAGGTGATGTTCGTCTAGCATGAAAGGGAAGGAAGTTTAAGCTTTTGCACAGATGGATCTTCCTTATAGGTAATAACCCTAATCTTACAGCCAGATTCATTACACAGTGACATAAGGACAAAAAAGTCAATATTTTGTATTGGCTATCAGAAAAGCGTGGATCATAATCCTAAAAAAAATGGGGGCAGAGCTGAAAATGTGTGTGCAAACAAGGGGGCCTAAAAACTTAAATTGGTTACCACAGTTCTGTAAGAATAAATGGGCCAAAATCCCAGCTAGCTATCATAAGAGGCTTGTGGAAGTATACCAAAAAATTGACCCAAACAATTCTTGCTCTTATTATTCTGGCATTTAGCAAATTGACATCATTTTGGTAATCCTAACTGGCTTCAAACTGGTTAGTTAAGGTTAATGTTACTTAGAAAAAGTAATTGTGTGTCTTTTAATACACTGCATGTAAATGTAATTTTAAATATATATATAGTAACTTCCTGATGCATGGTATAAATTCTTCCCCACCCACCTTATTTTTATCCTTTTGACCCTTCTTTTGATCTTTCTTTCACCTTTCAAACCTAATGTACAAGTGAGACCATGCCAGTAATACTGCCTTGCTGGTCCAGAAACATCACTCAAAGAATGATTGATGATGATAATGATTATAATGACAAAGATGGTCTCTATACTCACTCTACAGATCACAATCCATTTCCAGGATGCAGCTAGTGCTATGAATAACATAACAGTAACCACACTTGCTGGTTTCTTCTCCTTTTGCATGGTAGCCAGCAAAGACACAACCCCAGCACATTTAAAACACCTAAAGGAACCGAACCACATGTTGGACACAGCACATGGCCACATTTTTTGATTATATCCCAATCTTCTAACTTTCTGTTATTTACCTAATCTGTAATGGGCCTAGTCAGAGGACAGGTGGTCTAATTTGAAGAGACAGGCACAGGAAGTGTTTTTTACTCTCATGGAATGCATTCTGGGTCTGATTCTCAGTGTGGTGTGTGCAGTTTGATGGGCATGTTGTGCTCATGCTGTTCTCATTTAGCCATGCCAACACTACCGCCAGATACTTGGCAACAGCATAGAAAGAAAATAAAAAGCAGCTATAAAGAGTTTATCAGAGACTGAATTAAACAAAATTTTCTTTTGGGCTGGCATTTCTTTCTGACTCTTAGTATGGTGTCCGTTTTAGGTTTAAGAAAAGTAGGATGGCATTGGGCCCTTTCATTGTGCGTTGTGTTTTCTTATACTGTATGAGTATAACTTTGCAGAATCAGTAGTTAAGGGTTCAGCTCTGTTTACCAGGCTTGTCAAAACCATTCATTTCATTTTGGCATTTAGCTTCTAGCATGTTGCAGCGGATAGCCATTACATCTATAGCCTAGCTGCTTCATTGTAGCTCATTAAGTTTACTAACCTTGTCAGAACTGTTCAGTTCAGCAAAGCCACCAAAACCTGCAGCCAAAACCCAGCTTGTTTTTTGCTCCGGTGTCATATTATCACAGACTCTGCTTTGCCTAGAATCCCTTTAGCATTACGCATGTAAGGGTTTGATTGTGGCGAGCTGCCAGTTCATACTAATCATGATAAAGTTACTGTCTAAAGTGATTTAGCCTTCTTGTTTGTAGAGCTTTTGTCTGGACAATTAAAAAAAAAACTTACGTATAATTGGTTTTTAACAATTGTTCCAAAAATATAATTCTGTGAAATAAAAACTTCTTGGGAAGAGAGCACGATCATTAGTCTTATAATTAAAGATCACATTGGCTTAATCTCAGATTTCAACTGTTATTTTAAACTGAAAACATACGTTAATTAAATATAAATATGAACAGTATGTATAAAACAATAACATGCCATAACTACTATATAGAAAATTGTGTTTTCTGTTTGTTAACAGGATGATGAAGAGGGAATATGGGCTTGATGAGTGCTATCCTTGGGAACCTGCATCTCTTTGGCGTCTGTAAGTTTTTACATCTTCTACTAATTGTAGATTGACTTGTTACTGCCCGGGAGCATTATATAATTTCCACCAAAGCTTTATAAGGGTGTAACAAGAAATTCAAATGCCATAATATTTCTCGTCAAGACGAGTCTGACTCTCCTGTTGCTGTCAGCATGCGGCTTAAGTTTAAGCTCTTATCATGAGTCCTGGATATGAAGGTGAGTGTTTTAGGCTTGAGACCCTGTAACTTATCTTTGAGAATGTTATTCTATAATAAAGTGGTAAAAATAGTAGTTCTTAAATTGCTGCCCTGTTGCATTGACAGGGTGGACTACAAACAATTGGCTATAAGACTGGCCAGCAACTCTGGGTATGATTGCAACATGTGAATTAGTCAAGCCTGGACTGAAATTATTCTACAGTAATTACAGATTATATAAGGTGCAATTTGTGTAAATGTTACTCTATTGCTAAAAACAGCAATGGGAAATCTTAATTTTCCCAAAGATAATGCTAAACTTTTATCACATGTTGTTCTTGTGAACTCAATAATACTGTGTGTCATCTCATCCTTGCAGTTTAATATACAGTTAGACCCCTAATGGTTTGCACAACAACCCTTTTCAAATGGCTTGAGTTACCATTAACAGGAAGCACTGATGGAACCACCCTATTCGCCGCATACCCTAGCCTGACAGAGGAAAGTGTAACAGAACCCAACTCCGTTTCCACTGCTTGTGAATTTCAGTCAACTAAAAAGCATTGGTTTATTTTGAGGTTTATAGGTTATTTTTGTGAAGTGCTCATATGCTGGTTGCACAGCCATGTGGTGCATGCACTCTGTGGCCATATAGGTAACTGTGTTGTTAGACCTATACACACCCCTACTGCCTAAAGCGAGCACACCAAAGCCCATAGGTGATAAAAATGACACGATGAGAAAAACCAGAGATGGGCCTGTCTGTCTTTCTGCACTTAGCTTTTTCAGTCATAATAAAATTTTAACGCACTACCCCACCCCTTTGTGTGCCAGTGTGTGGGGTAGTTAATTGCAGTACAACACAGAAATGTTATGAGGATTTTTTTCTACTTAAGGCTGCAAGCTAAGAATGCATAAAATGAAGAATGCTGAGTCATAAATTATAATTCCGGTTTTCGGGTTTTATATCGAAGCCCCCTGTTGGCTCAGGATGACTTTAAATGGGGGCATGAAAAAAATGTGCTGGGGGCTAAGGGTTTCCTTAAAGCTAATGTATATATGTTTAAGTCAATGAGACATAAAAAAACTACTTGGAGACATTTAAATATGGCTATATAAATGTATATGTGTGGGCAAGAGAGAAGGAGGATGGAAGGGGGCCAAAAAGGGAAGGGGCACTTGTGGGAACCAGACAGAAAACCAGGCAGTGTGGTATGGTCATTGTTTCCATTTGATCTCTTTATACTCCTCCAGTAATCCACAGGTGGACCATCACAAGCAGACTGTGTCTCTAACCTCAATGTTGCACTTCTCCCAAAAATTTCACTCTTAGGATTAAGAGTTATATAATGTGTGTGCAAGCAAATAGTTTATCTTCCTCCATTACAGTTTTCTAGTCAGCTGTGATGTTTGCCCATGCATTGTAAGTGGGCCTGTGTTTAAGAAAGTGTTGGTGAGCTATACTGGGTTGGAGCAGGCTACATCGCCTATAATCCAGTCCATGTGTGTTGAGAATGCAGCAGTGTCAAGATTCACTGTAATGAAACAGACCACACTGCTCCCTCTCTCCCTCACTTTCCATCTCTTCACATTTTTCCATCACTCCTCTTCTTTCCACCTTTCTTAGCTCGAACTTATATCCCTTAAGGTATGCCTGGACCTCTGACTAGCCTACCAGTTCAGTACCTTCGATCAGATATCAACTTGGGGTATGCAGTTAGTCAGTTGTGTATGTGTGTTTATATTAGAACCTCTTATCCCTTTCTAATAGAATAAGCCCAGCACATTAGCCTTTTAGTAGAGAGCGGTATTGTGGCTAGCAATATCAGTGCTGCTCATCTATCCGATTCTGTTATTCTGGCAGCATGCAACACGAGTGCCGCTAGAGTGTAGAGCTATCCTTTATGGCAGAACAGATGGGAGCCATTCAGAATTATGCAGCTACAGTGCAATAAGGCCGTACCTAATTCCCATATCCTGTCCCTGAGTGAGCCCTCCCTAATATGAGCAAACAGAGATGACAGCACAGATAGACAAATAGCTGAGAATCTACGTGTCTGATAGATTTGACTTCTGTTTCTAAATGACAACCTTGAGTCCCACTGCAAGGCAGTAATGTGATTTTCTCATAAACCTTTAGGGTGTCAGTTTCAGTTTGTATTGGTTGTATTGGATACATAACTCTTATTGGCTTATTTTGGTTATTTATGTCCTGTTCTAATACACTCGTGTTGTTTACCTCCCCCTCTCTCTAATGAAATAAGAATGTCCTTTTAGAGATACAGTACAGTAGAAGGGTGGCGGGTAGAGGAAAATAGTAATGAGAGTGTGGGGCTATAAGAGTAAAGTTGTCTGAATAGCATTTGTGGAAGCTTTGTGCTTTTATTCCAGCATACATATATTTGTAGTAGGCATAAGAGGCTGGGACAGCAATATTTTGGTGTTCACAAGAGTTTACATGTGGACATGCATGTACAAGCAGGAGAGGGCAAGTTCTTACTCAGATTAAAACAAAAAAAAATGGTTTTAATTTAGCCACCAATGTTTGCCAAAAAACTGAATGAGGGTTGTTTCTTTGTATTTGAATGAGTAACCTGCTCTTGTCAATAAACAGTCCACTATAAAATACCATATACAGCACCAAAATTTCAATATCTTATCATTTTAGATTTGTTTCCTTCACTAATGGACAATAGTAGCTCCTAAAGTTGAGGTCGGAACCCCAACTGGAGACACGTGTCAACAAGTGTCAACAAGTGTAGGATGTTAAGATCCTCTTCAGAAATTAAACAGAAAACATGAGTGGTAAAGAATATCCATGCTATAAATTCCTTTATTTAGCAACAATTCACAACAAATGTCATCTCAAGACACTTTACAAGGAAAGTTCCATGTTATATACAGAAATATTCAAATAAGTCTTAAAAGATAGGTTATGGTTATATTGCACACTTATTTTTATTTTACTTTTACTTCAGCAGTTAAGATGTTTTAGAACCAGTTCTCATTTACAAACACTATATGGCTATACACACTTTCCAATTCACTGCATTCAGTCAGACTTTGTCTGCCCCAATTCATTTGTAGCCGACCAGTCTATGCATTCACCTCAACAAGCTTCCATTAACCAAAATCATTAATTAATTAAACAAAAACACAGTACAAATACAAGAAAATATAACTACCTTAATAAAATCATGTAGGCCTTGTCAATTTTCAACAGCCTAATGGCAGAAGGAATAAAATACTTAGAGTGGCGTTTAGTTCTTGATCTGAGCACAACAATGGTCTGAAAGCCATAGGAAAAATTCCCCTAAAGAATGTGATTAGGTTGACTGATACAAGGCCATTAGACTAAACGTTGTACAACTAACGAAACCCAGCTTAGGTCACTGACTTTGCAGCAATCCCTCCTCCAGAGTAAGCATGTGGCAGCAGTGGAAAGGAAGAGATCTCCAGCAGAACATGACTCAGTATGAGCAGCCATCTGCTGTGACCGGCTGGTGATAGAAAAGAAAGAGCAGATACAAAAAATGCAGAACACAGAAGTCACATGTTAAAGAAAAAGTAAAAAAAACAACCAAAAAAAATACCCAACCAGAATACACATACATCTACATCAAAAGAAATTTGAATATTAAATATGAATATTTAAAAAGGTGAATAATTTTGTCACTCATTTTAGAAAGTGAGACTCATATGATATAGAATCATTAAACAGAGAATAAAATAATAATAATAATACATGAAATATTACAAGTCTTTATTTCTTGTATTTTTCATGATTATGGCTTACATATAATAAAACCCTCCCGGCCAGGGTTCTTTCTGTATGGAGTTTCCATGTTCTCCCCGTGCATGCGTTCTCTCTAAATTGCCCTTAGGTGTGAATGAGTGTGCACGTAGTTTTTTGTCCTGTATGTCTCTGTGTTGCCCTGCAATGGATTAGCGTCCTGTCTAGGGTGTACCCTCGCCCGTAGACTGCTGGACATAGGCACCAGCTCCCCCGTGACCCACTATGGAGTAAGCGGTATAAAAGATGAATGAATGAATGAATTCCAAACACCGGCAAAGGTTTCTTGAGCCTCTTTATTGAGGCTCTCTCAGTCTGGGTCATAAATCAGACTGAGAGACAATCATCGACACCCTCTACAAGGAGGGTAAGTCATGAAAGTTCATTGCTAAAGAAGCTGGTTGTTCATGCTCACAGAGTTCTGTGTTAAAGGATATTCATGTTGAGTAGAAGAAAAAAGTGTGGTAGGGATAGGTGCATCAGTAACAGGAATAACTGCAGCCTTGAGATAATTGTCAAGCAAAATCCATTCAAGAATTTGGGGGAGCTTCACTAGGTAAGGACTGAGCCAGAGTGAGAGCATCAAGAGCCACTACGCACAGACGAATCCTACTCATGGGCTACAAGCATCTTCCTGGGGTAAGGAGAAAAAGAACTGGACTGTTGCTCAGTGCTCCAAAGTCCTCCTTTCAGATGAAAGTAAAGTTTGCATTTCCTTCGGACGTCAAGGTCCCAGAGTCTGGCGGAATAGTGGAGAGGCACAGAATCCACGTTGGTTGAAGTTCTGTGTGAACTTCCCACAGTCAGTGATGATCTGTGGTGCCATGTCATTCAACTCAGTTCAGTTTTATTTATATAGCGCCAAATCACAACACGTGTCGTCTCAAGGCACTTCACAGAGTCAATTCAATCGAATCATACAGATTTCAAGTCAGGTACATACATTCCAATTAATCCTAACTATTGAACAGTGCATTCAGATTCAGTTATTTATTCAAATTGGTAAAAAGTTTTTCTATCTAAGGAAACCCAGCAGATTGCATTGAGTCAGTGACTTGTAGCAGTCACTCCTCCTGGATGAGCATGTAGGGACAGTGGACACTCACTGGCGACTTTGAAGCAATCCCTCATACTGAGCATGCATGTAGCAACAGTGGAGAGGAAAAACTCCCTTTTAACAGGAAAAAACCTCCAGCAGAAACAGGCTCAGTGTGAGCGGCCATCTGCCACGACCAACTGGGGGTTTGAGAGAACTGAGCAGAGACAGAAAAAGAACACAGTTTTCAAGTTTAAAGTATGAAAGAGAGCACATACAGTTAGTCACAGTAAAAGCTCAGTCAGCAGAAGGTCCTAGAGAGACTCCTGTTGGCCCACCTGAGTAAGCAAACAATAAACTATCAGGACCCCCTTCAGTTTGCTTATCACTGTGGAGTTGGAGTTTAAGATGCTATCATACACCTGCTTCAACAAACCCACTGTCATCTGGACAGGAGCACCACAGGGGACTGTACTTTCACCATTCCTCTTCACTCTGTACACCTCAGACTTCCATTACAAGACAGACTCCTGTCACCTCCAGAAATACTCGGATGATTCTGCTGTTGTGGGGTGGATCAGAGATGGACAAGAAGCTGAGTACAAGAAGGTGGTGGACCGCTTTGTGCCATGTTGTGGAAACAATCATCTCATCTTGAATGTGACTAAAACAAAGGAGATGATTGTAGATCTTAAGAGAAACAGGAATAAGTCAAAACTATTTCCATCATGGGAGAAGAGGTGGAGGTGGTGGAGGAGTATAAATACCTCAATGTTTACCTGGACAACAGACTGGAGTGGAGATGCAACTGTGAAGCCATCTACAAGAAGGGACAGAGCAGACTGTACTTCTTGAGGAAGCTTAGGTCCTTCGGTGTTTGCAGCAAGATGCTGCATATCTTCTATAAGTCTGTTGTGGAGAGTGTGTTGTCTTCTGCCATCATCTGCTGGGGTAGCAGCATCAGAGCCAGGGACTTAAAAAGCTCAACAAGCTGATGAAGAAAGCTGGCTCTGTTCTGGGGACTCCTCTGGAACCTCTGGAGATCATTGTGCAAAGAAGGATTCTTCATAAAATGAAGAACATTATGGAGAACCCTGAGCATCCTCTTCACGAGACTGTCCTACAACAACAAAGTGTCTTCAGTCAGAGGCTTCTTCAAATGTGCTGTAAGACAGAGCGCTACAGGAGATCCTTCCTGCCCACAGCAATCAGCATCTACAACGGCTCTTCGAAGAAACCTACACAATGAGCTACAACAACATTTAATTTCCCTTTGGGATTAATAAAATATTTTTGAATTCAACTGAATTGAAGTAGCTATGTCTAGGACAAAAATAAGGTTAAACACTGAAAGACAGGGCCAAGTGTTTCATCGGTAGAAGGTGAGCAGAAGCTTGGACAATGCCTCCTCCAGGAAGGTGTCACAGGTAGATACAGAGTCAGGCCAGGTGCAGCTCCTAGGAAGAGAAAAGAGAGAGAACATAAATTGTTTTGTGTTTGGACTGTTTTGATCCTGTGGAGCTTCCTGAGTTATCAGAAATATTAGCTTCGTCTAAACCATCAACTTGTATGTTGGACCCAATCCCAACCAAATTATTTAAGGAAGTGTTTCCTCTGATTACCAGCCCAATTTTAGATATGATTAATCTATCTTTAGTAAATGGATATGTACCACAGGCTTTTAAGGTAGCTGTAATTAAACCTTTACTTAAGAAACCTTCGCTTGATCGAGATGACTTGAAAAATTACAGACCTATATCCAATCTTCCATTCTTATCTAAAATTCTTGAGAAATAGTTTGCTAATCAAATGTGTGAGCATTTACACAGCAATGACCTGTTTGAAGACTTTCAGTCAGGTTTCAGAGCTCATCATAGCACTGAAACAGCTCTGCTGAAAGTCACTAATGATATTCTTATTGCCTCAGATAATGGACTTGTGTCTGTACTGGTTCTGTTAGATCTCAGTGCTGCATTTGATACAGTCGATCATAATATTCTCTTAGAAAGGCTGGAATATGCTGTAGGGATCAGGGGAACAGCGCTAGGCTGGTTTAAATCTTATTTGTCTGACAGATTCCAGTTTGTTCATGTAAATGATAAATCATCTTTAAACTCCAGGGTTAATTTTGGAGTACCACAGGGTTCAGTACTTGGGCCAATTCTCTTTACTATATATATATGCTTCCAATAGGTCAAATTATCTGTCAGACAGAAGTTGTCGTCTTTGGACCGGAGTCTTTAAAAAAGAAACTGCTTAGTCAATCACTTAACCTGGATGGCATTAAATTGACCTCTGGTAATAAAGTAAAAAACCTTGGTGTCATTTTTGTCCAGGACATGTCATTTAAATCCCATATTAAACAGGTTTCTAGGATTTCCTTCTTTCACCTCCGGAACATTGCCAAAATTAGCAATATCCTATCCAGGAGTGATGCTGAAAAACTAGTCCATGCATTTGTTACTTCAAGGCTGGACTATTGTAATTCTTTACTATCAGGATGTCCACAAAATGCAGTTAAAACCCTTCAGACTTTTTCAATCTAGATTTTAATGTAAGATTTAATACCAGTTAAGATGAGAATTAGACTAGAATAAAATCCACACCAAAATCAGTTCCAGGTGATGTGATATTATTAAGTATTTGACTTGGCTTGAATGTGAATTCAGCTTTTTTAAAGCAAAAATTAATTGATTAGTAGTACTACTTTTGCTGCTGTCCTGTCAAAAAAAACACTTTTGACTGAATGTTTTTAAGTGCATTATATTATTAATTCAGTGAAAAGTCAGTAAACGGATAAAGAGAAATTAGCTTGGAAGGTCTGTCCCTTTTTTCAATATAATTTAAAATAGTAACAACATCTGAGTTTTATTTAATAGTACGGTTGTAAAAAATTTAAAGTAACGTTATCTAAGGTTGCAGTGCTACTTTTTTTTCTTCGTCTGCCAGGTTGAATCTCGTAAACAGCAATTACACCACACATTAATTACTGCAAGCTTACTGAACAAGTTTTTTATTTGCTTTAAAAAATATTACCTACTTTAAAACTAAGCCAGTGACTTTTAATTGTTGATTCTACCTTTAGTAAACAGTGAAGACCTCATGCAAGACAACATAGACCTTTGATCTTTGTCTTTAAAGGAGTACTATTAATCATCAGACTTTTAGGCAGGAACTGAACATGTAACAGCCTAACCCAAATAGGAACAATAATCTTTGGAGGCAAGATTTTTTTTAAAGGTAGTTAGTTTTCTAAATAAAAAATATTTGATATAGTTCCATAATTATTTGATCAACTTTAACTTGTTCTGGCTGTAGTCCACTAGCTGGAGCTTCGCCAAACCCCAAATATGTGCACTTCCTTTGTCATTTTTGTTTGTATGTCTGGTTTTGGGTAAAGGCATCCCCTGCCATGTGTCTTTGGTAATCAGTAAACCATGACTTAAAGGTCAGAAGAGGCGTCTGATCGAGGCCATCCTTCAGCCAGCTGTCAGCGTCATCAGTCCGTGAAGTCAAAGGTTGTTCCACCAGTTGAACATGAGTGAAGAAAAGTCATTAACTCCGCAACACCTGAGTAGTGACCCTTGAGCGTACTGCGTGTCAGATCTATTTCGGTCCATACTGACAAACGCTTTTATCGGTTTTATAAATTGACAGCCAAAGTAAATCATCTATGTTAAAATGCTGAGGAGACCAGAGGCAACAAAAAGGCAAGTTTGCTCTGGTGTAGGGAATTAGGTGCTCTGCAAAACATCCGATATTGAAGCTCAGTCCAAGTCATGGCCTCTGTTTAAAATAGTGGCATCATGATTAATTTGGCCAAAACATATTGCTTTTTAAAAGCCATGCACAATGTTTTTAACAGGTATTCAAGGTGAATGACAGTTAGTTTGTCATTGTTAACATAGAACGCTGTATACACAGGATCTAGAGACGCTGTCAGACAGAAAGGTATAGAAGTCGACAGGATGATGAGAAAGGGGAGGTACAACTGACACCTTTTATGAGGCATGCAAGTGTATGCGTGTTTTCTCTTTTTGCTGGTTTTCTTGAAGTTGTGACAGGGAAAGCAGAGTGAAACACATAATGCGCGGAACATTAAGCATTTTGTCTGAGTAAGCATCATTTTCCCCTCCCACAACACCCTCATTACACACGCGACAACATGGCCACACATAGAACAAGCTGGGCAAACATACAAAGATGTTGCTGTACTTTATTAGTTTTGTGATTCTGTGATTGCAAGTAAATCCTTGCTCATCAGTTGCCTATCCATCCATTGAGAGTTTGCATGTGCGTGCTGTTCAACTAATCAAAAGGAATCCGCAAATTCCTGTGTGGGCGACCCAAGTAACACAACCTAAATAAAGGAGGATCAGGAGAGATTTGCAGCATATTGTGTTTGTCCCACCTCTTCCGTCGCCCACGTCATAGTAATGTCACTGCCTAAATTATGCATTGTATCGGTAGAAATTGGAAGTGTGTCCAAATAATTTCTATTATTGCATTATAGTGTTCCTTAATCAAATCACCAGCAAAATTAAATTTGCCCCACAACAGCTGATGGTGGCTTGAGTCACCAGTTATGATGTCAAGTGCTCCAAGGTTTTTAACACTGAACATATATATTTGGGCATTTTTTCTCATACTGCTGAGTTGATAAACTGAAAACCTAAACAAATTTAGGATAAACACATGTGCGTGTTCTGCTGGTGAGATAGTGGAGAAACAATCTTTTCATTATTTATGATTTTAATGTTAACAAATTAACTAGAAATTTACTACAACTTTTTTTATAATCAGTAGTTTTTGGATCCAAGGTAATTTATTTTTCTCATCAGTGCTGAGCAAGTTGACCACCTTTGTCTGTCATGATCTGAAGAACTTTGGTTCTGTTTTTGTCACTTGGATTTTGAGTAATGTGTCATTCGGTATTATTATGCAGTTTATAAATTCTTGTATTTGCTTGTGTTTGCTGTTTTACTCACCCCTTTGCTTTTATGGCTTATCGTCTTTATTTTTGTTCTTTTGTGCTCCTTTCTAGTCATTCTCCTTCAGTGTGTTGGGTCTGGTTCTCTTACAGCTGCTGCTTATTCAATTAATTAGACTCACTTGTTCATTGTGCCACTAATCACTCCTACCAGTATGCTCTTTCCCTCATTTATTCCTTTCCTGAGTCTTCTGTGCTCTCGTTTTTCATGTTTTGCTGCCTTTGATCTGTGTATATGTAAGCTTTTTTTTAAATCTTTATTTTTCTGGCTCCTGGCTGTAATTGGGTCCTCCACCAACACAAACCATGACAAGTTTAATGGTCAGGTCTCATAGGAAAACTGTATCCATGTTTAATGTTATGAGCTAAATTTAAAGCCCCAACTTAATCTGAATAACTTTTTTAAGAGACCACGTTACCCTTGTGTCATAATGTAGCATTTCCAATATGGTCTTGGCAATGGTACTTACATCTATTTGCTTCTTATTTTGTATGCTTACATACACTGTTTCTTGTGTGTGTGTATCCATGTATGATGAAGGTGCTCTTTATCACACAGATTTCTGCTATTGTGGTGAGAAAGAATCTCCTAAATTTAAACTGAAACAAGGCTCATAAGATAACATTCCTCTGCACCTAATTCAAATTTTTGTTTTATTTACATGTGTCAGCTGACCAAAAAAACAATCAGAAAAATGGTGAACAATGTCTGTGCTGTTATTTCAGCACTACCTACGTATGCCGTTGTCGGAAATAAAAAGTTTGAAATAAATAGAAATAAAATGCCTGACAGTGCTCATACAGTCATATTCAATAAATTGGAACATTATTGAAAAGTTTATTGATTTTAGTAATTCATTTCACTAAGTGAAACACGTTATATAGATGAATTAAACATGGAGTAATGTTTTCAAGCCCTTATTTATCTAATTATGTTGCTTTTTCCAATTACAGCTAATAAAATATTTTTAATACAAAACTGTGGGATTAATGAAAAGTATGTTTAATAACTGCTTAAAGTATTAAACAATCTTACAATCTTACGAGCCTCATCGAATGCATATACTAATTTACTGAATATCACTGCACACATAAGACAACCAAATCCTTTTCTCTAGTAATTTTTGCATAATTCAAGTGTTTTTCCTAAAAGTCTCTCTATAGCCATTCTATACCCAATGAAACTTTTCAGTTTACTACAATACCTTAAGAGTCTTCAGAGGTTTATCTTTTTGAGAAAATAGCTCCACTCATGAACATATTAATTTGAAACCATTAGTGCTTAACAATACTTTTTATTTACATGGAAAAATCTAAAAATCTGATTGATGTATTTCAGTTAAAATACATTTGATTTCAGACCTGCAAAATAAAATGCATACAGCAAACACAGTCACATTATAAACCGTTCAAAACAACTTTCTCTTTGAATGATTAAATATTGGTTCTCAGTGATGAGTTCATTTGGTTTATATTTCATTAACTATCACTGTCAAAACAGTCTTTTAACTAATCAAGAAAAGATAAGATTAGAGGATCATGTATTTTGGTTCAGCAAAATTTGTTAAATGTAAATCCAATATTGAAGTATTCTGAACATTAAACTATTGTAAGTTATGCATTAGCTAAGTATTGTACTTTTTACAGGGTGGTAAGAACATTTTAGAATATTTTTTGTCACTTGTGCATATCTACCAGAGTAATATCAAGTATGGTCCCTAGATTAGTGTCTCAGCTTCATGTTGTTTATTATAAAAATGAGTTATCTTGATTGAACTGGCATGATAATTTAATGTATAATATGGTTTTACAATATTATTAAAACCCTAAAGGTTGTGGTATGTCTTTGAGTTGGAATCCTTTTACTGAACTGTCTCATCTTTTTCTTTCTGTCTGAACATGCCAGGTGCATTTCAGTCTGTGTGTGTAAACTTCTCTTTCCTCTTGGTGTTCTTGGTGTAAGCCAGACCACAGTCATAAATCAGTACACCTCAGACTGTCGTTATTGTTCCCCTCTCTGGTCCTTTCTTTTCTTCTTAGCTTTATGTTGCATCACTTTTCTATATCACTTCTTCAATTCTCATTGCTACAAGATATGTTGTAATGCGCAAGTCAAATTGGGAAACAGATTTATCAATAAATGTTCTGCATGCAGCTTGATGTGTTGTTGAATGTTCTGTGTGTGGGTAATTGAGAGATCAAGAAAGAGAGAAAGAGATAGATAGATTCTGGCAGGATTAAAAGGGTGTTTTCTAAGCTTATGTGGATGGTAACACACAAAAGCCTTTCCCTCAGGAGAAACCTGCACCTGGGGAGCCACTATAAGTGTCTCCATGCACTTCTGCATGTGTGTGCCTGCGTGATGAAATGGAGATCAAAATAATTGCTCTTCGGGAACTCTCAGTGGGACAATCTGGAGGTCAGATTCCTTGTTCAAGCTGGATTACCTTCTAAAGGAAAAGTCTGAACCTCCACAAAGCCACGCTGATAGAGTGAGGCATTAGGATTTGGAGACAGAGAAAAGTGAATCACCGTCTTTTCATTTTAAAGCCGTAATTTTCTTCAGACTTCCTGTGCTCTGCTTGCCCTTTTTCTGCGTAGCACTCACTCCAAAATACACTAAAACAACCACACATCCCAAAGGCTCGGTTAAGGCATCTGTTGCTCCCTAACCTGTGTTTTTAACATGCAGACCCACCCTTAGGCTGACAGTCCGAGGCGTGCCTGCTGGTTCGAGGTAGATATTCAGAGGTAGAAAAAAAGGAGGTTGGAATGTTGAAGTGACGGGATTTTCCTTTGACTAGAGAACTGAAGCTTTATTATGTGAACATTCACAAAGAAATATGTTATACCCTACCACGTTTCGCACAGCCCATTTGATACCTAAATTCGGGCACCACTGCAAACACTGTCACACATGTTCTTAGAGCAGCTAATATAAAACAAACATTTATGATCAAGATTGACACCTTAGGAAACACTGTGGTGGTGAAATGACACCAAATGTATTTGAATAGGTAATAGCAGAGGGAATCTTATGATTTTTCCTTACGATTATAGAAGAGCTTGAGCTGCTATCAGAATCCCTTGTAGAACTGAAAAGAAAACCTTACATGAATTGTATTTGTTTCCTCGTACTATAAAACATCCGAGTGCAGAGTCAGCAGAGACGAGTGCCATCTTGTTACCATAATAACAGCAGCAGCCTTTGGACTGCATCTGATATTAAAGACTGACCACCTTTTAGGCCTTGTATTACAGTGGGCTGTAGTTATTTTGCAACACTATCCAAAAAAGCTCTCAAAGGTGGTTTGGAAGCTTTAAAAAGGAAAATGTTATGTGGTGACATGTATGTCAGAAGGAATAGCATCCTGATAATTCAGTAACTTGCTGCACAGGTGTATCCTGAATAAACAAGACAAGCATAAAAAAGTTAAATTATCTTATGTATTGAATTCAAAAATGAAACTTATTGTTTTTAAAAGATTTATTTCAACTGATTAAATTAAAAAGAATAAAAAAAAAGCTAAAACTTTCTGTGGTATTGAATTTATGTTTTACTTTTTTATTTGGATTCCTGAAAATAACTTTTTGTTGATATTATGCACTTAAAGCAATGACATTTTTTTTTGTGCAGAATATTTTGGTAAAAAAATTTAAAAGGGCTTGGTTATGTGTGTAGAGGCCCATATGTTTGGTGTAAAAAAGAGTCTCCGATTTAAAAAAAATTCCTTTGTTCCCCCCAAAATGTATAAAACCCCAAAGGCCTGAGTGAAAACCAACCCCCCCTAATCTTGGTTGTTTTGGGAAGAGGGTTTTCAGCCAGGTTGTGTTTTCCAGTGAAACCTTAGAATTGGATGCCAGAGCCCCCCATGCGTCTGTACCGACGGTCAGGACGCAGATTAAGGGGAGTTTACTTTTTCCGACATCTAACTGTAAGTGACTTGTGTATTCATCAAACCAGTGGGTCAGGATGCTTTAAATGTGTGGCTGTTTTGCACTTTTTCACTCTGTAAAAGAGCAAAGGGACAAAAAAGGAACAACAATACAATTTTTTCATTTTTTTCTTGGTTTCTCCTATCTGGGCCTGTGGAAAAGCCATGCTTGTAAGATGACATTCAGAACAGGATTAAAGCCTGTGTAAGACCCTCCTCGGATTACACCACCACTGCCAAAAGGGAATATATGCAACCACATGCAACCTTGTCTGCCTCATCCAGCCCATATGTAGGAAACCATAAATGTTTTTCGTACACTCATCCACATTCAAAAGTTCTTCACACTCTTTACACATTCCTTATTTGCCTTAACCCTTCATATATTTGCACGTATAGGTGTGTGTGTGTTTATGCACATTTTTATTTTTTTGGCACTTTAGAGGATTGTTACTGGATCACTTTCTGCTTGGTCATGATAGGGATCCTTTGCTGATTAGGCTTTCACTTTGAGATGTTGCTTTGATTCAGCCTTTCTCTGTCATTGCTTTTCCAGCTTTCTTTTGTCTTTTCTTCTCTTGCTTCATCACCAAATCTCCAGGAGTGCCTCTGGCGGTGTTTTTGATGTGAATGTGTTTGACTGACTAAAACAGAACCAGCAGTGCATTGCTCTGTGTTTCTGCCAAATGGGGCATGCTCAGTGCAGAGATGGATGCCCACAGTGTCCTTGGAAGATTTGGAATATGTTATCTGCAATATGTTAAAACGTGTGGCATGAATTTGTATTCAGCACACTGTATTATAATACCCCAAAATAAAGTCTAGTGCAAACAAATGCCTTTAGAAGTCATTCTCTTATTGATTTTAATCACAGTGTAAATACAGCTTTTTGTTGAAGGCCTCAGAGTTCAATGAACAAACTGCGTCATTAAAAAACCAAAGGTCAGGGATTAAGCTGTGAAGAAGTTCAATGCAGTTATATATAGTTAGATTGTAAAACAATTTTTCAACTTTGAACTCCTCAATCTTTAATCCTTCATCAAAAAATACTAAGGCAAAATTATAAGGCTACACACACACCTAAACACATCCACCTAAACTTGCAGGACAAGTAAGAAGAATGCTAATCAGAGAAGCCACCAAGAGTCCCATGGTAACTTTGGAGCAACTGGAGAGATCCACAGCTCAATTTTAAGTATCTGTGGAAAGGACTATTGTATGCACACACCCCACATATAACTTTTACGGTGTGGCAGAAAGAAAACCATGTTGGAAAAAAACGCAGTAAGAAGTTGTCTTCCTTAAGCATACAGCCAGAGCTACAATAGAATAGTGCAGGTGAAGTATATGCATGTGGGACAATTGCCTAGTCAAAGTCTACCTAAATCCAATTCAGGACAACTTGAAAACTGATGCTCACAGACAGGATCCATCTGATCTGAGTTAAACACATTTTAGGTTTGCAAAGTTGGTAGAAACATCCCCAAAAGATTTCCACCTGTAAATTTAATGAAAGGTAGTTCTGAAATATATTCAGTTATCTTAGAACAAATCAATGAAATGACAGTGCAGAAGTGCTAAATGCGACACTAAACACAATATTAAACACAAAATGTATTTTAAAAATGTGGACAATTACTATTTGTATTCATTTGTGTAACAAATAAGTTTTTCTGTCTCAGGGTTTCATTCTATAAATTCAAATTCATGTCAACTGTTGTCAACTGTAGCCTTTTCAAAAGGCTACAGTTGACAAAAGTGACTTTGGAGGTAATTTGACTAAATTATTTGAATTTCACTTTCTATTAATAAAAGGAAACATAGTAAAAGTCCTGTGGTGCTCAAACCAGTTCTTTAACAAGAACCATGTTATTCATGAAGCATACAACAGCTGGCTGACAGAGCAAAAGAGAGCTACATGAACGAGAAAGACTTTCGTAATAAGTCTTAACAGCAGTGTGGAGCATTGCTGGATAAAACATAACACCAGATACCAATAGGTGCCATTGCTCTACTCTAATATCGTATCCAAGATTAGGCTAGGCTGTCAGAGTCTAGCAGCCCTGCAGCCATGGGATTATCTCCACTACTGGGTGGTCTTCCTAATGCTTATCTCACACAGGTTGCTGCACTGTCATTTTAGGTGTCAGGATTAAAAATCTGGTTAGGTCACTGAGGTGTATCTTCAACAACTATCATAAGATACGTGTCTTGATTTCAATACATCAACGTAGGGGGTTGTAAAGGTGGTACTTGCTATTTACATATTGAGAAATTATGGCTAGTCAAGAGAAAGTCAAATCTATTTACATAGAAAATCAACAGACATCTAATGTTGACCAAAATGTTTTGCATATGTAGTTAGGCTTAAAATGACATTGGCAGAGGTTTGAGCAGTAGCTCAGCAACTAGCATTGCACGTGCTCACACTGATGTTTTATTTGCTCTTTGCTTTTGCTCACTGCCAGACAGGCAAATGTTTGTTTTACGCTCATGACACATACTGGAAACACACAAAGGCACAAACAGGCTCTCTTTACACGAGAGGTCAATCACAATTCTTTGTGCAGCTACTCAATCAGCTGCCAGTGGAAACTTTTGAAATGTTTATTGCATATGCTTGATCTGAGATTTTAATTAGCTTCCAGGTCATGTGCCTCAAAATGTTTGGTAAGACTTAGATGCAATCACTTAGGAAAAAGACATGTTTTGTGTGGAAATTGGATACTTTTGTAGCCTATTTTCTCTCACTTATTTGGATTAATGTGTTTCTTTCTCTCCTTGAACTCATCTGACTCACTTGAAACAAGGATATCAAACCTAGTGGAGGAGTCATCCTCCTGGTTGTGAGTCAAGTTTCAGGCTTAAAAACAATTTCGCATTTAAGTCTCAAAAACAAAAATTTCAGACCTGACTTGCTATTGAAAGACTGTAGATTTGACTTAGGCCCTGTTTACGCAACAAGGTTTTCTGGTGAAAACAGAAAAGTTTTGCTGTGTTATTTCTGTTCACTTACACAACAGTGTACATTTTCTCTGAAAATGGCACCATTTGAGAATGGGTTCCAGAGTGTAACGGTTTGAAAACATCCCTGTCTCTGGTGTCGTGTAGACGGGAAAAAATGTATCTTTCCTATCACCATCTTTCTTATCACTTATCTTGAATTTCAAAGAAAATACTTCCAACTAGTTGCGGGGCGGGGGAATTAAACCATTTTGACGTCTCTATTAAAAAGTTGTCATGTAGACGTGTTAACAGAAAGGAAAAAAAAAAATCCCATTTTCAATGGAGCATTGTCGGGTAAATAGGGACTGAGACTAATGTTATGGGACTCGAGTCCAAATAGGATTATTTTGATTATGTATTTAGGACTTAAAACAAGCCACAATGTAAGTTACAGACCCCAGCTGTAACTCATGATGCATTGCAGGACTGTACCATCCAGTGAAAGGGTGGTCTTCATTTATTGACCAGCAATATTTTTGGACTGTGGACAATTATTGGCATGCCAATGTGTTCATGTTAGCTGAGGATTCATAATATTGACCACACTAATGTCGCTCAAACTGAACTGAACTGTATTAAATGATAAAGGTTGTTTCAGAACATAATAAATTTAACCTAGCCTGACATCTACTTCCCTCCCTGTTAAGATATCTGTATCATTATGAAGATACTTCCCTTATTAAAATCAAATAATTTTCTTTTCTGTTCATTCAGAAATTTCTAACTTATCATTATGCTATGTCTTGCTCATTTTGTCAGTACTATGTTGGAATTTATAGTATAGCATGGAGCATGTTTTCTGTTAATGGTTGACAACAATGTAGATGAATGGAGGAAAACCTCTATTCGAGAACATTACAGTTTCTTGTTAAGCCATAGTGATGATGGAAAAAGTAAGGAACACCAGAACAATGCTTTTAGAACACTTTGTGCATCACTCATGAGAAATATTTAAAACATTAATTTCACTTTTGCAGAGCAGCCAGCAGTACTGAGTGAGAGAGAGAGATTGGGAAAGACAAGGACAGTGATAGACATGAAAGTCAAGAGAAGCCATTACATTATTTATCCCACCCTCACTCCAACAATTTGGATTTATCAAAGAATAATTCCAAATCATTTGTTGTGTGATACTATGATTGATTGTCATATTAGTGAGTTTAAAAGGGTTTATACATAGCATTGTGAACATAATTTCAGTTTATGTGATTTACGTACATAGTATTGCACCACAGCAGAAACATTTATTTTGTAGGTATTCAGTTGATAACTTGTGTAGATATCGTTTATTCAAGGTCTGCTCAATTTAACTTATCTTGGTGGTTTGCCTTAATTAGCTGGTAGTGCCCTGCATGGATGGCATCAAATTCCAGCCAGGATTTTTTGTGTGTATATTATATATATATATATATATATATATATATATATATATATATATATTTTTTTTTTTTTTTTTTGTTTTGTTTTAATGAGAAAATAGTACACAACAAGAAAAACACCAGCAGACAGGTAGAATGACAGGAGTCGAGCTGCCTGCAATTTGCTGTTGTTTCCACGTGAAGATTTGTGAACTGAGAAAATATAAACTCTGACACACAAAAACAAAGCCTCACTTAGATTTCACTACAAAGTTACTGAACCAAACCCCTCAAATGTTTATATTGAATTATTTGTGTAATTTGTTTAAGTGAAATTCTGTAGGTCAAAATGGGTATAAGGGCTTTTCACTGGCTTGTTCACATATAGATCGTAAAGATGGCATACCAGAATGGATGCAATCTGTCTTCCATTCTGGGTCCCAATTAAATTTCTCACCTCTCCTCTTTCTCTGTCACATTCTTTCAGTTTGTCTCCTCCGCCCCTCTCCTTTTTTTGCACCATGAATTTTGTGGAGTAGCTATTGAACAAGTATCCTGCAACAGGTGAATCAGAGCAGACTGAAGCCATTTTAGGAAATCGTTGATGTTTTTACAAGAAAGAGAAGGTCTCTTGATTGTTTTTATTATCGTGGTTCCTTGGGATATAATTAGTTAGACTTGCTTGTTAACATGCACCAAAAAGTAACACTGGAAACTGCATATTAAAGCTTCTTAACCAAAGAAGCTGTTTCTACTTAGCAAATACCATGTGTGTACACTCCATAGAATATCTCTGAGGCTGTATCAAAGAATCAAACATCTTTTATAAAATAAAGTTCAAACAGTTGCTGTTTGATAAAAAATCTATATATTTTTTTGTATTGTCCATGCTAATAATCTTTCTTAACCAGATATATTAAGACCTGAACAAAGCACAAAACACAAATCATTGTATTCATTCTTGTCCAGCTTTAACGTTTCTCTACTTAAAAAAGGCAACATGTGTTTACCAGCTCTACAAACAATAGCTTAGCAGAACCTTATGCATGGCAGATCAAATGGACTGAAGTGCGGGCCAGTGCATGTCACACAAACATATGTTTGTAATGTTTTTTACCTTCTAATTACATATATACATAGTTATTTCTTCCACACAGTGTGTGTATAGTGCATATATTTCAAAGGAGTGTGCTCCTTGCATGCCTCTGTGTCTGCAAGTGTTGTGTTTCACAGCAGACATTCCATTCTGACTACCCTGTTTGCTTAAGTAATAACTGGGCAAACACATCATGTGTTTGTGTGTATGTTGTTGCATGATGCCCGTGTGCATCTGTGTTGATCTCTTGTGTTTCACAGCATTTTCCATATTTACTAAAGAAGTCAACCATGCTGCTTTGAAGTAAAAAAAAACAAGTCTACAGAGTCTTGTATAAGTATTCACACCTAGGGATTTTTATCACACTTTTCACACATTATAATCACCAACTTCAATGCACTTTATCTGGATTTTATGTTATAGATTAACACAAAAGTAAAGAATTATTGTTTTGTTTAATGTAAAATGATACATCATTTATTTTGTTACAAATATAAATTAATCAACTACCACGTAAGTCCTGCAAAACCATCTTTTACCTCAATAACAGCTTCAAGTCTTTTACTGAGTGGACTCTAACAAGGTTTTTTTTCTAGAATTGCCCTGTGTTTATCTCTCACCAACTCTGAGCATCTTTTCTGTCCCTGCTATGGAAAAGCATCCACACAGCATAATGCTGCCACCACCATGTTTCACAATGTTGATGGTGTTTTCAGTGATGTGTCATGCTAGTTTTCTGTCACACATTACGTTTTGCATATAGGCCAAAAAGTTTAATTTCTCTCTGATCTGACAAAGCACCTTTATCTATTCACACAGTGATGGATTCTATTTACGAATTAGTTGACTTCTGAACGCTTGATCTTTTCAGAGTTTTATTTGTATAAAAATGTTGAAACCATGTATTATTTTCCTTCCCCCTCAAAATTCGGGAACTACTTTGTGATGGTGTACTACATAAAATTCTAATACATAAAAATGTTGAAGTTTGTGGTTAAGAGATGAGAAAATGTAGGCCATGCCCCTTTTTGGCAGTCTACAAAACAAGGTAAAACTCCACCAATTTTGTTTTTCTTAAATATATCGCAAGACGAGGCTTTAATCTTCACAAAACAATTCCCCAAATGGGTTTGCACAAATACCTTTTAGTTTTACAGCAACTTAAACACAGGCAAGGCATTTTAAGGTCCCTCAGACATTGCTGATTCTGTAAACAAAATAGTGCAAAAAGCACCTTTCTCTTTGCAGCACCCCCGCATGTCTCATATCATAACAAACTAGAGACACTCACCTCTCTAATGAGGCATACGTTGTCTTTCTAGCACCTTCTCTGGTTATGTGATTTGCTTGCACATTACAGTCTGCTGGTTGCCGTCCGCCGGCTGCTAGCTTGCGCGCTACACTGTCAGCCACCAGTTATGTTTGCAACTGTATATTTTGATGATACACAAGGTAAATGTCATAACCAAAGGTTGTGTCATATGCAGAAGGACTCCTACAATGGAAATCAGCACTTTTATTCGACCAGATTCCCCTTTATTTCCTTTTTATGACGTGAAAAACACATTTGGGAAAGTTTTGGCACTCTTTGCCTAACTGCCATTTCTGCCTGGCACATTGCCCTCTAAAACGTTTGTGGAACATATATGCATCAACTTATTCAGTCCAAATTTGATGCAGTTGTAGTGAAGATGTGGATGAATGCAACCTGGGGGTTCTTCTAGGAATTTCAAAGGATCTCAATATTATTTTCCAATGTTCATTTAGAAAAAAACTATTTGCGAGACTCAAAAATGTTTATTTGTTCTTTGTTTAATCACAAATAAATCAGACATAGTAACAGTTACAATAGTGGTTCCACTGGAAAAATATTCGTTTATGTGTTACCTTTACACAGGTACCAAAGGTTTGCATGTAGGCCTTATAACTGTGGAGCTATAATTGATTTATCTAAGGTATGTAATTTCGGGCGGAAGTTGCTCTAAAACCCCCTAGGCCTTAACAGATTAATGGAAGTGCATACGTACTTTTGCAAGGCACTGTACAAGTTGGCTTCTGATGTGGTTTTT
The DNA here is from genome assembly GCA_036173005.1 of Crenichthys baileyi. Classification (NCBI taxonomy): domain Eukaryota; kingdom Metazoa; phylum Chordata; class Actinopteri; order Cyprinodontiformes; family Goodeidae; genus Crenichthys; species Crenichthys baileyi. Next base: position 43,161 of record JAHHUM010000054.1, on the reverse strand, counting down.
TTTGTCTAGTTTGTGCACTTTTTAAAAGGTTTGACATTTGCACCACTAAGGCCCAAATGGAGTAGACATTGGATTTTTAACACATAAGGGAAGAAACCCACATACGCCTACTACTGCCAAGTGAGAACATATTTCCTTTCATTGTCAGGGGTCAAAAAGGATTAGTAACGGCCAGATCAGCTATAGGGTTGCCAGATTGGAGCTGCCTTTTGGTGAGTCCACTCTACAAACACACTGAGATCACAGACCATAAGTTTTATTAGTGATGTCAGTTGTTATATCAGCTCAGAAAGCTGTACCTCTCCCTCGCCATTCCACCAAACACACCCTGATGTCAGAGATGATTGAGACCAATTTAATTTTGAGAATTAGTTTTAGAAGCAGCTGGAACATTAGATGTGTTAAATCACATTTGTGTGACTGAATATGTTCACACTGATCTTAGAAAACACTGACTCGAGAACATTGCTTTTAAAAAAGGCCTAAGAGTCAAATTCAATTTTCAATTCAATTCAATTCAGTTTATTTATATAGCGCCAATTCACAACACATGTCGTCTCAAGGCACTTCACAAAAGTCAGGTACATACATTCCAATTAATCCTAATCATTGAACAGTGCAGTCAGATTCAGTTATTTATTCAAATTGGATAAAAAGTTTTTCTGTCTAAGGAAACCCAGCAGATTGCATCCAGTCAGTGACTTGCAGCATTCCCTCCTCCCGCATGAGCATTTAGAGACAGTGGACAGTCACTGGCGTTGACTTTGCAGCAATCCCTCATACTGAGCATGCATGTAGCGACAGTGGAGAGGAAAAACTCCCTTTTAACAGGAAGAAACCTCCAGTAGAACCAGGCTCTGTGTGAGCGGCCATCTGCCACGACCGACTGGGGGTTAGAGAGAACAGAGTAGAGACACAAAGAGAACAAAGAAGCACTGATCCAGGAGTACTTTCTATGGGAAGGAAAAGTAAATGTTAATGGATGTAGCTCCTTTAGTCGTTTCACCTAGAAAGAAAGAACAGATAAACTCTGAGCCAGTTTTCAAGGTTAGAGTCTGAAAGAGAGCACACATAATTAGTTACAGTAAAAGCTCAGTCAGTAGCCATGTCTAGTAGAGAAAGGGTTAAACACTGAAAGACAGTCAAAGCATTGATGATTTAACAAAGTTCTAAAATTACAGTGGGCCACGGTTTTTGAATGTTTTTTCGACTTATTCTGTGTGCCACAAAATATTTGCAAGTGAATGAATATTTCTCCTCCTGCATGCTTGAGGTCCACATTTGTTAAATATGTGTGTGTGTTTTTTTCAGCTGGTTTGGTAGAACAGGGCAACATACCGTGTCTTTATCATGGTGCAGCAGAAACTGTATTAACAACTGGTGAAAGATGTTTTTTGCACATTTCTCAGATTCCCTTCTGATGGAAGAACAATGGGAAAATGGGGAAAAGAAAAGGATAGAGTAACAGGATAATAAATAGCTATAGTTTACTTGTGAATGTAAATGGAGTTGCTGTTTATTGATCATGTTAGGCCTTCTTGGAGTCATTTTCTATCATCACTTTGTAAAAGCTCTGGGTTTTCCAAACTCAGGAAGTATTTCTTATCTCCATTTTCATTATCTCTAAACTGCATCTGTGTGTTTTGTTTTCCTGGCTTCAGCTCGCTCACATCCCTCTTTTTTCCTTGAATTCTTACACTGATACAGATGTGGGATATTTGTTTGCTTTCCCTGCCAAGCAAAAATGCTTTATTCTCCTTTCCCTCTGCTTTGGTGTTACCTGTCAGGTAAATGTGTGTGTGTCAGTATGTGTGGGGGTTCTGAGTAGGGGTTGGAGAGGGTGAACAAGTGCTAAACCAAAATCCTTGCTTGAGTGCTACTGCAAAGACCCAGGTTGACAGAGAGGATTGAGAGCGTATTCTGTGAGATTAAGTGTAGTGGCCAAGATTGACAGACAAGAAAACATTGCACGCTTATAATGACACATACACGAATGCACTCAAAACATTCGGGCAAAAATGTAGGCTGGCAAATATACTGAGGCGTATCAAAGTGTTGGGATAAGCCCGTTTGAATGCGTGAGAGCAAGCGATTCCATTTTCACCTCCACACCTCTACAGAGAAACAACTTTCACTGTTCTTTTTTGTCCTCTCTCTTACCTTTTTCTCATCTTTGTGTGTGTATGAGTTTGTATAAACAGAGAAGCTGTGCCAAATTTGCCTTTGGGAACTCTGTCATCTGGTGTCAGACTCTTCTTTCTTGCTTTGCTTTCCCTGAAGTTGGTATAAATGGCCGTTAATTTGACTCAGGAGTAACACATGTGAGGATTTAGGAATGTTTGTGTGATGCAAGGACAGTGAATAGCATCTACAAGTTTAACGAAATCCTTGCAGGGGAGCATTTTACCACACATGTGCACTGAATAGTAAGTGGAAAAGCATGCTTGCAAGAGAGATACACAAAATTGATCCCATGAGCATGCGGAGAGCTGTAACGAATTTTCCCACAACAATTGTAATTGCAATGTTCCCAAATTTTTCCAGAGTTTGTAAATCTGGTATTTAACTGTCACGCTGTAGAAATATTCTCCCTGAGAAATCCAAGTTTGTGTGTTGTTGAAAAGGCTTTGTGCAGTTTGAAAAAATGTTTAACAAAAAGACAAATGGTTTTGTTATCAACACTGCATTAGGTCTTTGAAATTAAGAACTTCAAAATCTACTCAACTTTTGTCAGTGTATGGCCAACGTAACGTTAACCGAATGCTTTAAGGTGAGCTGATACCTACGAGCCCTCTCCATCATCTGTTCCAGCATGAAGTCTGTGCACCATTAATTTCATCATCTGTAACTGCTCACTAGGGTTCTCCAGGACTTAGGATCGAGCCCATACTTTTGTACTTGTGCTGATTGTGAGTGACAACAGCAGCAATAAAACTCCCATGTAAAGTGTGGCACCAGACACAATGAAGAAAGAGGAGCATGAGTTGCAGGAAAATAGAAATAAAAACAGCAATAATCCTTGTCTCACATTGTAGGGAAGATCTGCAGTTTTTTTTTCTCATTTGGATAAATAATTTCTAAGAGACTAGTTCACAAAAACTACCTCAATATCCTGATGAGAAATAACTTTGTTTCATTTTATTCAGTTCTCTACTTCTCCTCCAAATAGACCTTCAACAACCAGTGCATTATCACCACTATGAGCTTGTAGTGAAAACTGTAAACCTGTGATTGGAAAGCTGGTTCAACTGAGCCAAAAAAGGGTGAAAACGAGCATGCTCTTGTTGGCAAGCATGCATATGAGGACATGGATAGGTATATGTAGATCTTTATGTTTGGGCTGAATGATATTAGAACAACATGCAATTGTAATATTATTGTTGAATCTTGCTATGATGATATCAGTTGATTTAACCACATTTTCTTTACTTTTGTTTTCTATTTTGACATCTCGACATCCCCAAACTCACTTTTACAAGAGAGTATAAGGGCCATTGTAGATCAATGTAAAAAACTAATGTAGCCATAGAGAATTTAATTTCCACAAAAAAGACTTTCTAGATTTCTAGATTAATTTTAAATATTTACAAGAAGAAACTTTTCAGATGTCAAAAAGTCTTGAATTTGCAAAAAAAAAAGAATTTTCCATGAATAAATGCATAAAATTATGATATTAAGACTAGGATATTCTCTGACATTAGCTACGTTTACATGGACGTAGGTAATCGGAATAAATGACCGATCGGACTAAAAATGTGTCATGTAAACATGTCAGTCGGAATATTTTGATTGGACTTAGCAGGATCGGAATGAAATTGTAATCCGATTGAGAGGGATGGTTTATGCCAATTGACCATCTGATCGACATGCATGTAAACGGTCGACAGGATCAAGTTATTCTGAATGAGGCAAACTGACCAGAGTGTGCATGTGCACCCCGCATCAACATGAAATATTTACGCCTTGAGCTGCTAGTCGCTCTGACTAGATGCTAACAGAATATTCTGATCAGCAAGTTTACACGACACATTTTTAGTCCGAGTAAGTAATCAGAATTTTATTCCAATTACTTATGTCCATTTAAACAGTACAATCCGATTATTTTTTGTTTTTTAATCCGAATACATTTTAATCGTGAAATTTTGTGCATGTAAACGTAGCTACTGTGAAGTAAGGAATTTGTAGTCTAAAATTGTAGTCTATTAAAATGTGTATACTTGATTCAGCTGTGTTGTATTTCTTCCTCATTTCCGCTGGGGTCTATTCCAGGTCCTGTTTGAGGCGTTCATGGTGAGTCTTCACCTTGGAGATGTCGTTCTGCTAAAGGAAAAGGGCTCGGATCTTTTTTTTCAGGCACTTCAGAAAATATCCAGATGCACATTTCATAAATTTACCACTTCATTCTTAGAGAACTTCTGGCATTTTTTGTTGCAAATGTATGACTTTATAAAATCAGAAGATGAGTTTTTTTCAATCAAATTTCTGACTTTGCAATGTTAGAAAAAATCTGTAATAAATCTGAATATTGTAAATGTATGCCTTTAATCATGCAGTTTTCATTTTTGTCTTGCACATTTACAACTTTTTGACCTCAGAGAATATCCATGTTTTTTCCTTGTAAATATGTGAAATTAATCTAGAATGAATCTAGAGTTTTTTGCCGTATATTGTCTTCACGGTGGCCATATAATTTCTTTTCTTTTTTCTACGATGTCCCTAAAACTCGGTTGTACAATTTAGTTTTACCATCTTGGCCAATAAATTTTTAATCAAGTGAGGGCATCAAGGGCATCCCTAGTCCATGCAAAATATGGCCAGATATTTTTTCCGCACGCAAGGGCATGATTCCAATGTAGCTAAAACAAAATAACCTGCAAAACGTTGCTTCAAAGCAGTCGTTTGCTTTTGCAAAACGACACATGTGCATGACATTGCAATTTGATACATTATGCACATCTACCTAAGGCATACTCATGATATGCCTTAGGTATCGTACCTTTTATATTTGCAGTTTAATAACTCATAGCTAACTGGTTTAAAGGAATACTCAGATTTGAGCGTATATGCACACTATACTGGTTGGGTGGACCTTTAGGACCGAATACAGGGACAGTTACTATGTCTCTTCTTGTTTGGAAAGATGAAGTTATTTGATTGACACAAGGTCAAAATATTTGTATATGTAAAAAAAAATGTTTTTACTTTTAGATAAATACTCACAGAAGCTAAATATATTTACCTACACACATTTTACCCTTCTTTACATACAGATCAGTCTCAAATCCACATGTTCCACAAAAACATCAAACAATCTTACTTGTCAGAAGATCTTTCGTTTTTTATCTGTAGTTTTCCAAGTGAGACCTTACCATCACCGTCCAATCAGAAACCATCTGATATGTACGGTTTCTAGAGGTTCATTTGGCACCCATCAGCCTCTCCTGGCTTAGGTGCAGCCTTTTTGGCACAGTGCGAACCTGAAGCTTTTCAAGCTTTTTTTACTGTAAAAGGGATGATCAGCTTTCATCTTTTCATCTTCATTTTGCACAATGACAGAGTTCAAAGAAAACATGCAATTTTTACTGGCACTGCAACATGTACATTTTTTTTCTTCGTGTGTCTGTGCAAGCTATTGACACATTCCAAGAACACTGTTCCAGGCGCTAGGACTGTGTTTAATGAAGGCAGGGGCATGGCTTCAAAGAGCTGCGATCCAATCTATGCATGCAGAAGCGCGCACAGCAACTACAACTAACTTGCACTTCCACTGGCTGCAGAGAACAAATGAGATTTCAAGCTCAGTGTCTCACCCGTGTCTAATTTGGCAGTGCACATCTTGTGCAAGTGACTATTAAACATGCTTTACATTAATTGAAAAAACACAAATTTGTGCTTATTTCCTGACTTTGGCTAATGTAGCACACAAATATTAAAGGTGGCAAGTGCTAAGTTGTAGAAATAACATTTTACAGCTAATGATCAAATAGTTGGAGCTGAAAAACATTAAGATTACAGCTGAAAGAAACCCCGTTTCACATATTACATTGATTTGTAACAGTCTGCTTCTAAACGAAGACAGTCCAAAGGCAATTATTCATCATAAAAAAGGAGTTTCAGATGGTAATAACTTTTTTGAGTATTTTGCTTTTTTTATTTTTCAGTTGAGAGAATAAAGGTTAACAGCTAGAATATTTTTAATCAAAGCACTGGAATTATTTTTCTCTGTTTAAAAATTCGAGATGATCAAGGACTGACCTTTGTCGAAATAATTCATGCTTTACAAGTGAGCATATGTTTGAGTTTGGGTGTTTTAAAGTGTGTGTGCATGTACGTGTTTTTGCTTTCATGCATAACTGTGTGTCTCTGGTGCCTTTGAGGTGTGTGAAGGTGTGTTAGTCTCTTTGATGTTTGGCAAAGAGTTTATAAAAGGCTTGGTTTGGAGGCATGAATTTTGCATTGCTGTACATATGTGTCTGTGTGTGAGAGGGGATGTGGTTCACCTTGCACTGGCCACCTGTAAGCCATCGTGAAAAATTAGCCTCTTTAGGCCTGATGGGATGCAGAGCAGAGAATGAAGGGGTGGTGGGGATGTTATAGGAGGGCTGTTAGAGGAGATGGGAGAGGTTGGGGAGTTCTGAAAGTATATACGTGTGTGTGTTGCATGTGGTGGGGTGGGGTGGAGTATGCATGGCAGATATTATAACGGACCATTTTCAAACTGCATTCTGACTGCCGTTAGAGGAAACACAAGGCATTCCGCATACAATGGTATCATTTGTTTCTCATTTGTCTGCAGTGTCTCGGATCTGAGCATGCATGTGTGTGTGTGTGTGTGTGTGTGTGTGTGTGTGTGGTGTGTGTGTGTGTGTGTGTGTGTGTGTGTGTGTGTGCATTTATTTCCTGGTATTCCTGCAGTGAGCCCAACATTGCTATGACTCCACTAAACACTCACAACCTGGATTCATTACACTCAGTAAATAAAAAAGCCATTGATACCAGCTGGCGAGCACCATACACACAAATGCTAACTTATGATTGTTATAAACAATCATGGGTGCCCCACTAAGTTTGTTTTTTCCCACTATATCCACAGCTCCTATTGGCTGTGGGGCTTGTGACTGCCGAGACTAATGATGTGGTCCTTGTGTTCCTGCTTCCTGTCCTTTGCTGGAGGACTTCCTGTGACAAAGTAATGTGGTCCTGATTACAGTCCACATCTAGAACCCCTGAAGCAGAACTGCTCTGATACACACACACACACACACACACATACACACAATGAATATAGAATAATCTGCGTCCCCCTTGTCAGATATGTGATATTATTGACCAGGAGCAATGTAAATACTGAGCATCTGTGTTTACTTCTCTTTTCTCTTCTCTTTAAGTTTCACTGTCTGTTTCTGTTGTTCTTTGACATCCCTTGTTCTGTAGCTAGGAGGTTGTTTGCCTTGATGAAGGGCTGACCGGTGCTGTTGTAGTCTTCTTACTGCTCTGCAACAAAGTCTTGGCAGTAGACTTCACAGCTGGGCTTTTAAACAGTAGAGTGGTAGGTGTGAGAAACAAGAGTGTGACGTTTGTTGTTTTAGACATTAATACAGGTGAGGTTCTGACAGGCTTGACAAAGAAGCGCGATGTTGTTTTGTGTGGCAGAAAACAAACATCACCTGATCACAACATCCCCAGTATGAAAAATGGTTGACCTGAAACCATTGAAAATTATATGTAAATATGCCTTTCCAGGCACTGTATATTAACACTCAGACAGATCCAGATGCTTGGTGAAGTCTCTCTAGAGCCCCGCTGTGGTCTTTGATTGCCTGCCGTTGAATTTTTATTTCTATGATATACAGTATCTATTGCAAAAACAACTGTTCTATCTTCATGGAGAACCTCACTTCAGCCAAGGCTAAAGTTGTCATTCCTTGTCTGTGATCTGAAAAAATGTATAGTCTCTGTGTGTAGAACCACTCTCCAAGGGGAAATTGTTAGCAAATGGGCTCCAACTGCTGGCCTTTTAACTTTGCAAACACAACCCGAAGGCCTCCCCCCCTGAAAAACCCTTCTTCTCCATTCAACCACACCTCACCCAGCCTTCTATCCACAAAAATTCACCTGCACAACAGTCCCCTCTCATCTCCCTCCCTTCCATTCTCGCCTTTTCTATTGCACTCCCACTCACTTGGCCATTTCCATAGCTATTCATCATTCTCTCTCCCTCCCTATCTGGTATTCCCTCTTCACACACAGAGGGTCATTCCTGAGTGGGTAAATAGAGTAAATTGAGGTTGACCCCCAGGGTTAGCAGAGGCCATGCTCTCTTTTCATGTCAAAGCCATCTGAAGGCTGATTGGTTGATTGCAGTGCTCTAAGCTTCCAAAAGGCTCCCTTGTGCTGCTGTAATTGCCCTATCATGCACATATACACTTATTCACATACACAACCATGCATATACATGCATGCAGATGTACACGCACATTCTTACAACCAAATGACTTAATTGGTGTTAATTGCATAATGACAGTAGTGAATTGGACCAGGGTCAGAGGTGACACGAGTTTGAGTGGAGAGGGGGATGGAGAAAGGATGTTAGAAAGATGTCAGAGGAAACTCAGCGGACTGAGTAAAAAGCAAATCAGACTATATATATGTGTGTGTGTATATATATATATATATATATATATATTATATATATGCCATTGTGCAGGTTTTAAAAATACTTGTCATTAATCCCAAATTTTTTGTTGGTCTGATATAATACTTGCATATTAAATGCCATGTTTGTATTAGCCGTAAATAGAAATTCATCAAAATAACATCTTAATTAACAAGAATATTTGAATTTAGACATTGGACCCATTTTTTCTTTGTTCTTTGTACTACCTGGACAACGCAAATGCAGAGTTGTCCAGATAGCAGGTGTAGGTGGTTAGTAGTCTTCTTCACTCCCATACATTTAATGCTTTTCAGTCCTCAGGAGATGGAGTAGGTACATCCAAAATATGTCTCAGGTGTAACCTTAATGTAAAGAAGGTTTTATTTATGATTGTTTTGTTTATTTATTAGGATCCCCTTTAGTTTCCACCAGAGTGGTTACTCATCTTCCTGGGATCCAGTTAATAAAATCCAATAATCTTAATACAAAACAATATTGATCTTACCATAAACACAGTATTAGTCAAACAGACATCACAGGTAGCAAATTATGTACCTAGACTTCAGTTAAAAAGATTTTAGTGCTCTTTTAAAATAAGGTGTACTTTTTATTTCTGTATAATATTTAGGCAATTTATTAAATTATTGAGATGATCTGTAAATGACAGATTTGTGTAAAAAGTTCGTTTTTAGCACAAATTAAAAATAATTTAGTTTCACAAGCATATAAGGTGAAATGATTGTGTCTCTGATCAGAATAAATAAGGTTTTTTTACAAAATTATTAAAATTACTTTCTTTATAAAAATGAGTAAATCATACTGCAGCTTGACCTTAAGTAGGGGGCCCAATAAAGTGTAGTGCATTTCAATAACACTAGTATGGACATCTTAATAGTAAGCACAAAGCCTTGTTTTGGACTACCTGCAGCTTTGATAAATCTGATCTGTTAGCAGCAGACCATATAACTGAGCCGTATAATGAGACAGGACCAAAGTTCGTACAACCTCTTTCATTGCTGTAGGAGTAACCAAAGAAGAACATTGTCTGACAACTTCCAATTCAACCTGGAAAGACTCACAAAGAAAAGACAGGGATGCAATTAGAAAAGTAGTGAATGTTTATTTCATTGGCGCTCGGACCCCAGTGGAAGACGTGAATGCTGAGAATGACATGCGCTTGAATGAACATCTTAGGGTTAGATTTAGAGATGTCTTCCCCCCCAGGGATCAGATCCTGGTGGTGGAGTGGAGGCCTGAGGAGATTTGGAAGGAGTTTGGAAGCCAAATGGTGGAGATGGGGTGGAGGAGGGTGAAAATTCAGCTGAAGAACAGAGGGTTCCATGTATGAAGATCTTTCAAAGCGGAGCCTTGATAGAAGATTGGCCAGGGAGAAATGCGGACTTGACGCTGATTGTTGGAGCAGAGCCGCGTAGAGGAGTAGTTAGACGAAGCTGGAGGTGATGGTGAGTCTTCCATGTTGAATTTACACTTAAACTCCATTTAGCATAGATCTAGTTTTATTAACATTTTGAACCATATTATTATCATCCACCAATTTCATAAGTGAATCCATCTCGTTTTCCAGTACAGCTGATATATTACTAACACTTGAATCGGAGTAGGACATAGTTGTGTCACCAGCATACATAACCACTGAGGACTGGTTTAATACATGAGGCAAGTCATTAGTATAAAATTAGTAAAGGAGAGCACCAAGAGAGCTGCCCTGAGGCAGACCACAGTGGATTCACAACTGTTAAACAAGAACCCGTTGTAAAAGACTTGTTGACTTTGTTGATAGTTCATAACATTTTAATTTTGCAATAAGAAGATCATGGTTCATGTTTACCATTGTCCAATTCTTGATACCAATTGACTATCATGTGGACGAGAGCTGCAGTGGAATAATTAGGTTTGTAAGCATGTTAAAATAGAGTGAGAACACTATTTTCAACAAAATACTTTTGCATCTGCTTACACGCTATTGTTTCCCTCATTTTGCCTAAAACAGGTAATATACTGATAGGCCTACTATTAGGTCCATTGAACAAAGTGTGTTTATTCTTCGGTATAAGAATTATTTAAACACTTTCCACTGTGAAGGAAAATCTCCACACAATAGACATCTGTTGAAAATATGGCAGAGTGGACGTTACACAAACTTAGCTGCTAACGTCAGGAGTCTACTATACATATTGTTTACACCAGAGGACATGTCATCTGGTAGAAAGACTCTCCACTTTTTCCACTTCGTCAGTAGTTAGATGAAAAGTGCAACGCTCTCATGATCTAATTTTTTATGAGATGTAAAAGATGTGCAATCACCACAAGTAATTCCAGAATTTAGCTTTTGCATTTTTTCATTATAAAAAGAATGAAAATAATTAGCAATGTCCCATTTAGTGATGAATCCATCATCCGTTTTGATGTGTGTTGGTAAGGATTTGTTATCATGCCCCATTAGACTGTTAAAAGGTTTTACTCATTACTTTGCTATTATTGCCAGTCTCTTTGAATTTTTGATGATAATAGTTTCTTTTTATGTCTGTTTAATTTAGAGGTAGTGTTCTGTAGCTTGTGATATCTAACCCAGTCAAGTGGACAGTCTGATATAGCAGCCGCTCTCGTAGCAGCATCCCTCTCTGACATTAAGACTCTTATTTCTTTATCCAACAAGGTGCATGGCTTGGTCTAGCATCTCTTTTCTTCAGTGGAGCATGCGTGTCTGTAAGATGACAAAAAAATATCATTAAAATCAGTAAAAGCAGCCCCTGGGTTAGATTCAGCATACACATCCGCCCAGTCAATTTCTCCTCACGAAGGTCCTCAATATATATAACCTTCTATAAAAATATAATCTTCTGCGCTGCTTTCTGAGGCCTAATTTTCCTGTTTACAGCCACAAGATATTGGTCACTAAATCCAACAGGAACAGAAGTTATATTATTACAGGACTTGGGAACATTAGTGTAAATATGATCTATGCATGTGGCAGTTCTGACACCAGCAGCATTTTATTTAACTCTTGTGGGGACTGTAAAAACCTGACTTAAATTACAAGCAGAGCACACCCATGGTGGTTATTTTCTTGCTGATTCTGCACCTTTTTTCCATCTAATTAATATTCATGTAACCGAACAAGAAAATATCTTAATTTTCTTCCAATACTCATGAATTTTGTTTCAGAGACTGCAGACATTAACACTAGGACTCCCAGAATTCTAACACTACTATAACTCTCAAGCCTGTCAATTTGACGGCAAGCATTTTGGATGCGAGGGCGGTGGTGACATCATCGCATTCATGCTATAAAATTTTGTTTGTGACAAGAATTAATAATAGTATTTGATCAAAACCTATTATGTTTTATTTTTATTTATATATAGTACTGAAAAATAATACAGAGTAGCGGGTACATTTAAAAAAAAAGCTTTACTAATCTGACCAAAAGCTGGACAGCTCCATGTTATGCACCCCTTTCACTTCGCGGACATAAACTAGCGCTAAAAATCCATTCAGCTCATCCACACTCATGTCCGAGGAGGAATCATCTCCTAAAACTCTGGGGGCCTCAGCCACACTGCAGCCCTGAACGTGGATAAGCGTTTCAGTGTTCACCAAGCAGAGGAACGCGGTTTGAGCATCTTGGATCTGGCGCTCTGTCAATGCGTTCTGACTCTTGACGCCTTCCTCTACTTTCTTCCTCCCCTACCACTGTCCACACAGTGCCATTTTTACCTATCTCCTCCTCCTTCCCAGGTGTGCGCTCGTCTTGCAATGAAAACGCTGTAAAGCGCAGAATAGGTTGTTACTGGGCTACTATATCCATGACCTAATTTATTGTTTATTTCTTTTTCCATTATCAGTACCTTGATTTGTAGTTTCTCTCCTGCCAGGGAGCTGGATTCCTGGGTTTATAGCTGGGCACTGGTCACCTGGCTGATCTCCCTGTCTCTGAACTTGCGCTGATTGTGGCACTGTTGCTGTAGTTTATATATTATTAGTTTACCAATCTGTAAACTATAGCCTAAAATTATAAAATCGTTACATAGGCTAGTCTTTTACTACCTTGAAATAATGTGCCACAACCTCCTGCTAATGGGACGATCCGTGTTTTTTTAGCCGGGGGAGGCTCACTCTCTGACTCGTTGTCACTGGAACTGAATACTGACCAAGAGCTGTCAGAATCTCTCTCGACCCAGAATCACGATCATCTAATGTTTGAAGCATTTCCAGTGCCTCTTGAGCAGAAAATATCCTTCTAGAAGCCATTTGTAGATGCCAACAATCTGACTGCATTCTAGAGTGGCAGTTGCTAGGCAACGCTTGCACATATACTCAGCCGCGGAAAAAAAATATCAATGTAAATAATAGGGCCGTCAAAATAGCGGCTGTGGTAGTTAGAGGTAGAAATAATTAGATCCTTTATTTGCTTTGTTATTTTTTTTTTATAAAAGAGACATAGGAATACAAAAGACGCAGGTTTAGAAAAAGTCAGGATGCCAGGAAGATAAGAGTTTTAATAAACCAGAGTTATGGCATGTCAAACTTTCAAAACTGTCAAATTGATGGCTCTGGGAGTTCTAGTGTTAATATGTGCTATTGAGAACACTTTGCTGTTATATCCAGGTATGTAAGTACCTATTCAGGTAGGTATTGTAGATGCTGACATGATGTTTTCGATTACCTGGGGCATACAGTCAATTTAATATTGTCCTAATGTCATTATGAAATAAATGTGACTACATTGGGTGAGACTGTGGTCTTGGTCTGACCAGTTTGTCATATCTTAGAACAGCTATGTCACTTCGCACTCTCACTGCCTTTAGTTGTAGTAGTAGCAGCCCCTTTCTCCTCTTCCTGATAGCAACCGTGAAGTCTTCATTGATTAAAACATCTAATCCTTTGAGCTTGCATGATGATGACAGTATACACTGTCGGTCCTTAAGACGCTGCAGCCTGATTATGATCTGCCTGAGTCTTCCTTGGTCCCGGTACTGTCCGACACAATCATTCCATCGTCGTCCAGCCCTGACTTTGCTTTAATGAGATTCCGAACTTTACCCTGAGATGCCTATGAGTTTTCCTCCTGTTCATTGGGTATCCCGTCCGCGATGATGTTGTTTCTCCTTGCTTGATTGTCCATGAAGTCCAGCTTCTCAGACAATTCCTAAGGTTCAGTCCAATAGTTGTTAATTTCACTGTTGAATTTATCCAGCTTGCTTTTAGTGTGCTTTTCCTCAGCTCGCAGTTTATTCACAACACCATCAGTAAAGTGATTGCAATGCTGGATGTCTAAACATGAGTTACTTCAGTGTTTTATGAAAATTAGTCTTTGCCCTCAGGCATGCTGACAGGTTTGTTGGGACCCGGGACAGCAGTCTGTCATACGGGAGGTTGGGGGGTGCACGGCAATGACAGAGTTGGCAGCCTTAAACTGTTATCCAATGGGGGGATACACTGCGAGAATGGAGTTGGCAATCTCACGCAGTCTGACGGGGGGCCATGGCAACAGAGTTGACAACGCAGTTGAATGACTGTGTCTTTCCCCTCCAAGGCGAGCCATGTCTGCTCCACTCTGGTTTTCACATTGTGGACTGGGCCCCTCACCATCCCTGGGCCCAGGGCAACAGACGCAATTGTCCCTCCCCGTCGGCAGGCTTGTTTTCACGCACTCCACGCTTTAGGAACCAATGGCATAAGCAGAAGTTAATATACAGAAAAACTTCCCTAAAAGGCAAGATAATCTTAAATATACCATATTACTTAAATACACTTATGCAGGGAAATGAGTGGGCATTAAAGTGAATATGTTTTCTACAGCATGCGATTTTGATGTCATGCCATCGAACTACACATAAGTAGGCAAACCTCTGTGCAGCTACTCTCCATGCTGAGATTGATGGACACCAAAAAACATTTATGACTTGTAAAACCTGGCAGATCTGGGTTGCAAGCAGTTAACACAGGCCATGGTAGAGTGCTACTACAGTGGTGCTGAGAGAGAAAGTGTGAGATAACATTTAGGTCTGTAAGTTCTGCACAATATTGACTCTGTACTGTTGAGTTTGATTTGATGTATTTGACTGAGAGCTGCCCGACATTAAAATGTACATAATACTTATTTTAGTTTTCTGATGTTGCAGTTGTTGTGAGCAAGACCACCAACACTATGAATAAACAGTAAAATAACTTTTTCTTGCCACCACAGTTCTCAAATCTCAAATGTTGGCTGTTAGGGATTGGCCGCTATAAAGTCAGTCTCATAAATCATATGTTACCATCATCATATCATACTTTCTGTGCTCAAATCTACGCCAATATTGTTTAATAAAGCCCACTTGGTCTATTCAATTAGCTCTGATGAAAAATCAACCTATTGTAAAAATCCACTATATAGCATTCACTGAAGATGTTGTGACATTTTGTTGAGCTATTTTAGACATGGTAAAGTTTTCTCTTGTGGTCCCCCTATGAGTAGCATTCCTTACAGTTGTTAATTTATTGTTCCACCAAATCAGAGCATGTTGACCGCTATTAACTGCAGATAAGAAACTAACTTCTCATAACATTTTAACAACCGTTAAAACCTTAAACTCAAAGGTTACCAAGTATGCATTTAAAGTTTAAATTAAATGCCAGCATGCACTGTATTAAAACTCAACCTTTTATTTTTTTTCACTTTCTGACATTAAATAGGACTAAGCTTTTCTATTTCAGGTCCGTTTGGATTGCCAGAATAATTTTATTTCTTAAATGCCAGAATCCTTTTTAGAGTGTTTTTTTATATATTCTCTTGTCAAATGTCAAACGTTTACACACACCAATATTACTATGGCTTCAAACCTTTTGAAAACAAGCAGATGATGATGTCATGGCTTTTAAAACATAACCTCAAATGTTGAGGTTAAATCTCAACATTTGAGGTAATTCAAGGCACACCTCAATGTATTTTAAGACCTTAAAGGGGACATATCATGCAAAATCCACCTTTTTAGCCTTTAAATTTATTTTGTTGTGTACTTGGAGTCTGTAGGAGTGCAGAAAAGCTGAATTTGGTCTCTCCAGATGTTGCAATGATATCTTTATATTCAGTTTGGGTCATATTTTTCAGTCCGTTCAGTTTTCTCTATTATCTGTTACATTTTTCCAAATGTTACGTTACAGTTTGCTGCGGAACAGCTAAATACAGTCATGGATTTCCAGCTGATCAATTTCGTGTATCCGCCATTTTTATGTCGCGCTGTGATTTTGTAGTCCAAGCTCAAGTATGCCTACGCTGAAAGAGGATAAGTTCGGTTCGGTTGTTGGGTGAATTACCCCCACACAATTCATTACACCATCCCCCTGCATCAAAACCTCTTCGAAGTGCCTGGTTAAGTTTTATTTTTCATCGAAATCAACCCACATCAGTAGGAAAATTCCTATTTCCCCCAATTGAAAGACTAGTGCCTTCAGTACCCTCTGCCAGTATTTAGAAAGATTAGCTAAAAGACTTAATCTGATTAAGGGGTCAGTTCCACCTGTCTACTGCAATGACAGACACAGCAAAGCTATAAGCTGCAAATATCGCTAAAATGACAACAAACTTTATTTTAGATATGAATTTATTGTGGCCATTGTTTTGATAGCAGTAGCATCGTGCCTTCTGCTTATGTTAGCGCTGTGTGCTGAGGATATAACCATACTTCGTGTTTTGAATAGTGTTATTACATAAACAGTTTTGCCATTTTCTTCTTGTTTCTGTGGTGCTAGATGATTGTTATCAAACTACAAAAATGGCCAAACGGGTCAAAGTGGAGTGTTCTTTGACCTGGAGGGGGGCGGGGTGTGAAGTGCCTCAATAGCATTTAAAGAGACCGCACCAAAACAAGCTGCTCTCAGACGGACCTCAGAACAGGGGTGAAAGAGAGGCCTGTGGAGCTACAATAACATGAATTCAGACCAAAGCATTGCAGTTCCACTTTATATAGACCAGAACTGAATGATTTAACTGTGAAAAGGAAAGATTTAAAAGCATGTCCCCTTTAATACCGTAAACATGATGCTTCCTTGTGTGGCATCATAGGAAAATCAAAAGAAATCAGCCGAGATATCAGGAAGAGAAGTATGGAATTCCACAAGTCTGGTTCATCCTTGGGAATAATTTCCAGATGCTCAAAAGTGCCACGTTCATCTGTTCAAACAATTATACACAAGTAGCAACAACATGGGAATGCTTAGCCACATAGCGATCAGGATCAAGATGGTTTCTGTGTCACGCACATGAAAAGGTTTCCGGTGCAAAATGTAGGATTGAAGCGCAGAATAAAAGTAAGAGACACTCTAAAGATGTCAGCTGAAGCTGATAAGAGAGTGTCATTATCCACAGTAAAACAAGTCCTGTAAAGTCGTCACGGAGCAAGAAGCCATTACTACCAAAGCAACAATTTACAAATGCACTCAGAGACAAGATCCTCATTTTTGGACGCATGTCCTCTGGTCTAAAGGACCAATAATGAATCTGTTTACCCATAATTGCTTTTTTTACATTTGGATGAAAAAGGAATAAGTTGGCACCCCTGAACAAAACCAACATAACTGTGAAGTTTGGGGCTGGCAGTTTCATACTGTGGGGTTGATCTGTTGTGTAAGGTTTCGGTGCATGTCACAAAACAGATCACATCATGAGGAAACTACATCCTGTGGGAATACTGAAGCAACATGAAGTAAAAGCTGTGGTCTTCCAAATTGACAGTGACTTAAAGCACAAGGCCAAATTATTTACAATGTGGCCGACAAAATAGATGCTTTGGAATGGCTTACACAAAGTTCTGGCATCAGGCCCAAAGAAAATCTGCAGAGTTGAAACCATGTGCACAAGCAAGAAGGCATACAAGTCAGCTTGTGGAAGGATACACAAAATGTTTGCACAAAGTCATATATTTCAAAGGCAACGCAACCAAATATTAAGGAAATATATGTGCATTTTTGACTTACAAAAGCACAAAAAATTATCTAATTGTTCTGGCATCATTCTGGCATATATAAATATTTTTTTGTAATTCACACTGTTTAGTCCGATTGTAAAACACAGGTCGTTTTTTCTACAATGCCTGTAAATGTCTCATTTCAACTTTTTAAATAAAGTTAATTGTAATGACAAGGTGGACAGCACAAAGTATTTTTCTGACTACAGTATTTTTTGGTACAAAAATTATCCCCATATTATGTGTCTGTGTGAGTGTGTGTAGTTGAATGTTCTGTACACATAACACAAGGATTAAATTCCTTCTAGCCAGCATATGTGGCTATGTGTGTATTTAGCCGTGCCAGCAGAGTATGTTTGCATGTAACTCCCTGGCCAGCTGAAAGAGGTCTATTGGTGAAAACGTTTAAGTCATCATCATTAGAGGGTTATTGGTGCAGAGGTATGTTTTAGTGAAGTGCATAATTGGTGAGTCATATGCTGCATAATCTTCTCATATTCTATGAAAACAGCAAACAGTTATTGGCCATAATGGCCTGTTTAAGGTGGGACTTTCCCATGTTAAACACTCAACATCGCAGGTTGATCTAGGTTGGGACTAATTAGGAGATAAAAAGTGAGAAAAGTTGGATACACATCAGAAAGTCATTGCAAAAAAACAAAAACAAAAATGAAAAAAAAAACTAAACCCTAAAAATATAAGAACAATCAGCAGTACTAGTAGTGCTGCAGATATTTATTTCTGTATAGCATTTTTTATTATGTGGATATGTGCAGTTTAAAGCCCACTGCTAACTGCAAAGATTGATTTTAAAACCAGAACTTTCTCAGACTACCCAGGGCTAATATGAAGTGAAAATGTTATTGCGCATGCATGCGTTTGTCTGCTTGATTCCACTGCAAATAAAAACAAGTGCACATATGTCTGTGTTCTGTGTGTCCCACTCTGTGGGAGTTAGTGTATCCTACCTCCCTGTAGTTGTGGGAGGGAGTGCACATGATGGAAGGTATGAATAGAGATGGGCCAGTGATGACATAGCCTTATGTTAACCACCTCTGGATACGATGTACTCAATATTAGATCCATCTATCATGAGACGACATTTGAGTCCCACATAATTCCTATAGCGAGATGTCCACTGTACATGTGGTAGGCTCATCAGTGGTCTGTTCATATGGACATTTTTTCAAAGTCTCAATGTATTTTGTTATACATACACCAGATCTGTGTGTTTGTGTATGTCTGTGTGTGTCATCTGGACTCAAAAACTCTTTTTGTTCTGATCTCAGTGTGTGTTCATTCAGACATGAATACATACGAGTGTGTTATTGGTTGTAGTGGCTTGAGTGTCTGCGTCTTTCTGCTGTCACCTGTTCCTTGCGCTTTATACAAGCCTTGTCTCTGGAAGAGCCTTTGATCCAGTCGACCGGAGATTCCTATGGTGTGAAGTAGCCCCGGCCAGTTTTCCTCAATGAAAGAGCAGACCTTAACCCCTGTTATTACCTCTTTTTTAAACATCACTCTTTGTCAAAGTCTCTCTGTGTCATACTTTGCATCTTTGGCTTATTAAGTCTACAGTATTTGCTTGTGTCTGTCCATTGTTCTTTGGAAAATATTTTTATAGCTATTTACCACAGTTAGGGAAGTCCGTATCAGCATTTTTTTTGTCTCAGACACCGAGAGTAAGTCTATTTTTTTCGTCACAAGAACAAATATTTTGTCACTTTCTGTCGGCAGCCTTAATTGTAAAACCTCTGACACAGGGTTACTGAGGTTACAGAAGCTACTAAAATACAGTTTAGTTCAGTTTATTGTATAAGTATTGTGATAGTAAGTTATATAGTAAGTATAGTGTCAATTTATAACAATATATCATCTTACACTGGCTCCCTGTACTCAGAGAATAGACTTGCAAATTCTTCCCTTCATAAATCACGTTACAGTTTGTTGTCATTGTATCAACCTTCGAGACCACTCAGGTCTTCGGGTTCAAGTCTCCTCTGCATCCCCAGAATGAGAACCAAACATAAAGAAGCAGCATTTAGTTCTTATCCTCCACTTATCTGGAACAAACCTCCAGAAAACTGCATAAATGCTAAATCCCTGAGTTCTTGGAAGTCAAGATTAAAATCCAATTTGTTGTCCAAGCAAAGTGCACAGAGCAGCCAATTCACTCTCTATTCTTTCACTCTCTATTATTGAATAATAGTGTGAATATATTGAATAAAAATTAGAATATATTGAATGAAAGTCTGAATAAATTGAACGAAAGTCATTGTCACAGTGGCCTCAAGGATTTATGGGTAATGTTAATGGTTATCATAACTGTCTGTGTTTATGCAGAAATGTTGCTGAAGTTAGATTTTTAAGGGGTTAGGTTGCCTGTTTCAGTCCCAAAATCTGCTTATCTGCTATGTTTATGCATGCATTGAAAATTGTGACATCATGAGTGAGAAAGGTGTGAGTAGTCAGTTCTTCACTGAGACAGAATTTTGGGTTTTCATTATCTGTAAGCCATAATCATGAATATTATAAGAAATGACTTGAAATATTTCACTCTGTGTCATGAATCTATATAATATGCAAGTTACACTTTCTGAAATCAGTAACAAAAAGTATTAAACTTTTTACTTGTAGATGTGCAAAGCTGGTAGACACACACTAGAAGATTTGCTTCTATAAAATAAAAGAAACAGGCAGTTTCACAAAGTATTGAGTCGTGGTTGGCTTAATACAAAACACGACCCACTTTTCAAATAAAAAAAATAAAAAAAATCGTGCATCACTTGCTTCCAACTCATTGTGTCTCATTCGAAGTGTCCTTGGGCAAGACACTTCACCCACCTTGCCTGCTGATGGGGATCAGAGGGCCCGGTGGCCAAATGTATGGCAGCCTCACCTCTGTCAATCTGCCCCAGGGCAGCTGTGGCTGCACTGTAGCTTACCACTGTCAGTGTGTGAATGGGTGGATGACTGATTGTAGTGCAAAGCACTTTGAGGTCTCGGGGGACTTCATAAATGCTATACAAGTGCAGGCCATTTATCATTCACCAATTTGTCAAATACATCCTAACGAAAAACATTGAAGTTTGTGGTTGTAGCACACAAGAACTGTGCAAGAATTGTAGGTAGTGTAACGTTGGCTGGCCTTCAGCGGGTGGAATAAGTGAGGTGCGGAAGTAGACAGAGGCAGGAAGTGGCATGGCCCACAATTTTTAATTTCCAGCAATAATCCCTATTTACAAAAAGACATTGCACATGCCAAAGTGCAAGTGCAAATGGAGGGCAAAGGGGCAGTGTCTTCTCCAGGAGCAGCAAAACAAGTGATGGAAACAGGCGCCTTAATTACTGTTTCACTAACTGGCTAAAACCACTAAAACTCTCAGGGATGTACATGTTAATATAAGTACATAAAACTAACTAGAACCCTCCATAAACCATAACCACAACCATAAACCACATAAAAAACTAAGCTATATACATAAACCTTAAAACCAACACCAAAGATGAATAATAACCCCATAAACCAATAAACAGGTAGACCTGGCTCCCTTATACCTTTCCCTGCCTTGGTCCAGCCCAGAACCCTCTTAAGGGCCCTCGTTCTGCGCAGGACTCTTTTAGCTGACGGACCTGGACACAGGACAAGGTAAGTACAAACACACTAAAAGACCAGTCACTGTAAGCTACCAAAAATCACTCACAACCACCAAACAAGGCTAAATTGAAATATTGCACAAACTATGTTTAAAGTCTAATTTATGTCTCCCTTCTCCTCCAGGGCCTAACCACTCTCAATCAAAGTGCCACAGGCTCCAAAACAGGAAAAAGGAAAGACAACAAAAAAATCAATAAACACTTCCAAATAAATTGTGTGCAATTATTTTTTCCTAATATGTGCAAATATGCTAGTTAAAGTGCTCATGTGAAAAGGTTAAGGTGCTTGTGTCTACTTATAAGTAACAAATGGGCTGTTTGTTACAGTAGAAATTGACTTTTTTACTGATTATTTCTCCAAAATAACATTTAGTTGTTACTGTGAGTGATAGAATAAGAGTGGTTTAATATTATTAGATATTGTGTAATGTTATATTACACTTTGTGTTGATTTACACATTAATGGTACTATTGTGCAATGATTAATTGCTACACTTTATGTCTTTCTATAATACCTTTTCACAACACTTAGGCATGTGTGTTAAGCATCACCTCCACTAAAACCTACTATAGAAATATGGAAAGAGAAGACTGAGTCAGAAACAAACAGCACCCAGACAGAAAACGGTTTTTGACAGAACATTTCTCTCCAACTTTTTGGTGAATGATGGAGTTTAAAGGGCACCCCAACCACCCTTACCACCATGCCATGAAATGGTAGCAGTAGAAATTTTATGTTTTATAGTCTTATTTAAAACCTTGGTCTTCTGTCAAGCAGCAGAAATAACGATCACTCAGCCTCACTCATGTCGCTCTGCTTCCAGTTTTGCCCTCACTTACACACACAGACAGGCTCACATTTTAATGCATGGTCTTAAAGGGGCCTGCTGTTTGCTGCTAGATACATTCAATCTAAGTCTTTAGCTAGGATGACAGCCTTAAACGCTGTAGACTTCTCCAGAAAGGACAGATTACCAGTCCGCCTCTATTGCACATTGAGCTTGTAGAAAAGCAAAAAGATCCTCAGGGTGGTGGAAGGCCAACATCTTGTCAGATCCCATGTTTTAGCAAATCTTTGTGTGGTAAGGTTTGTCACTGTTTTCATAGCTATATAATGTTCATGTTCCTACTCCAAGTTACATAGGTTGATACTGCCAGCTGTATCAGTCTGACTTGTGAGTTCACCAAGAATGAAGCAAGTTGTGCAACAGCATCAAAAAAAGTACAGCACTGTACTTTTTGTAGTCGTTTGAAAAGTGTCTCATTGGAGTCAAAGTTGTGGAATGGAGACAACTGGCAATCTCCACCAAAGTAACTTTAGCTTGGAAATACCAATGTTGAAGATAAACATCGACAAATCCAACACCAATCTCTTGGTTTTGACAGTTATTATCCACTAATATAGAGCCAGGTCCATAGATGTGCCAAATTGCAGGTTGACCTATTTGAAATTAAAAAAACACTTAGCTAAGGAGGGTAGGGGGAGGAAACTGTAGCTTCCCAGTATGTATTTTTCTAGTAACATCACAGAACGTCAGTTCAAAAATGTAAACTACCCCTCTAATCAATTGGTACCAGCATAGACAGTTTAAAGGTTTGCTTATAGTTTAATCATTCCTCTGCCTCATAAAACAAAAAGAGCATAGGGGGCTGGGGTGGTGGAAGGGGGTGCTGTTTTTTTAAACTTTCATCATTAAATATTGTTAAGACACAGCATTTCAAGCTAGGTTCAATTGTTATCATTGTACAAAACGAACTTTATGTTGGAAACAAGCTGTCTGTAAAACAATAAATACATTCCACACTAAGAACAATGGGAACATGCCAACTACAGTGTAATTCTGAATACTGAGTCTTCATGGACTGATATCTTCTGGTAAACATAGCTTGTAATGCATTAGTTTTAATGAATTAGTTTCATTGTTAATATGGGCATGCTGGTGCTGTTTTAAAGTGGATTTTAGAAAAATGCAGAAGCATCCTTTAGGGTCTCAATGTCCAACTGCTTTAGTGTCATCTACAGCCGTTGTATTTTTTAGTCCCAAGTGTTTTGAGTCTAAGAATAATGAAAAGCAAAGTTCGATCCAAAACTAGTAACTGTTGATTTTATTGTTTGCCACTTTTCTTTTTTTGTCTTTAACAGAAATGTTATTTTTAGGTGTGCTTTGCTAAAATTTCAGTTTCCTGGTCTCCAAATCTATGCTACGATTATTTTCCAAAGCTGGTTACCTTACATTATTTCATAGGATACCAAATCAACTTCATGATGTGAATTACATCTCCAGAATCTATTTGGGTTAACTTTTCTTTTAACTTGGTAAGCAGAGTTAGGCAGCTGTCACCCATTATTATGGTAAAGTGGAAGAGAGATGTCAGGTATGCCAGCTAAACAGAACCACTCAAAGATGTGGAGTAATGTGAGTGATGGTTGAAAGTCAAAGTCTGTGACCTGAGAAAGCTCCTACTAAACATCAGCACATGACCTTGCTTGGGAGGCCTAAAGCTGATACTGTTCCCAGCTCCGCCCAGACTAAATGGAGTTCACACAAAATCCTGTGCAAACACACACATGGCAACATTTCATACAGCAAATTTTACGAGTTACTGGAAGTCTGCACATACTTCACCGACACACTTTTCTGCAGGTCATCAAGTGTGACCTGTCAGCATCTCTCTCTCTCACTCTTTTTGTTATTTCCTTTCTAATGTGAAGTATTTTTTCTCTGGATATCAATATGATGTTTGGAACAGCATGTCATGCTTTTGTTTTAGTTATCTGCATTAAAGGAGCCAGGACTGAAAGGAGATCCCTAACTTAAGAGGCAATCAATATTTCCACATCAAAAACTTTAATAAACACAGCAAAGACAAGTTTACATACATTACCGTCTGCCCTCCACTCCAATCATTTTTTGAGTATCATAACAAAGATGTATGCGCTGAGCCCATGCATCATAATCTAATGCTGTAATCCCACAGCTAGAGAGTAAATGTTAAGCATGCCTTGCACTGTCAGTGTGGATGTCTCTATCAACGCTTATTTAATGTGTAAAGGGTGTTTGGAGCAGTAAATATTACAGGACTATGAGTCGTTTTGTCAGAACCAATGAGGAATATTTACTTTTTCTCCGCAGGCAGAGCCAAAGCTGTCATATTGAATGATGCTTATTTATGATCTTGAGCATCTCCCTTAAGATTTCACAGGCAGAGCCTTCAATATCTTTGCAGAGTACTCCAAAGGGTTATTAAAGGTTCAAGATGACTTTGGACAGAGAATTGAGGATTTTAGTTAGAGTTAAAAATTGATGTTTATAGGTTTACAGCACTTCTTAGGCTTATTTATAATTCAGAGACTTAGGTGGAATTAGGAGTGGCTCTGATAATTTAACTTGTGGCAGAATTAATATTTTACCGTTTTCCGTGACGTGCCACCGTTAACAGTGTCTTCCCATTTCTCTAATAATGTCTCTCTTATACGTTTAAATGGTAATGCCACTACCACCTCCTAGCCCCCCCCCCCCCCCTTACTTTTTATACCACTACTCTTTCTGTCTGACTTTGCAGATACTGACAGAGTGGGTTGTAGACCTTCTTGAAACTACTGCATGCAGTGACTTAAAATGATAAAAGTTTAAAGTGCTAAAATTAACTTTAACTCTAGGATTTGTTCCCTACCCTATATGGCCAAAAGCAGAACTCTGTGATTTAAAATCTGTTACAGATAAACATAACAGATAGTATGACCTAAAAAGGTTTTTAAAACTAACTTATGAGGGTTCCCATAGTATTATGAAATTAATTTAGTTAATTAAGCAGTGATAAAAGTTATCAACATTGCAGCTTAAAGGCATGCAACAGCAGTGCAAAGGACTTCTCATGTGGTATTTATATTCATAAGTAATTATTTCCAAACGTGATGCATTAATGCATTACGTGACCAGTCAGAAAAACATTCACCCTGAGAGATGTCTTAATTTAAACAGTTTCAGCAATTGTTTAAAAAGCCTCAAGTTAAATCATTTCTGTGTTAGACCCTAAAACAGTGTAAAAGTATATTGTTTTCATATTAGGTCTTAAATTACATTTAGTTTCATCATAATTTTGTACATTAATTTGTTTACTGTTTTTCATCAATTTAGTTTGTCTACAATAATCACAATTAAAAAACTGAAAATTCTTGATATGTTATCCACTACTAGCTCCTTTGTATACCTTTGTATACACCATACCCTGGGGGGGGTGTCAAAGAGTCATTAAAATCCAATATTTTAAGTTATTTTAACTTTGTGAGCCAAATGTTGTTCACTTACTAGATACAAATTTCAACTGCCTATTTGTGAAAGGGGCAATGAAAGAATGCCCAATTAAAATAGCGCCAGATCTTTTTTAGACTTTAAAATTCCCCTTTCCCTCTCTCAAAGTGATAGAGGTCATCCCGGGAAAATTTTTATGGACCCCAGGCATTGTGAAAGCCTCCCTCTTTATCCCCAGAGTATACCCTATATGTCTCATGTCCTAGGGCTATACTGACCTCAAGATCACCAAACAGACACAGCCAACAACATGATTGGTTCTTCCTGAGACTGGACTTACTCAGCATTAAGTGCCTTGGTGGAGCTCTGCCTGAACAAAAGCACTTACTCCACTCAACAACAACTTCTTCACTCCGTCTTATTCCTGTTTGCTGACAAACATTTACATTTAGTCTAACATGGGAAAAAATTAAATAACCAAAAAACAAGCACATTCATACCTCAAAAAGAAATTAGTAAAATAAACTAAAACTGCAAGCAGCGATCGCCGCCCTCATACCTCAGCCCGGCTAGTGTCGCGACCCCGGGGTGTCACATCACCGCCTCTATACCACTGGTGAGTCTACGGCTTGAATCCATTGAAATATGCCACCTTCGTCTTTTATGGGGAGAACTCAGATGTTGAGGCTTGGCCATGCCCCTATTTGCTTTGATGCAGCAAAAGCCTAATCATACTGAGCTGTTTGTACATTGACATGTATTGTTCATACCCAGTTTGGAGCAAATGGGATCATGCATGTGTGATTTACAGCGAACCGTATGCAAACGGCGAGATATTGAAGTTTGCCACACTGCCAAGCCCACGTGCTTTAATACAACAAAAAACTTTTGATAACTTTTGTTCCCCAATGCCTTGAAACCATACTGAATCAATATAAAGTCTGTAAGTCAAAAGCTGTAGGAGGAGTTTGCTCAGATAGAACGTATGTAGTAAACGAGACTACGGCATCACATCACCCTATGCTGCGTTGCTGCAGCCACACCCTTGTGAAAAGTGTCTGTGTTCCAAACCAAGTGAGACCAACTTGTTATCGGTCTTCTGACAAAAATTGAAGTGTATTGGTCTAGAGTGTCAGAGAGGGACCTTTTCAAGCGAAAAAAGTGACTTCCTGTTCTCAGGCGGCGGGACTTTGATGATGCCAGCATTTGAACAAAAAGGGTCATCAGGCATCCAAAGGTGATCAATCATACCAAGTTTGGTCTCATTCAGCCTTACTGTGTGCAAGTTGCAGCTGTTTAAATTTTTTGGCTAGTAGGTAAAGTTTGAGATCTGGCCACACCCCCAAACTGTCAAAAAAACACAAATTTTTTATGATTTGAAACCCTATCCCACGGGCAAATGACCAAAATTTTAAGCCAAAAAAGCTCAAAATCCCTAGGGGGAAATTTGCGAAAATTTTAAAAATGCCCCGCAACTTAAAAACGTTCAAAAAAAGACTCTTTAATCCAAAATAGCTGACATTCTCCTCCAAGCGACGTTATTTTTCTTGATTCTTGAAGAGATCTACCTGTGTACCAAGTATTAAATCGCTATAACTTACCAGTTGGTCTTTCTCCCTTTAGAGGGCACTGTAGGGCCATTTGGCCACACCCCTTTTTAATTCCATTTAAATCCGAATAGTTTAGTTGGAGGACAATTTCGGGCAAATTTTGGTGCATTTTCACATATGTTTAGGCCCCCAAAAGGTCACTTAAAGGGGTAAAAGAATAATAAATCATGTGATTACAATAGGCCTTCTGAGCACTTTCGCTGCTCTTGCTTAAATGTTCACCAAGAATAGGCATATCCTCCACTGTTTGATGACCAAACAAACTGTAGCTGACTGTGTGTAACTCTGTCTTAACTTGTTCACCTGAAATACCTTGAGCTCCTGAACAGACATTATAATCAGATTTTCTTGGCACAGCTGTTTCACACACCAACAAATCTGATCCACACATTAACAAAATAAGCAAGACACAGACTGAGAATAAAATAACACATTCTTCTGCTTGTTTGAAGTAATCCTAAATACATGTTAAACTTAGCCTAACCAAAAATAAAACAGTTTCTATTGTACTCCTTACTTTT
The DNA here is from genome assembly GCA_036173005.1 of Crenichthys baileyi. Taxonomy (NCBI): domain Eukaryota; kingdom Metazoa; phylum Chordata; class Actinopteri; order Cyprinodontiformes; family Goodeidae; genus Crenichthys; species Crenichthys baileyi. Next base: position 15,495 of record JAHHUM010000054.1, on the reverse strand, counting down.
TAAAGCATGTACATATACATTTGCTCAAATGCATATTTAAAATTTCATTTGAACAATTTTCAGAAATCTCGTTACATGTATTTTTTCCAGATTTGAGTCCTACTTGGTGTCATGGAGAAGCAGTGAGAAGAGAAACTGAGCTGAACAGTGGGCAATAAAGAACAGATGGAGAAACAGGGAGTCTGTGGGCAGTTAAAGAGAGGAAGAAACTAGTTAGGTCAGGAGTAAAACTAATGGGTCAGTGGAGTCGATGTCATCTTGAGAAGACATCAAGAGGAGGATGAAGAATCAACTGCATGCAAGAAAAGCGACCAAGTCACTGTCATGGTGCGATATGTTGAATTTTTATGCAAAGCTAGCACTAAAAAAGGTAGAAAACACGCATTTTCAAATACATTTTCATTCTCTGTTAGTCCCATGGTTTTTTGAGTTTTTGCTTTTTTTGCTCAATGCACATGCATTTCATTTTGAATTTGTTTCTGTAAACCTAATGGCAGTGACTGTGCTTCAAGATAGTGGGTCAAACCATCAAAACAATCTGAATGCCACCATGCACCTATAACACTCCCCACACCACTACAACACAAAATTATCCCCCAGTCCCCAAAAAAGTGGCCCCCCAACTCAATTGCATCCCCTTTTTTTTCCCCGCAAAAGGGGGCAAAAAGGGTGGTTTTTCCCTGTCAGTCGGCATTGGCCTTTTATCGAACCATCAGGCTACCCTCAGATTCTCTTTCCAGATGGAGGTGAGATAGGGCTTCAGAGGCCCAGACTCCCGCAAACTCTGAGAGCATGGAGGCCTCTCCTGATCTCCTACCTGATGGTGATGCTTTAATGTGGGCTCAGGTTTCACTTGTCCCCCCACACCCACTCTCTACTCCTTCCCCCGTCCGGCTGGGCCTACACTGCTTTCAAGATGCAGGCATGTTTGGGCCTCTTAATGTAAGGCCCTGGTTCTGATAGGCTGCCACTGCTCTATGTCAAGGTTAAGGCTCCAGGTCAAGGTGTTGTTATGGAACACAAACTTACTGTACTCACTATTAAAAGCAGGAACAGTCCTAAAGTTGTTTAAAATATTGACTTGAAATGAGATGGCACACATCAGAGCTCTTGTCATTTTCCTTAGAAAAAAAAACTGTCAATCACACATTCTCTTTCTCTCTCTTATAAAAAATAACATGAAAGGTTGAAATGCTTGGAGTGAGATTAGTTAGGGATGAAATTCAGAGAGCTGAGTATGACAGATCAAAATCTTGAAGGATGAGAGATAGAATTCCAAGCATCTGTTGTTTCACACACTCAGCTTTCTACCTGCAAGAGGGGCATGCAGTTTTATGACAAAACAATGGGTTTTAACTACTGAAGCACTGATTTCTGATCTCCAGATTTTGTAAAGCTTCAACCTGTCAGTGCCAGTTTCAGCAGATTGCTCTTGTGTAGCAATAATATAATAATAGCATTCATTTCTTTCTAGCCCTCCTTTCATTAGCAACCACCACTTATTGTAGGGGTAGTGGTGACACCACACCATATGTGTGAAAAAGCAATTGCTGTAAAACTGGATATTACGGTTTTTAAAACAAAGGCTAAATGATTCAGGAGTTCCTATCATAAAATGTCTTAGCATCTTATATTTACAAGTGGGCATGGTTAGAAAAGCGAACATGACAAAAACAGCAGTCTCTGTGTGTATATCTTGGATCATGTAGGTCTTTACATTAAGTCTATTTCCATAAGGCTACCAACATTTTCAAATCCAGCATGATCCATGACAGATAGAGGTTGAAAGCTCAAAAGGATTAAACCGGCCAAATTTCCTATACTCGTCTCAATGTTTTGTAGCAGTTTCTCAAATCTGTGTGCTCTGACTTTTTTTTAAACATCTTACTTGTACTGAAAATAGCTCATTTTGAGTCTTCCTCCCATAGTTCCAACTTTCACACCAAACGGTGTTGTAGTGCTTCGTATTGGTGATCGTATTATTCAGCTGGTCAACATTCAGGGCCAACCAGACTGAAAATGGAGTCCAGTAACCAGTTCATTTGCCACTCCATCTCAAGTTGAAAATGCACATTGATTGCCTTTGCATTTCCATATCTGTGAATTTAAGATTCATAAAACTTCTAATTTTTATGCAAGAATACATGCACAGCCATGCAGCTGTTTGTGTGGGAAGAGCTGCTTAAATGTGTCATAATAACCTCCACATTAGCAGCAGGTACAACATATTCCACCCGTATCACTTGTATTCTGACACACCTTGGCTGAAATCAGGGAGCTAACTACCATTCCACAGTCCTCCATCATTCCTCAAAGGATTAAGGACAAAAAAAGGCAGACAGGCAGAGGGAAAAGTTGGAGCAGGGAGTTTTTCCGCTATTTCCTCCACCTAACACAAGCTTTACTATTATTAGACTAAAATAAAAGGGAGTTTTGTTTCTTTTCTACATTTCCAACCTAATGCCAGTTTGAAGTGGCACGGGGAGGTAATGAAGCACTGTTTAAACAAATGAAAACTAAGAAACAACATAAGTAAAGCATGCACATTGTCTAACTCACTAAAAGATGCATTCTGCCTCTCGATTGGAATTTAATAAGACTGATACACAAATACATATTTTTTTTCCAACAACAGTCAACTCCACCTAGTGGTGTTTGTGCTAAACACATTCTTGGTTGTAGTCAGGAATGAACTGTTGTGAGAGAAACAATACACCAGCCACTGTTTTTCTGCTCTGACTCACTCTTCTGAATGATTGCTGGAGAAGAGAAGATCAACATTCAAGTATAATTTGGGGTATGACTCCCCAACGGGGTAAAAACTGTGGGGACATGGTTTTTTCTGAGAGTCCTTTTTGGCATTGTAGGAGAGCAATTTTTGGGTGGGTTAGAGGTCTCTAGCAAACCCTTAAAATTGGCATCTGTGAAGCTTCCTCACACTTTCTTTTACAAAGCAAGTGTTTATTCAGATGAAGGAAATTACGTAATTAGCCAGGGGGAATTTGTTTTTTTTTCACCTTTACCCTGGCTTTCCCCTTAGCCTCTTTGTTTTTTTTGCACGGCTCCCTTTTCCCCAAGTCGATACAACAAGGAGACTGTTCCCATTTAACCTAAACCACACCCTTGCTCACCTCTGTCATTAATTGCCATCGGGGAAAAAGCCCCCGGCCGTGCAGACCCTTTTTATTTTTTTAAGAGCACTTTGTTAAATTAAAAGGGGGTTTTGGAGGTAGATTTAGGTGGGAATGGGGGCCTGGGAGTGTTGTTGTGTGTGTGGGAAAGGGGATGCGTCAAGCTGAGTTAGGTGGGCTTGTGTGCTGGGAGATGGGTTCAGGGGTACACAAAGGCAGTATCGGTAGGGAAGGAATGGGGGGTTTGGACCTGGCATTATACTCTCTAATTCCAGCCGGCCTGGAGGCCTGGAGCGCTAAGAAGGGCCTCACTGTTGCTCTCTGGATCAGCCAGGTATTGCTTACATAAAAAGCAAGTGAAAACAGCTGTAGGGATAATTAGCTTGATTCTCCATTACATGCCATGAGGGCCAATAACTAAAAAATGGAGTTTTGTTTGGGTTAGGGCTGTAGCCTCAACCAGGAGGAAGTTGTAAAAGTCAGGTGGAGAAAAGAAAGAGAGAAGGAGAAAAATAAAGTAAAAAATTGCAGGATGAAGGAATGAGCTCTTGAAGTAATTGTTGCAGAGAATATATTTTGTGTTTCTGGGACAGCTTGATGTGCAGGTTAGACTTTCAGAATTTCTAAATAATTGCACAGATTTATTTTAACTTACAATTGTGACCATTTGAAATGCAACAAACCTTTTGGTTTACATTTGTTGTTGCTCCCTTTTTCAGGTTGGTCCAAATCAAAAAAAAAATCACAAACGGAACAGTTTTTACTGTGCAACTTTTTTTGTTTAAAATCATTTGCCCCTTACTGCTTCTTTTGACCTTTTCTAAGCTTAAATTGAGCATCCCCTCTTCAACTTATTTCATCGGGGTTTTTTTTAAAAAAAGGTACGGAATTTTTTGCTCGGACCCAGGAAAAAGGTCAGCTCATTTTTTTGGGGCTTTTTTTTTTGGGTTTCAATAATTCACTCACAATTTTTTCACCTTCTCATTTCCTTTTAAACCAAAAATTTTGGGGGTTTTAAGGAAAGTTTTTTTTTTTTTTTTTCCTTTTTTTACCCCATTAGAGGGGTTAAAGGGAAAGGGAGGCCTAACCCTTTTGAAAACTTTTGAAAAATTGAATTTGGTGTGTTTCTTTTTTGATCTGGGGGGGGTTAAGAAACACTAAAAAACAAAAATTTTTAAAGCAAAGCCCCACTTTGGGGGTTTCCCCAAAGGGCATCATTGATCATTAAAATACCATTTTTCCTTTAAAGAAACCACTTAAAAGAAAAGTTGTTTGACTTCGCATCTAGACATTTAGAGGACACCATCAACCAGTCAATGTATTGTGCCATGTTTAAAACTTCAGTTAGTTTCACTTTTTAAAATCAGCCAAATTTCAAAAACAAAATTAAAAAAACATTGATAAAAAATTTGTGCCCTTTAATTTAAAATTTTGGATTTAGCGGAAATAATTTGAGATCCCCTCTTCCCGGCCCTGCTGTTTTTATTCAAAAAAAACCTGTTGTGTTTTTTAAGCAAGTCAGTGTATTATATACATCTGTGCAAATTCCCACTAAAACCATAAAGACAATTTCCAACCCACTTCCTAAACTTTAATTGGGGGTTTTTAAATTTTGGCAGGTGGTTTAAGAATCCGGCTTAAAAACAAAGTGCTTCGGTTTGAAACCAAAAACTTCAGTGCAAAAAAAAGGGTTAAATATGGGATTTTGAATAAAAAACCCATTAATAAATTTCAAGATGGTTACATTAGGCCATCATTTTACAGTGAGTCACATTCTGTATCTCAGAAACAACATGAATTGTGTGGTGAAACTTAAGTTCTGAATACAACAGAGAGTATATGAAACATTTACCAAAAGATATGTTTTTAGCAATGTTATGACCTAGCTCCACCCCGGCTGTCCACTTGTGAAAAACTAAACTGGTCAATTTATGCTGGCAGTTATGAACTGGATGTGGCACTAGCCACTACTTTGAATGAACAATTTCCTGTATTTTAATCAACAACGGAACCAGCAGTAGTATATCGGTTTTCTCTAGTAATATTCAGTAGATCCTGCTGAGTACATTCTAGATATGTTCATCATTTCTTTGTCCCAAAACACAAGCTCAACAATTATTAATATGAGAAAGTGTTCACCTTGTCTGATCCTACCATCTAGCATGCTGACAGTGGAGGAGGAGGGAGGAAGACGAGGGTTACACATGAGGAATGGCCGACTGGAGTTGGGGGGTGGGGGGTGGGTTGGGGACGATTGTATTTTGACATGCTTGTTTTCCATCAGCAACGTTCCTCACAATATTAAAACCAGTAAAAATACATCACAGAGTCAAAAATGTATAACATGACCTTATTGTTTTGATTTCTAACGGACAAGCAGCAATGAAGCTTACTGCTGCTAAAATAACTTTGGTTCTTCTTTGTAAAATAATTTTATCTATAACATTCATTGATGGTCCATGTTTTCTTGTGACTGGAAATATTTCTATACAGCTAAATTGTTCACACTTGTACCTAAAAAAAAACCCAAATCCTTAAAATGTTCTCATTGTGCTCTTCAGATCGTCCTTCCTAACTGCTGCCATTAACAGCCAATGATGCAGAAAATTGTGGATTGTGACCTTTTGGCTACAAAGTCCTTAAGCACTCTCTCAGTCATCTGAGCAAGCAAAATTTTTCACGTTGTGCTTTCCGCTTTCCCAACTGATATAAAATACTTTGCTTTGTCACATGTCTCTCCATGCCCACATAATCAAGCCCAGAAATGTCACACTTAACTTCTGAATACCCAAAATTTCATACGATTTTAACACTCTGTCACAACAGGCTGACATGTAAAACAATCATAGGACGCTAAGCGTACACATGCCAATGACCACATGGCAACACACTTCCTCATAAAGGACTTAAGTGCAGGCGTCACATGTGTGTTTGTGTAGTGAATGCATCTGTTGTGCTGAGGTAGTGAGGTGCTGACAGAGAAAAAAGAGGAGCGGCCTTCAAACCCATCCACAGGCAGGTTGTGCTCTGTATTATGGCCTGCCAGGGGTCACATTTGTTGATTCTTGGGCCCCCGAATCATTAATTTAAGTGCAGTCAACGGCAACGAAACCTGAGAATGGTCACCACCATACATACACAAATTCACAGACACACATGCATGGAGAGTTGCATATGTGCACATACCCACAACATGAACAGTATACGATGCATAACAAATGATGGCACTTTAATTGCTACAACTGTTTATTTACCTCTGCATGTAATGGATGATCCCTCTTTGCCTAGCAGCCAATCAGAGTAAGGCAGGAAGAGGGAGACATTCCTTATAGTTTGAAAGTCTTTTGTACGAACTACACAATGGACATGTCAGCAATATTGCTCTACAAATTTCACTGTCTTTATTCCTGTTCTATAGTGTTATCTGTACATAGTTCTGGCTCTTGGCAAACAAAGTTTACTTAAGTTATTTCACAATATCTACTGTGAGTAACCGATGATACTATTTTCGGTGATTGGTAGTTATTTTGGGGAATGTTTGCTCAGCCAATGAGGCGCCCCCAGCGAACTAGACGTACATCATTGTTTCACAGCCCTCAGGAAAGAAGTGACTTGTTGCTGACTGTTGTGCAGTCTGAATAACAGACACATTCCAATAGTTTCTTTTACCTCTTCTTTATTAATGAGCATTTGATGTTTGGGCTGTTACCAAAGTGTTTATCCAAACCAAGCAAAGTGACTCTGTGATGAAACTAATTTGTTTTAGGATGTTGTTGCATTCCACCTCTTACTAATTCAATATTTTCTCAATGTTTCTATCAACAGCAGCATTTGGAACCACAGCAATGATAAGCTTCAGCTCCAAGGACCACAGAAACTATCCTTGTTTTCAGACACCATTATAAAAATACAAAAGTGCATCAGATTTGGCTTTTAAAAGCTAACAACTATCCATGTCACTGATAAAAAGTCATATTCACAGACAAACACAGTGGCCTGCTGGGGACCCGTGCTCCTTGTGGATAAATATTGGGAAGCTTGCGCCTGCCTTGAATTCCTGGGCTGTTTTCAATAGACTGAAAGCTGTATTCGTTTTGCAGTGCCGTGGTGCTATAGAGGCCTGACTTCACATTAACAAAGAGACACAACAGTGCTGATGACTGCAAGCAAAATGAAGCTGATCCAGACTACCATGCCCCAAACCCATACCTGTTCAGGTTTACATTGGCAGGAATGTGTTTACTTCTGCAGCTAAATATCGGACCCTGTAAATATGACATGGACCTCAAAATCAGCACCCACCAAGACCTTCTCAATGTACCGTGCCAAAGGAATTCCCCCAGTCCAATGGGATAAATAAACAAGATAGAACTGCAACTGATTCAACTTTTATCCAAGACTCTCATTATGCCCAGTTTACTTAACCATCTTTAGTATTTGCAAAAATAGTCATACCCCTTGGTACTTTTAACACTATAGTCACATTAAGACCAAAACTTAAGTGTATTTTATTGGGATTTTATGGACCAACACAAAGTAGTGCATATTTCTGAAGTTACTTTGTAGAACCACCTTTTGCTGCAATTGCAGTTGCGGCTTTTGGGTTATTTCTCTACAAGGTTTATTTTCCTCCCATTCGTTTTTTTATAGAATAGTTTTTTGTTGGTCAGATTGGATGGAGAGCATCTGTGACATTGAATTTCAAGTCTTGTACAGTTAAACAACTCGATTTAGACCTGGACTTTCACTGGGCCATTCTAACACACGGATATGATTTGATCTAAACGAGGGGTGTCCAACTCCAGTCCTCAAGAGTCAGTATCCAGCAGGTTTTAGATGATTAAAATTCTGCCATCTTAGTGATTCACCATCCAGGATATGTGTTCAGCATGGTAGGCAGAGTTACTTTTCTGGCACAGATAGCACAATGCATGTAGGCTATATTTCAGTTTTGGTGTCATTTGACTAAAGCAGATGGCACCATATTTGCTGTCCACTACAGGGCTTATGGCAAACTTACCAATGTGTGTAGGTCCTTAATGTAAAATCCCAATCAAAACACACCAAAGTGTGTGTTTGTAACATGATGCAATATTAAAATGCTCAAAGGATATAAGTAATTTTGCAAGGCATTGCATGATACATTTAATCCACATACTTAAAAATTGAACCTTGATATTCCCATAAAGAAGAAGAGAATCAGCTTATATTAAGTGTTTTTACTTTTCTCCTTTTGTTTAATGTTGTGCTCCATAGGATTTTCTACAGCTGAATGATCTGAGTTCCAGTCTTATTATTTTCTTCTTTTTACATCAGCTGCGTGTCTTATACTGAAGAGTGATGTATTTTATTGTCTATTTATTAATCTTGTGAATCTCTGTGACTAATCTAACACTGAAGTGACTTGCATTTCAAAAAAACTACTAATTGTTTCACTGTACTAAATGTTGATTTGTGGTGACAATAATTGCTGCATTGTTTTGACTCAGCAGCTTGACAGTGTGTAAATTACTTAATATGTACAGTCACTGTAAAATGTATATGTAGGGGTGTGTGTGTGTGTGTGTGTGTGTGTGTGTGTGTGTGTGTGTGTGTGTGTGTGTGTGTGTGTGTGGTTTGGTACTGCTCACTGAGTTGTAGTGACTGTGAAAGTCTGGGTATAACAGTATTCACCCTTGGCTCATGTTTGGCAGCTTTCAGTTTGTTCATGTTGTTTGAATAAAACTTTTCACTTAAGGGGCAACATGTGTTTTTATCAGAATGACATCAGAAGCCTTGTTGGTAAATTTCGTTGCATAGTTGAGCATTGTCAGAAGATTAAAATATCACCGCCTCTAATGACAGTTTCAGCAATGGCCTTCTGCACAAGCTGAAAAAAAAAAATTCTTCCCAGTTTTCATGGTCTACCAATTCTCTCTCCCTCTCGCTCATAAACTCAGCCAGATGTTGCCCAGTTTTCTTCCTGAGGCAACATGGGGGGATGGAAGGGGACGTAGTGAGACAGGGTGGTAGAGGAGGAGGAAGAGAGAGGAGGGGCGGGGGGGATCCTGAAATGTGGCTGAGCATGTTTTAAGTTTTCTCTGATGCAGTCACAGCCTCCCCAGCATCCACCAAGGTAACATTGCTGGAACCAAACCTGTGGACTCATGGAGGTTTGTAAACACTTTTAGTAAGTTCCAAATGCTAATAAAGTTACAGTTCTGTTGAAATTATGTTTATGTCCTTTGTGGAAAATCTGTTTCTTTTCCAGCTGGCAAAGTTGACAAAATTATGTCATGCACAGAAGCCAAGTGTGGTACTTTCTCTTTTTGGGTAAACCTATTGTGGCAGGTTTTTAACATTACCATTTGAGATGAAACTCTACATTTGGCACAATATATGCATATGGAGCATAAATAAAATGTCAAAGAAACTGTACATTTGGGTATATTTTAATAAACAAAATCAATGTGTTATCATTTCTGCATCAATTTAAAGAGGCTACATTTAAAGAAGCTGGATAACTATCCAGAAATACATAATTAAGGTAAATTTAAGTAATCTAAAAAGTGGATCTCAAAAGCTCACACACCTCGATTAAATTCTGGGTTTTTCAGACGCTTGCAAATCTACTTCTTTCGCATTGAATACTATAGCATCCTCAATCAGATCACCAAATAAACCACTCTGCCACAGATTGTTTGGACATATCAAAGTGTCTCCACACGAGCGCTGAAGTTCACATAAGTCCTGTAATGCACATGTGCACGGCAACAGAAATAAAGTAATTAAGACTCCAATATTGCAACAGGGATTCATTAAGTGATAGCTTTAGCGTTACTGTGCAGTGCAGTGAAAAAATTAAGCACTCTACAACACTTTGGTTTAGCTGTTTATTTATGAAGCCCCTTAAAAAAAGTTTGATATAGCTGGACTGGCAAATGTTTGACTCACCTAGAGTCATGGGATTGTTAAAAATCCAATTGAAATTTAGGCCATCACTTGCTTTCTGATTAATTTGGCAAATAATCATCTGAACACTTGGTGGCACTCAGAGAGCATGATGGTCAGTTGATACTTTAATATAAAAATAAATAAACCAGTGACTTCACAGAAAAATAGTATTCATGACACAGCAGATCACTGTCAATCACTCCATTGTTCTCCTTAAACACATACATTTAACAATGGGAGTGCATCAAACACATCAAATACATGACAGGACTTACTGTTCCACAAAATCATCTTCATTTCACATTCAGACCCATGTATACATGTTTTTCAAAGGGCAGCAAACCTGGCAAAATAGGAAAGGGTTTGACAGGTGCTTAAAGGTGTGAAGTCTCATCGTGTGCACATTTATGCAATCACAGCTGTTTAATTTTTTTATATTGTTCCACAAAAAAACCTGGTTTGTTCATTAATGGATTTGTAAAAAATATACATCATAATAAAATTTTGAACGATTTATCATGGTGTTAATTTTTTTCAGTCTTGGACTTTTAAAAAGGCTTTAAACGTTTGAGATGTATATTACATTAGGAATCTTTCCATTTTTCACTGCTTTCAAAATCTACAGGTACTTTACAAATGATTAGAATATTGTGAAAAAGTTTAACATATTTTTGTCACTGATTTTAGAAAGTGAAACTCATTTCATAGATCCTTTACACACAGAGTGAAATATTTCAAGCGTTTATTTCTTGTAATTATGATGATTATGGATTACAGATAATGAAAACCCATTATTTTGTGTCTCAGAAAATTTGAATATTACATAAACAGATATTTTAAAATGAAATGTGAGGCTTCTGAAAAGTTTGTTGATTTATATGCACTTAGTACTTAGTTGGGCCTCCTTTGGTATGGAAAGACTGCTGACCTGAGTCTTGTCCCTAAGGCAAGCATTTGCACCCTTGACGAGAAAGGTGAGCCACAAAAGATAAATACTAAGGAAGCTGGCTGTTCACAGAGTGCAATATACAAGCATATTAAAGGAAAGTTGAGAAGAATGAAAAAGTGTGGAAGAAAAAGGCACACAATCATAACTTCCGCTTTAAGAAGCTTCTGAAACAAAGCCATTCAAGAGTATGGGGGTGATTTACAAAGGGTGGCCGGTGGCTGGAGTCAGTGCTTCAAGAGCCACCACACACAGGCAGTCAGACAAAGTCCTCTTTTTAAATGAAAGTAAATGTTGCATTTCATTTGGAATTCAATGTCCCAGAGTCTGGGGGACTATTGGAGCGGCATAGAATCCGCTTGTGTTTGAAGTTTCCACAGGCAGTGTTGATTTGGGGAGCTGTGTGATCTCCTGATGTAGGTGGGGTTTTTTAAGTCCAAGGTCAGCACCACCAAGTCCCCTCACCTGAACCTCATTGAGAATCTATGAAGTATTGTCAAAAAGAAGTAAAGACAGAGACCTAACATTGCAGACAAGCAGAAGGGTACTGTTAAAGCAACCCAGGCTTCCTTAACACCTTCCTTGACATTTTTCAGTTAATATTTGTACATGGTCTTGTGTAAGATTCTTATTTTCTGAGTAACTGAATTTTCGGTTTCCATGACCAGTAAGCCATGATCATAAAAAAAGACAAAAATTAGTTGTTTTTTTTTTTTGTATTATTTCCTGAAATAAACTTTTCAATTATATTCTTCTTTATTAAAATGCATCAGTATGTATAAGATTAAGTGCTGGCAAACAGGCAGATAATAACGTATATGCTCCCTCCCATTAATATTAGCAATATTTTAATTCTTTTACTGATTATTTAATCTTAATTTCCTCTATCCATACGGAATCCTGTTCGGCGGAATTTACATCAGAGGTGCCTTCACTGAGCACAGGCCGATTCAGAGCCTTCCTGTGTGAAACTATTAGCCACTTTGCGCCTCCCTCCTCCGCCGTCGGCGTCGGGCTCATTGAACAATATCGACCTGGAAGTGGCCAGATTTCTGCAGACTGTTTTCAGATAGAGTGCCATATAATAATAATTAGGCCTACCGCAAGGACCGTAATGCTCGCAGGCCTTCAGGTGATGAGATCGGCTTGTGTAAGCAGCGCACGGTGTGGACCTGCTTGTCTTGATTGTGCTGAAGCGGTAACCTGATCTCCAGCCGGTGAAAATCTCTGACTTTGCCCTGGTATGGATGGGCTAATTGCCGCGGGTGCTTTATAAGTTTATTTTAGGTAATAGAGACGCTTGTTTTGTTACAGCCTGTTCCGCCCTCCTTTCTGTTTCTTTCTCTCTCTCTCTCCCTCCCTCCCCTCCTTGTGCCGCTTTACCTTTGCTGAAATTCCTTGCTTCTTAAAAAGTTAGTCGCTGAATGAAAACAAGAGGTATTAATTTGAAGCGCATGCGCCTTGAAGAATTTCTTTCTGTTTTTTGTGGAGCTGCGCATCCGTGCAAGTTCGAGACAGGAGGCAATTGGAGCAGGTGAGAGAGAGGCAAGGAAAAGGGGGAGAGAGGAGAGGAGAGCAGAGGGAGGGTTAGTTTTCTGTACTTGAACGCAGTCAGACGCACACATAGAGCGTGGGAGCACAAAGCAATCGGAGTCAAGGAAAGACGCCGCTGTTCACACGCTCTGTCCTGGCACCGTGCGCGCTCGCCAAGCCGCGCCGTTTGGAAGATAGGGGAAAGTTATCTTTCTTTCTTTGGAGTTTACAGTTTGGATCCAGTCCTTTTTTTTAAACATCAACAATTTGTGCAGCGGCGGACTTGGCTTTTTTGTGTGTGAAAGCGTTTTACTCAGGCTGAGGAAATTATCAGAGCATTGCAGAATGGAAGGTAAATTGACAAGTCGTGTGTGGCGAGGATCACCGTGCGGATCTTTCTGCAGGTAAAGGGCGGTATGACTTGAGCGGCTGAAGCGGCTGGATCTCATGTGCATGACAGGATTTTTTTTTTTTGGCTCTGATGTAGTTGAGCTTTAATCAGCGAATTTCTCCACTCCACTTTAATTCAGACGTAAGTCGACAAAGTAGGGCGACATCCTACGATCCTACCAGTGGCACTTTGGCGTTTATTTAGTGATTGCTGCCGCATCATTTACGCACTGAAAACTGGAAGGAAATAATTTACTCTCACTGTTTTTATTTGTTTTATTCCCGTATATTCCACTATTTTCACCAGACATTTAAGCTGCTATAAGCGCACGGAACGCTAATAGATTCACTTTTTGGGGCGATCCTGCACACTAAGAACTCGAAAACGGAAAAGCTCTTAGCCCCATCAAGCACTTTCCAAGAGATCCGAATAAAACGGCGAGGTTTGCCTTCAGTAAATTGAAATCCACCTGGCACGATCTGGGATTATTTCATCGATATCGTCGGCAGAGAGTGGATTACAACTTCTAACGTGCTGTGCTCCCTGGTGAGTATATGGGGTCTCCCGCTTGACTAAATTTTCACGTTAGTCGGTGTTTATCTTTAAGAGTCGCGCTATATGATGAAGTGGAAAGAATTTTGGGAATATTTGATCTTGAATGAGGATGTGGGTCTAAGTTCTTGACAGATGTGATGTGTACAGCATGCTACCCTTCCAAAATATTCCACACTCTGACTGATTGGGACTCATTTCAAATTACTGGCGTGCAAAACACGAAACTAAGCAGATGTCACCCAAAACGTATTTGTGATCACTAAGTGAATGATATTTTCGGAAGTTTCTAAATTTTCTGACTCTGTGATGTCACTTTGTTCTTCTTAATCAAATCCTTGTACCTGGCTCCCTCTCCTGGTTTTTGGGAAATAACAAGGAGAAGAAACGAGTTCATTAATTTTTTTGTGCTGAAATGTTCGCATTCAATTTTGTTTGTGTGCTAACAAACAAAATTCGTGCATTAGTGAAACTTTGGTAGTCACTAAATATTTATTTTCCTTCATGGCTACCATTCGCATCTCCTTAAAATCCCATGATAAGATACAAGTTCTTATAATAAGAACTTACAATTGACTGGTTTATGGAGGAAATAGTTTAAATGAACTTTCTAAGATGTTCAAAATATTGACAGAATTTTCTTTCCTAGAATTCCTGATTCTAAAATGGGCCCTACAGATTTAGCAGCACTTATCATTTCCCCCTTTTTAGCACCTATAGCTGTTTATGGTAATTCCTCTCCACGACAGTATTCTTATTGTTCTCATGTGGAAATTTCTTCGGTTAGATGCCACCGACAAAAATCCGCAGAGCAGTCATCAGTCATCTGGCAAAGTTCTTCGAACGCCTTTCTCGGGTCAAATCGCTTCCAAGGGTCACTGAGCGCATGGATTTACACAACATATGATGGCGGTGCATAATAATAATAATGATACATTTAGCGAATTAAATATATATTTTAAATATACATTTTTTTGGTATTAATGGAAAAAAATCTATTTACAAATTCTGCGTTTTCTGCATTTAAATGTCAAATTTAAAAGTGATTATTATAAGAGGTAGCTGCTTGTTTTCTTTTCAAACCCGCCGCCATAAATACTTTAAAATCTGAACAAAGCCGCCTGCTTTTTTGAATTACTGCTTTTATTTCTGTAGAAAAAAGCGGAAAGAACAAGCTTGCTAATTATCATTAGCAAGGCTGCACGCAAACTCGAAACACATGCTCATGCATGCGTGTTCTGTGCGTACGTGAGTGCGTGCGTGCAAGCGTAATTTTGCACGAACTTGGCTTTTTCTTCGAGTTTCGGTAGGCTTAGGTCTCTCCCCGACTCAACCCTAGAAAATAAAAGGAGCGTGACAAATCACAGCTCCCTCAGTCCCAAAATTCACACAGAACCCCAGCTGGAAGGCTGGCATGGCGGCTGGGTTTGCAAAATAAAGGGCAATTATTTGGACTTATTTTCTGCCTCCGCCAAGCTGCACCGATATCTCGCACTTGTTGAACAATAGCTGTCGTTTTTGTTTCGTGAACTTGGTAATCTTGCCAAAACAGCACTCAAAACGTGGCTCGTGTCTACCTGAAATCCAATTAATGAGAAAGGAAATTGAGTTAAACTATTAAAAGAATGACATCTTGATTATTTTTTAGATTACGCGCACCTTCACCTCAGAAACCTTTTTAAAAAAAATTATTTTTCTTAAACGTGCCTATTTTATGTATACTTTTTCCAGTAAAATTACATGAAATTAAAATTATTAGAGCTAAAAGAAAAATAATATGCTATTCTCAGTTTCCAAATACAAGCAAAATATTAGCATAAGAACAACAAAGAACAACCCTGTCAATAAGATCATTAAATTGGTAATACATTTGATAACCACTTGCATCGAAACCCAAAACATTTTATTGTTTAGTTTTAGATGTCTTATCTGAACAATTTTTTACAGTAAAATGCAACTCCAGAAAATCAAACGTTAGGCCTCCCCCCAGCTCTCAGGAATGTGTCTGG